>JAVJGG010000017.1:16418915-16458933 GCA_035590195.1 Aviceda cuculoides | reverse complement strand
TGTCCCCCTAGCAACCCGTATGGGGAAAAATTCCTTTAACAGAAAAAAAAACCAGAAGAGTTTCTGAAACTCCAACAGTGGGGTTTGGTGGAGGTTTTTTTTTCTTCACAGATCCTATCTCATAAGGGGTTCTGAATCTTGTTTTCACACACCTCTGGTGGAACAACCACTTCAGTAACATGTCATTCCTTCACCACAGCAAACTTACCCTTGTCCACCAAATTCATGTTTTATCTAAGCAAGAGTATCACCCCACTTAAGTCTTCTTAAAAAACTGACCCACCGCATTCCAACCCACACATCATGTTATCTTTCTATTCAGGTTGAACAGATCATTTAAGAAGACCCCTTCCCTTTTTTCTTCAAGGCAGACAGATTCGTAGGTACAGCTCTTCTGAGAACTTATCACACCTGATAGCAGATGGTAGACAGGAGTGCTGAAATAAAACCAATTTGTGATGTAAGCAATTTCCATCACAACTCAAGCAAACCCAATGTCATCCCTAGGGAATGATAGACACAAAAGCCAGCCACCTTAGACTTAATCCATGCTTTTACAAGTACTATGTCACAAAAAAAATGTGGTTCAGTTCTTGAGAGCCATCCTAGACCAGAAGTTCCTCCTTCAGGTTAAGGCATACTGCTGAATGTCTCCAGCAGAGTAAATGTGCATACAGAAAACAATGTGAAGGAAAGAAGACGGTGATTTGCCAGTAAATCAGAAGATCTTCAGATGTGGTTTTTGTCTATACGCAGTTTCATGCTTGCTCAATCTTTCCCTTGCTCACTTAAGTTCCACTAGAAATGGTGGAGGGGCCTATGGCAGGGCTTACCCAGGGTTTACCATGCTTGATGGGAAAGAGAACGAGCATGTCCCTGTAGTAACAGATAAGGCACAAGCATACTTGAGCATAAGCATATTCATAATGTGAATATGTGTACAGACAGCATATCTACAACACCTTTCAACTTCTGATTATTTTCCTTTCCTGTAGAGAATGTGAGCTTGTTTGTATAAAAATAAAATTTCATTCCAAGGAGCAAACACTATTAATGCTGTCAAGTTTAATTGCACTATATTCATAAGTATTTTACAGAAAGCTGATTTAAACCTTGTAGTCTCTATGAGTCTTAATTCTAAATTTTCAATAGGATAAAATCCTCTTACTTCTTGACTAGGCTTGAAACATAAAATACATTTAAAAAATGATCAAGGTGACTAAAATGCATTGCTCTCGGTGCCTCCTCTCAAAGCACAATGTGCCATACACAAGTGCTTTGAGACATTTCTCATTAATGTTTTAGGCCAAAACTCTTTCCTGTTTAGAGTATAGAATCAATTAGTCCTTGTAAAAACCTTCTATTACTGACAATATTCATAACATTTTATACATTATCTGGTTGTAAAAATCTGACTAGATTTCTGATCTTTTGCCAGATTTTGGTTGTAACTTATCTTGGATTTTGAGCCATGACTGGTTCTTAGCAAATAAAGAGTTTAGTAAAAGCATAAGGAGAAATACTGCTCAGTCCTTCGCGAAGTGCTTCTCCCAAGTTTAAAGCATACATCTCAGCTAATGGGTTGACTAAATTCTTGAAGAGAGCAACACTTTAATGGAGAGGTGAGCGAGGGGGCGGTGGGGGGAGGGGATGTGGTTTTGGCCTGATAGTGAGTCTAATCAGAAAATATTAGCTCTGCAAAAAGAAGTCATCCAGTAAAGCCTAACTGAAATGTGGAAATCCAAAGGGGACAACTCAATGAAGAAAAAGCAACTAACTTTGGCTAGTTAAAAATCCTATTTGTAACAATAACTTGGGAATACTACTTAGTTTCTACTTTCTACAGAGGAAAACACTGCCTTCCTCAACCAGAAATCAAGGGATAAGTTTATCCTCTGTCAAGTGGAAAAACATTTGTCTGCTCAGTTTTCTTATAAAAGCTTGTCAATCTCACAATTCTGCAGTTAAAACTATTTTAGGTTAAAATGTTCACTTAATTTAAAAGTACTTTCTCCATTTGCTTTTGCTTTCCATTAGCATTTTAGAAGGCAGAAGTCCTTGGCAGAGAATTACATTGGATAGTTTTACACTTCTGCCCTGCATAAACATGTAACAAACTTTTTTGCTAAGATAAGATTTAAGGAATTGTAGTGTTTTAAAGGGAAAAAGGCCCATGAAATCAATCTGATTTGTATATCACCAGCCATTCCATTTCACTCAGTTACTCTGAATGAAATCTAACATACTGTGTTTGGTGAAAGCATATCTCCTAGAAGAGCTTTCACTTGTCTTGATTTGAAGACATTAAGAACTGACAAGTCTACCAATTTTCTGAGCAGTTTGGCCCAATAGTTAGTCTCCATCACTATCAAAAATGCTGTTATTTTCTCTTTGACTGGCCTCAGCTTCCAGCTGACATTCTTCTACTAAAGACTAAAGAGCCTTTAATATGTAATTGCAATACCTAGAGACTATAATGAAGCCATCACAGAATCTTTTTCTTTTTTTGCTAAGCTGAAAAGATAAAGCTTTTAAAAGTCTTCCATTTAAAGTTCTCCAGCTCTCAGGTATGGTCTGTGGCAGCTCTCTTCTGTTCTTTCTCCAGTTTCCATAGTGGATCAAACAGTAGGTTGATCTGATACAGTATCCTATCTATAGCAGTGGCTTAAAGCAGGTGCCTATAAGGAGTGTGAATAGGGCCACCATATATGATATTTCCTTTGATATTCTTCTGATCTCCACCCTCTACTTTGCAGGGACTTCATGAGTGTAAGAAGCGTTTTATGTATTTAAATACTCTCCATTGGCTTTTCTTCTAAGACTGGAACTTGTTGAGTCTTGTTTTGAACCCATGTAAACCTATCACCTCTACAATATCCTTGGCAAGGAGTTCCACAGCTTAATTCTGTTCTACATACAGAACAGTCTGTGTCCTCCTAGAACAAGTCCTACTAGCCCCAGTTTAAAATTAGGACACCAAAACTGCATGCAATTGCTGTGCCCATTTTACTGCTATGGTATTCAGAAATAGCATCAGTAACCTGCTCTTATGCAATATTCTTGCACTAATCCATCATGAGATTGCTTAATCTTTTTTGCTATAGTCTCATAAAAGTTCAGATTGAACTGACTACTATAACCAGCCTCTAGATACTTTCAGAAGTCCATACTTTCTAGAATACAGGCCACCAAGCTGTAGTTTTAACCTACATTTTTAGTTACTGCAGGCATGTTACATGTTACTTTGCCCGTGCTACAGAAATTTTTAGGCTGAAGCCCAAAGCTTTCAAACAATCCAAAGGATTCTGTGTGACTGCTTTCTTCGGTCATTTGCTTACAAATTCTGTCACCAGTGATTTTATATTACTGGCCTCTACTGATCCCTGAAGCACTTAGCTAATTGTACTTTGTTCAATGGTAATTCTACACCAACAAGTACTCTCTGAAAAGTTAGCTGTTCTTAATGCATTTTACATATTCTCTATTAACACCGTATAGTGTTATTTCAAATTAAAATATACAGCTTTAAATCAAATACCTCTTACATAAATCTCTCTACAATCACCTTCATCAGGCTTGTAATAGCCATAAATGATCATATCAGGCTCGTTGGACAAAATTTGTTTTTCATAAAATAATTTGCACTGTATGAATTACACTCATGGTTTAATTTTTCAGCAACAGAACCGTATTTATTCTTTGCCAGTGTTTTGCGGAAGACGGATTTCAAGCTATGTGACCAGTAGTCACCAGTTGCTCTTTTTGAGTACTGGAACTCATTAGCACTGCTCTATTACAATGGCATATACCTGGTATCCCATGATTAACAGTGCAGGAAAAAAAAACCCCACCACCAATTCTTGGAAATTCATAGAGTGCAAGTTATTGAATCCTACTCATGTAAAAACCTTTATTCTTATTAGGTGTTTCTTAATATCCTCCTCACTTAATAATGTACTGGAAAGTACTCCATTGTTCTCATATGGTATGATTACATCACGTTGCTTCTTTCTAAATGCAGAAGAGAAACAGTAACTAAAAATTGCCTTTTTTGTCTTTTGCAATATTAGCATTTCCATCTACTAAAGGATCTGTAACACAAATGGGGTTTATTAGTTCTTAGTACATTAAGTTATTATCTTACTGGCTATAATCCTTTCATCCATGTTTTTTTTCTCCCTTGACAGACTTAGCCTTCTTCATAATTTTTAACACTTTACAATTCATCATTTTATAACTATTTCCTACTCCTGCCCCCCACTTCTGTTTTGATTATTTTTAATTGCTGTTTTTACTGGTGAACAGATTGGTTCTTAGTCAGAATTGTTCTCAAAAATTTTTAGGTTGTGAAATTGTGGGATTTGGGCCAACTGAATTTTAAAGACATGCCACTTCTCATTCACAATTTTTCTTTCAATAATTTTACTCATTAGTTCTCTTCACACTGGTATCTTTAGCCTTTTTAATTCAGGAGTATAGTGCAAGCAAGTATTGGTTGAGTCTATCTTCTGTTAATCAATACTGAACAAAATTAAATCATGATTATTGGTTTCTAGGCAACCACCAACTTCCAATTAATTTAATTAGTTTGTCTTTATCTACCCTAATTAGTTCTAAAATAGGTTGATTATTGTTTGGTACCATGTCTTATGTATCACATACACTTTTTACAATGGCTAATGATGATTACCTATACAGGCGTTCCAGCATAGGCCCCACAAATTCCCTCATAACATCGCACTTTTTTCCTTCCACCATGGGAAACTCTTATTTAAAATATATTCACAAAGAAAATAGTGGCAGAAATTAATCTCCAGATGTCAGGAAGGAGCACAAGTATTCAAGCAACAAGCTGGTGCATAATCTGATGTTATTCAGCACGCAAATAACAAGATATGAAACCTATCCATAGACAAGTATGTCTTGTTTCTAATTCATAAAACAATGAAAAGCATTTAGTAGCTTTTCATAAATCAGTATGCATTAAGCTACTGTCTTCTTCCTGCTATCTGTTTCTGAACATCCACTCCAGCCCTTCTACAACTATTGTCACAACACCCTTCTCCAACTTCATCCTTCCAGCTGCTGCTTTCTTTCCTTTTCCTTTGCTTCCATATAACCTCCCAACATCTAGCCTCTCTAATCCCTGTTGGTAACAACTCACTATGCAACCAGCTCTACACTTCTGGAAAACCCCTCTAGGAGTCTCCATTTAACTCGACTATGCCCCAATACCTCCAAAGATATCTGGAAATTGTTTCATTTTTCAAAGAGGAAGCTGAGATCTTGACCTTGTGATTCACTTCTCTTCTTGCGGTAATTTTACTTCTCCCATACCAAATGACTACAGTCATTAGAATTAGTTGCTGCCTGATCATTTGTTAAAACAGGGTTTAACAAAACTGTTTGTCAAACAAGGTCAGCAGCTGACTGACCCTGATTACTGATTATAATGAGGAAGGGTTTTTTTCTGTGATATTGTTATATTGATAATCATAACACACAACAGAGAACTATTTGTATAGGAAAACCAACTGTAGTAGTATTAGAAGCTCAAGGTGACAGTCAATACTCCACCTATCTCTAGAAACATTAACTCCCTACATCTTTATGCTCTCTTTAAGTCAGTGTAACAACTGATAGCCACCACAGCTCAGAGAGCAAACTTCAAACTTTTTCTTCAGACTGTTTTTACCATCTAGGTTTGACCACATGACTTGCAGGCAATCCAGAGACAGCCTATATACTGGACCTATGTCAAGACAACTACCACAGGGGCTGCTGAGACCATCACCTACCCATCTTGTGACCCAGCTGCATGGCCAACTGTCCTGTTTTCAGCTGGGTTAGAGTTAATTGTCTTCCTAGTAGCTGGTATAGTGCTGTGTTTTGGATTTAGGATGAAAAGAATCTTGATAACACACTGATGTTTTCAGTTGTTGCTAAGTAATGTTTAGTCTAAAGTCAAGGATTTTTCAGCTTCTCGTGCCCAGCCACAAGAAGGCTGGAGGGACGCAAGAAGTTGGGAGGGGACACAGCCAGGGCAGCTGACCCAAACTGGCCAAAGGGGTATTCTATACCATGTGACGTCACATGTAGTATATACACTGGGGGGAGTGGGGGTGAGGGGATCACCACTCAGGGACTAACTGGGCGTCAGTTGGCGGGTGGTGAGCAATTGCATTGTGCATCACTTGTATATTCCAATCCTTTTATTATTACTATTGCCATTTTATTAGTGTTATCGTAATCATAATTAGTTTCTTCTTTTCTGTTGTATTAAATCGTTCTTATCTCAACCCATGAGTTTTACTTCTTTTCTGGATTTTCTCCTCCATCCCACTGGGTTGGGGGGGAAGTGAGTGAGCGGCTGTGTGGTGCTTAGTTGCTGGCTGGGGTTGAACCATGAGATACACCATATGACATCATGCTCGTTATATAAAGTTGGGGGAAGAAGAAAGAAGGGGAGGACGTTTGGAGTGATGGTGTTTGTCTTCACAAGTAACCAGGCTGAGCGTGTGGAAAGACAGGAACCACTTCAGCTTCCAGTTCTGTTGCAGGGCATACACAGGGCTTTACGGCAGTTCATAAACTTGTTCAGTGTGGCATTTGCTTATTGGAGTTCTAATTTTCTCCTTACTCTTAGCTTATTTTCAGACAGCTGTCTGCTATGTACTGCTTCTTTTCCTCCTTGACCCCTCTTTTTTTAAGAGGGCTGATCGCAAGTTTCAATAGTCACCAACTAGTCACCTTAGGGAATGGGGTGAGATGGAATTTTAAAGGGAAAGGAAAGAAACAGACATTTTTAGGTAGTATTGGTGTATGAGTTTTTTTGCATCATAAAGTGTCTATTTTTCTGCATTCACTGTTGACCACGACATATGTGGCTATCCTCATTTAGCCAGATGTATGCAAATCTTACTGTCATATGATGGTGGTAAATTCCTACTTAAGACCGTAAGGGCTGAACAAGGGAAATGTGAGTTCTTTGCTGAATGGGGTAGGTATTTTGGTTACAGCAGACACAGATAAGGCCTTCTTAGTCTCAGCCTTCACTGTTTCAGTCTCCCAGGCCTCTGTGCTTGAAGGCGTGGTACAAGAAGAAGAGGATAAGGACTGAGCCAGGGATTATGTGAGAGAACTTGATCCATTCAAGCTCATAGAACCTGATGGGCTGCACCTGAGGATGCTGAGAGAACTGGCAATGGCCTTGCAAAGCCACTCTCTACCATCTTTTAAGGGTTGTGAAGACTAGGGGATGACCCCAGTGACTGGAGAAATGCAAATGTTGTAGCCATCTTCACAAAAGGACAGGACAAAGGACGTTCCAGAAAAAAGTTGGCCTGAAAGTCAGTCCCTCACAATATCGTAGAAAAAATCCTCCTGAAATCCATTGTTGGTCAGTTGATGGAGAAGAAGGTGACTGAGAACAGGTGGCATGGGTTTACTGAAGATCAGTCATGCTTGACCAGCCTGATTGCTGTGGACAAGGGGAGAACAAAATGGATAAAAATAAACCAGGCTGTTACATGAGAGAATTATTCATGGTTTAAAGTCTGATTTTATAAAATTCCATTCTCATGGTTCTAGAAGTGTCACTAAATCCCATTGATTTGTGTAGCTTTAGAACTAAGCTACCATTAAAGCTGACTAAAAGTCTTCTCCTGTGCAGTTCCAGCAAATGAGATTAACCTCTGTGTTGCACTGTGTTGGTTCTGCGATGGGTACCATGGCAATGCAAATTCACTTAAGCTGCTCTCCATAAACCATATACTCCATAGGAACCATGAAATATCAATGTGACATTTATTAGAAAAAAAGAATGTGTTTTTAAAGCTTCTGAGCTGGCACAGATGTGTAACTCTCCATCTTGTTATATTGTAAAATATTCATTTTTAATACTTTATTATTCCCAAGGCTCATAGATTATAAGTGAAATTTTACACAGCCATACTGATATTAGTCACAAACATGACTCTCATTAATATTTTTTCTCCAGTTAATTATGTACTGAAATAGTATGAAATTGTAAAAGCTTGAGACAAGGTCAATCTAATCTCTTAGTGATGTAGAAAATATTCATTTCTCATAAGGACTTCTGTGAGATCTCAGAGTTTGATAATTTAGCTAATTATGCCATTAATTTACATGCAACTGTTCCTTGTCAAAGCCTGTCTGATGTTAGATTTTTTTCACTGATACTTCATGTATTACATTTAATCCTACTGAAGCTCTATTTAAAATCAGTATCAAATTTTGGTAACGTGACAGGGCAAAAGATAACATTTTGTAGCCCTTGTTGAACCAAGTTCCATTCTGTGACCTCACCTTAAATGCTTCCTTTTCCTTCCATGTCCACAGATACTATAATAGGTTATTTATAGTTTTAAGTACCACTGAAAGCACTCAGCTGTGATCTTTTTTTGTGTGCGTGCCTACTCAGAGGATTTGAGGAACCCTTTTACTCCTGTTGTGTTCATAAAAGAGACTTTTGAGATAAGAGATTAATAACATCGTTACTCATTGTTACAGTATTCAAATGTAAGATTGAGTTTGGGATATCATGTTAAGACACTGGTGGAAACTTTCACTATAACAGCTACCAGTTGCACATTCTTTAAATTTTTCATTAAATATTGGGGGTTGAGGAGGAGAAAGGAAAGAAAACAGGTTAAGTATTTGTAATTAAAAGAGGTGAACAAAGCTTGATTTGTTAATTGCATCCATTATTCTCTTTCCCTTTAGCAGGAAAAAGTGCTTCTTTTACCTGGTAGTTTTCATTTCATACTGACCCTCATTTTCTTGGGATGAAGATAAAGCCGGGTTAGACAACCTCAATCTGTTGTTGAACTTCCCTCTAAAAGAAAGCAGGATGATCTTAAATAAAATGCAAGGAAGAACAGTATCAGAGACAGAAAATGGAAATGGTATTATTTTATTTGAACCTTACTGATGAATATTACTGACACAGCTTAAGGTCTTAGCAGGCAGTCTGAGGCCTGAAAAACTTCTTCCTGTGTCAATCTGTTTAAGTCATTGCTTTTTGTTTGTTCTTCTAGTCATACATTCCCAGCAGTAATAGAAGAAATAGAATTGATTTGGCAGTCTGAGCCAGGCTATTAGGCAGGAATCAGAAAGAAAAAGAATAAGGAAGAAAAAAAATAAGCTGGGAGGAAAATGATGCATCAGGGAGGGGAAAACAGCAGAACACTGAGCATCGTATCCTAAATGAAACTTAGGATTTAGCCAAAGCTGTTTTCTACCCTCTAAAAAACACATTCCATAATAAGACCTAGAAGAGTGAGTAGACAGCTAATTTTTTTTTAAGAAGTCTTTTAATGATTAAACATTTATTTTAGTTGCTATTTGGAGAACAAACCTCAGATCCCAAAACTCACTAGAAAAAAAGGGAGTTTAACCCCGATTACAGGGCAGTTCACACATCTGCCACCTCAGTTCCGTGGGCAGTGGTGGTGCCCCCTCCTGAAGCAGCCCAAACATCAGGACTGGAGACAGGGAGGTCTGCGAGGTCGCACTTCTGAGGAGCTGTGAGGGAACCTGGGATTCCTTCCTAGCCGACCGGGCAGGCAGCCAAACGGAGATGAACTGAACAGCGCAGCCCTTCCATCAGTCTCTTGGACAGGCTGCCTGAAGAGAAGAGCGAATGAGATGAAGAAATCTGGGTGCACTGTGATGCATATGTTTTATGTGAGCGCTGTTGGAACATGATCGAAATTAAACTATCTCTGCTTTTGATTTTGAAGATAACAAAAAAAAGGGTAGATATTTCATTGTTGATTTCATCAGGGATGATGAAGCTGCCTAGTACTAGAATGGAGCACTAAGCTAGGAGCCTGAGATACTGCAGCACAAAAGCAGCAGTGTCCCAGATCTCGAGTTCCTAACATATTGCCTTGTTCTTCAAGAGGTTCACAAAAATGGGCATATCCAGCTTTTTCTAACCAAACATACTTACTGTTTATTGTTGTTAATTATTCTTATTTTTTAAACTTCCAGTAGGTGTAGAAACACATAATATTCCAAAATTCTAATTGTTTGTTCTAACATAGAGGAATAACTACTGAAATAAAAGATACTGAAATGACACTGGGAAGCCAGTCATTCCTAAAAATATTCTCCATGTAACTAGCTGTTTAGCAATTATCACAAGCACCATCGTGTCATGCTGCACACAGGCAGTGGATAACTGTCACAAGATACTTCTGAAGGACTGAAACACTCTTTCTGTGAGAAAGACTCAGTACAACCTGTGCATAAAAGCCAATTGACAGAATTGCTCCTAAAAAGGCCAGAGAGGAAGGTTGATGCTGATTGCTCAGAGCTCTGGAATTTTAATCCTACATGCCTTGTGTAGTGGGATCTGCTCCATGTGATCAGATTCACTCTGCTATTTTTAAGCAGTTTATCTTTAAAAGTTTACCTTTATATTTAAGGCATATAAATGAGGAGCCTATATGCCTTTGATCCCTGCTATAGTCAAGAGAGAAATACATTATATCCCAAAAGGCAATTCAGATCTTTGGTAAGATAACACCATCTGGAGATACTTCTTTACTGCACTGCCTGCAGAAGAAACCTGGAGCAATGGTGTTCCTGACATAGGTGGCTTGATGAAATGACTGACCTTAGCTGGGATGAGCATGTGTCTGAGAATGCGGGTCTGTAACCTGTGCATGAGTCTGAGCTGGCCCCCATTGATACTTCCCACCATAACCCTGTGTGAGAAGTTACTCCATATGTAACTAACCTGCTTTTGGAGCAGGGAAATATAATTTCCTAATACATTTCAGTTGTAATCAACTGGATTAGTCAAAGCAGCCTTCATTAACTGTTTATCGGGTCTTTTTGATCCATATGTTAAAGACCAATGAGGAGATATCTGAGGAGGAGTCAATACCTGGAGCAGCAGTCAACTTCTCGTATCTGAGAAGTTCAATACCTGTGGTAGGGGAGCAGTGCAGCCAGCTGAGCTGTATCTGAAATGGCTGCCAACTTAGTTCACCTTTAAAGACCTATAGAGATCCTTCCTCTTCTATTTGCAGGTGAGTGTGATTTTTTTCATACTGATCACCTATATTTCTGAAAATTTTTAATGTACAATTTTGGTGTCATTCCCTAGATTTGATGGTTTTTGAATAATGGGAGCCTAAGCAGAACTGAATCTCTGTCTTGACTTTTTTTATGGAGCTAAGTTTGTGGAGCAATCAGTGGAAAACAGTAAAGATATAAACCAGTTCCATGCTTGATCAGACAGAATTCTACAGTTTTTAAGTAGGCTTCTGTTCTGCACCAGGGAAGGCAGCGAGCTGAGAGAGAGATGATTCAGGGTAGTTTCTGGATCTCATTAAGAAAGGCCCAACAACAAATGGCTTAGTAAAGTAGCTGTTTTAATAAGCTAGACAAAAAAGAGGAATACAGATAGCAAGTAAATCTTCTGTGGCATCAGATGCTGGGCATCCTGTCTTTGTGCAGGGTCTGATGGACCTCAGGTGGATTTTCCCACCGTATGCTGTACAGATGCCTTCTGTGGCAAAAGTTCCCCTTTTCTGGTCCTTCAAGCTCTTATATCATTGTCTTACAAGAAAACGACTCTGTTCGTAAAGGATGCTTGCATGAGGACTTCTTGCTGCACTTTCAGATAAAGGTAAAGCCACAGAGGTGGCATAATTGCAGGTGCTGAGTGGGAGCTGCCTGCAGCCTCCTGCGTTGTAATGAGTTGGCTAAGTTTATCCTGTGCCCAAGGGATTTGTGCAGCACATGACATTCTGAAGGTCATGCTGCACATGCAGCACAGTGCAACACAGCAGAGACCTGGTCCTACTTGGGTTAACTGTTATGTGGAGCACTCACACTCGACCACCTCGAGTGGTCTGGTCAGGATCACTCCATTTCACCCCTTGAACCACATACAGTTTGCCTTTCTCAAAGATATTTTAAATTACAGATTGTGTTAGTAAACTGTTCAGCTAAGAGAAAGTTTATTGATAGATTGGACTGTTTTCTCTGTCACAACACCCACATATGTGCAGACCAGTCCAGCACAGGGCACTCCAGCAGCTTCCCATACAGTGGTTACTCATGATAACACATGGGCTTCCTAAGGCCTAAGAAGGTCCAGTCGAGCAGACTGTCCTGGTTCAGGCTGGAATAAAGTTAATTTTCTTCCTAGTAGCTGGTATAGTGCTGTGTTTTGGATTTAGTATGAGAATAATGTTGATAACACACTGATGTTTTAGTTGCTGCTAAGCTGTGTTTACACTAAGTCAAGGACTTCTCAGCTTTTCATACTGCCCTGCCAGTGGAGGCTGGGAGTGCACAAGAAGCTGGGAGGGGGCACAGCAAGGACAGCTGACCCAAATAAGCCAAAGGGGTCTTCCATACGACATTACATCATGCCCAGTATATGAACTGTGGGGAGTTAGCTGGATGAGACTGTGGCTTGGGCACTGGCTGGGCATCGGTCAGTGGGTGGTGAGCAATTGTATTGTGTATCACTTGTTTTGCAGATTTTCTTAGTAGCAGTAGTAGTATTTTCCCTTCTTTTTCATCCTATTAAACTGTTTTTATCTCAACCCATGGGTTTTGGGTTTTTTTTTTATTCTCTCCCCCATCCCACTGGTGGTGGGGGGAGTGAGTGAGCAGCTGAGTGGTGCTTAGTTGCTGGCTGAGGTTAAACCACAGCACAGACCTAACCTGCTCAAAATCATTAGCTCCTCCAATACAATATTTTCTGCAAGGCTCCCCGTATTGCTTCTAACTTTACTTAGACAGAGTCATTGAGTCCTAAACAATTTTATGAAAAAGGATTTCATGGTAAAGTAATTATGATCAAACAAATCCCATCTCACATAACCTCTGTAGTCATGGAAGGCAGCGGAACCAATGTGAGCAACAACGACGTAGGGCACACAACATGGTGTCAATGATCCATAACCACTATATATCACCAAAATGTAACATTTATTCTACTGCATTAATGACAGGGGGAAAGCTGTGGAGCATGGATCTTCAACTATATGGATCAGTTGGCTGATGTCTTCAGTCTTTCAGAAGGAGTGCACGAAGTCCTGGGTAGCTATGGCAACCTTGAAACTACCTAGGTCATGATTTGAGGAGTAGGAGCCTAAATGTCTTGAGTGCTTCCAGTAGAAGGAAGCATCAGCAGAATAAGTGCTTGAGTGAAATGTAAAATTCACATTATCATTAATGGATATAGCAGAAGATGTAAAAAAAATTGCTTTGGAAACTAAAGTATGGAATTTGATGTTACGAGTAACTCAGAGTCTAAAAGCTTTATGAGAATGGATGCTATGAAAGGCCACCATTTGTTTTAAGTCAGTACACTTAATTTACTTCCTATTTTGTAATCTCCTCCCCATTCTTGTAAGTGCTGTGCGGTAAGGAGCACAATCAGCTCGTTGGAGCTCTCAGAAGGAATCTTTTTCCAGTCATCAGGGATTTTCTCTGATCTACATGATCTTTGAGAGATGACAGAGGATAGTCCCATAATGACATTGATCTCAACACCCCTGGATGCATTCTATCTGGTCCTGTGGACTTGTTCTTACATTCAATTTAAGTAACTAGTCCCTAACTCAATCCTTCTCTGAGTAGTATTTTTGTTCCCTGAACTTTGCTAACAGTCATGAATGTCTGGGAGGTGAGGGAAGACCAAGGCAAAATACCTCTCAATGTTTTCTGTCCTTTTTCACTGTTACCTAGCCCACTAAGAAGCAAGTATCAAGTCAGCATTTATCTTAATATTTTGCTGCTGATATAACTGTAGATAGCCTTTGTGTTGCATTTGATATCCATCTCCAGCTTTGACTGCAGACAATCTTTGTTTTTTCTAATTCCACCCTTGCATGTCCAGGTGATTCTCCTGGATAGCGCCTCCTCATTTTCACTTTCCAAATAATTCTTGTTTCTATTTGAGTTCAGTCTCCTTTCTACTCTACTTTCTGCAATCAAAACAGACCATTCTTGTGCTACTGGGAGACTGCCGCTGAAGAACAGCTGGCTCTCCTGTGCTACCTCAGGGCAGCCTTGCATGGGATTCTGTCCATCGGATCCCTGATGAAAAGAAAATCTGCTTTCCTCAAGTTCTATAGCTTGCCTTCTTTCAGGATCTAGAACCTCCATCTAACAGTCACTGCAACCAAAGTTGTCATTGACTATCACACTTCAACCAGTTCTTTCTCTTCAAGGTACAGGTCCAGCAGAGCACATCCCCTGTGATCTGAAGCAGATGCCCACCACAATATCTCCCTTACTGTCCTCCTCCTAAAAGTCTTGAGCAGTCCTTGGATAGCAGATCTCCATGTATTTAAATGATTCCTTTTTGTAGAGGGCACCCCAATCCCCTTGACTTCCCTGCCTGTCTTTTCCTGAGATTCTGCATCCATGGGAACACTCTAGCCATACAAACTATCCCACCGCATCTGTATAATCCCACTGGTGTCAGGTCTGTGACTGCACATGGACTTCCAGTTCCTCCCATGTGTTTCCCAGGCTGCATTCATTTGTGTACAGGCAGTTCAACTGGACCCCCTATTTCCTTGCTGTCCCTAGGAAACCGTGAAAGCCTCCTCCCTTGCCATATGCCATTTGTGCTTCCCCCTTATTCCCTCTTTCTCTGTTTTTCTTTGCGTTTTGGCCCCATTGCCTGAAAAACCTAATTTAAAGCTTTCCTAAAGCCTGGGAAAGCTTGCTACTGGCCCACTTTGTCAGGTAAGTCATGTCTCTTACCAGCAGTTGGTCTCTGGATCCTGTTAACTAGAGGCTTGCTGGTGAAAGCAGCCAAGTGGTCAGGTGTTGGTCTGCAGTATGCATCTGCTCCTGCCCTAGCTAATTGGCTTGACTAGGAGGATGGGGAAGAACAGTGCCTGAACTCCTGCTCCTTTCAACCTAGACCCAGAGTCATACTGGATCCACTCAAGGTCTCCCTCGGGAGAATCATTGGTGCACCCACAGATGAACAAAAAAAGGTAGTAATCCGAGGGCTGGAAGAGTCACAGCACTTTCTCCATGTTGTCTTTGGTTGCAGACAAACAGCAAGCCCCTGGAAACAGCAGGGCTGATTTGCAGAGAAGTGCCTCCATTGTGAGCAGAAGGGAGTACAACATCTCCATTACGTGGTGCGGCCAGCTCAGATGCTTGTTCTCACCTTCTGTATGGGGCTTTGTATCTATTCTCCAACTGAACGTCTGGAGGTAGAGAACAAATATTGTCTCTGGAAGTCACAACCTTCTGCTCCCAATGTCAAAGCAGACTCTATCTTCACTTTGCTCAAGTCTTGTTTCTGGGCATCCCTCCTTCTGTGCAATGTAGGCCTTGCATTCTTGTCCCTGTAGAATTTTCACGAAGATCCTGTTAAGTTACCACTCCTCTTCCTCTTTGCTTCCTTGTCTGGTCTCTTCCTGGCTCAGCAACTCCACAGTTGCTGCAGGATGGTCACTGTCATCCCCAGTTCCTATCAAAGGAGGGAGCTCTGGGCATAACCCGTAGACTACAAAGTGGATCAGTTGTCCTGGTATGAAGGCTCTGGTGCATCAGAGGTGGCCACATCAGGCAGGGCATCATGTCTTGCCACGTGTTCTCACCACTGCTGTACCGAGTCTGGGAGCCTCGCTCAGTCTCCAGCAGTGCCTCTGGACCCCTTCTGCACCAGCTGCCACTTTAACCACCTGGTTTCTCTCTGCACATCCTTCTCACTGGTGCTCCCTTAGATATCATTTCACCAAGCAGCCAAACGTGAGCTTGCTCTCCTCCTGGTGAGATTCCTGCTCACCAGCAACAGCTCATGCTCTCTTTACTGAGAGGGTTGTCAGACATTGGAACAGGCTGCCCAGCGAAGTGGTTGAGTCACCACCCCTGGAGGTATTCAAAAAGCACACGGAGTACTCCAGAACACGGTTTAGTGGGCATGGATGATGGTTGGACTCGATGATCTTAAAGGTCTTTTCCAACCTAAATGATTCTATGATTCTATGATGTCTCAGTTCTTGGCTGCTAGTCCCTTACTTGTGAATGTGGGGTTTGCCACATGCACTTTCTTCCCATACTGTGTCCCCTACAGGCATCAGAAGCCTGTCTTTAAAGTGCTGGTTTTTAATGCTAGGCACCAGAGCCAAGACAATTGTTTTGACGATACAAGATAATAATTTGCGAACCCATAGTCTCCAATATTATTGCATTCACACTCACTTGAGTACTTACTCTGTAAATAGTTCATGGTACTACCACTTGTTTCACACTCAAAATCTAACTTAAATCACAGTCTGTGGAGAATGGATTACTCACTTATTGAAGAAATCTGTTTCAACAGAAATGAATTGATGTTTCTTAGCATTGAATCATTTTTAATGTTTAAAGCTCTGTTTCAGGAAATACAACCACTTATCCATATGAAAGCAATTTCAGATGTGATCCAACTTCCACTGAAGCTGACAAGTCACTTTCTTTTTCTTACTAAGTAGAAAACATGGAATTTTGTGAGCAATTTACAGCTTCTTCCCTAAAGAGAAAAAAGGTCCCAAACATTTTCCCTGTTATTTAATCTATATGCAGATACAATGTCTCCATTATGAGTCTACCCTGCATTTTAATTTGCACTAAATATTCACCTACAGTTTCATTAAGCAGCTGAAGTCATTCAGAAAACCTCAGGATCAACATAAAGATTTTAGTTTTGAAACAAGAAAAGGAAAGATTTTTTCCCAAAGAAAATAGGATAAATTGAGTTACAGTAATTAAACCCAGCAGAAATAGATGTCTGCAAACTATAGTATGAATTTTTATTTTCTAGATGATATTGTTTAAAAATTGTCAAATTACTGATTACCAAACGGTAACAAAACAACAGCAATAACAATGCAAGCAAGCAGAAAAACCTTGAAAATAATCATTCCATAACCAGAACTAAAGACACTCACCTATGCTTAAAAAATTGTAGGACCAGGATGACTGCTGTGCAAATAATATTTTTCTTTATTGACAGAATTAATAAATTGTACACATTTAAAATTCAAACTGGTTATAAGTATATTTTTTTTTCCTTGTCCAAACAGCCTTTCCCTGTAGGAGTCATTCTACTGCAAAGCAAATCAAAACAAAGCAAAACAAAACAAAGGAAAAAACAATGAAAAAATCCCAACAGCATTTGGGAAAAACAAACTTTATCCTCCTTGTTATTTTTGTTCAACTCTAAAATAAAACTTTATACATTTAAAGGAACTTCCCCAAATCAACATGTTTCATTTGGAAATTGGAGGAGAAAATACTTTGTTTTTCTCCAGTGCTTTTTTCTTATTTGTCCTTATCAAAACTATCCTTTAGTTTGGTATGAATTTATGAAGCATTTTATTAAATCATAAAATTGCGTTGCTGGAAAACAAATTATTTTCTTGAAAATTGGCTTAACTTTCCTCACGACAATGATGACATAAATTATATCACTGATAGTCATTAAAAGACCCATTCTCTCAAGGAACTGAGGAAATAGTTTATTTTATTTTCCATTGTTATTTTACTTCAGTATATTTATGAGTTTCAGTGTAGAAGAGAGGAGAGGGTGTGCATGCATCTGCATGTGCATCTGCTTAGTCTGGATCCTGTCAAATACATTTTAGGCACAATAAGTAATCCAAGATGGGCTACTGCCACTGGCAATGCAAATAAAATCTGTGATCCAGCATTCCAGTTAAAAGTAGTTATGAAATTAGTATTAACTGGAAAAGCTTTTTTTTATTTCTGATTAAGCTTCTTTACAAACACAAAGACATACAGATGTTTTAGAGGCATATAGTTGATATAACTAAAACTACTTTTCATAAATTAACTTTTCTGACTATTCTTAAATATCATATAAAGGAGATTTTTTGTTTTGTTTTTTCTGAGGTTTGGTTTTGTTTTCTTTTCCTTGTAACTTGCAAAATCAATTTTCCAGAAAATATCTGAGGGAGGCATTCAGATTATTTTAATGGCCAGGTGATTTAAACCTGTGTTTTTCACAACTTGTAAAGGTCTGGTTATAACGTTAAAAACACTGGCCTACCTTGTATTTCAACATCTCCTTCTGTGCCTGGGGGGAGTAGTGGTCTGTGCATCTGAATAGCACTAAGAGTTGTGTTTAGGCTGCCTGCTATAAATTTGGTGCTGTAACTGTGGTGAGAGGTTCTGGCTGCTTTTTAGGCAGATCTCCCTGAGAATGGCTTCCTTTACACTCAGTGGAAAAAATTATGTTTACATTGGGCGACTCTTGATGATGAGGCATATCTATGGTAGTGAATTAAGCAGTGGCTGGCCTGCTCTTGGCCCTGAGGTCAACTGGTATGATCTGGCCCCTCCGGCATTTTCTATGCTCTTAACTTCCAGACCAGGATGGTCACAACTACGCCGCATGTTGAGAACTTTGCCTGCCCCATGCTAGACCCTGAACGGTGCCTGGGAGTAGGCTGGGAAAAAAGTGCTAGTGGATGTAGGCTGAAACCATGCCAAGTACACTTCTGACTGTTTTCAAGTGTGAACGATAGTATGCTGGAGCTCAGGAACATTCCCAGGCATGGTTTAATTTATGTAATATACACATAGCCATGTTCGGTAAGTTAGATTTCATGACTTCACTTCAACGCCTTTGAATGTCAGGCAGCATTAAATAGTAAGCAATCTAAATTGCCCATAACTCTTTGACTTTAAGCACTACCATAGTTAAAATGCCTACCTAGGTAGCCACTTATAATAGATAGGATGAGTATGTCCTTACATGACCGGGAAGTATGCATTTCCATACCGTACTCTGAGCACTCAGCAAATCGCTGGAGGAGATGGGGGGGGGCAGATGCTCACCTGCCTGAGAAAACTCACAAGGGCAAGACTCACTCTCCCTGTTAAGCAAGGAGCAGGCAGAGTCGACCCACACCTGTGGATCTCAGGGTATCTCTCCACTACTCTCACGGGCCCCTGAGCAGCTGTTTTGTCACAGAGTGCCTCGGAGGAGTGGTAATCCCATAATCTCCGACAGTATGAATGTAGGAGGGGAGCTACTCCTGGGCAGCTCAGGGTGACTCAGATTTTCATATGGAAACCTATCTAAACAGAAAATCTGCTATGAAGTGTGGCCTATCCACAGTTAAAATGGATCTACTACAGCTAAGAATGAGAACAGCAAATCTTTATTCCAAATATTGACATCGCTGTTCTATGCAGAGGGAGGGGTGTTGCTGTCTTGCTTTGCTCACCTCTTTGATCCCCAATCTTCCATCTTTCTAATCCTTCACTCTGGGTAGTAGAGGGTACCTTAAGCAGTCTCTCAATGCTCAGCTGAGTGATTGCATAAGTGATCATTTAGCAAACAGGCAGGATATTCTTCCTGCTCTCCCAGAGAAAAGAAAATTTAAAACCCCAAACACCACCACACTGGCTTTTTTGAAACAAAACAGCAGTGAAAAACATTTTCCGTAATTTAATTATCTTTTAGGCTGACAGCTTTAGCTGTATTTAAAAATTGCCAACCGAGGGCTTTACATTAAGCCTGCCAAAAAAAGGAACAGCAGCTAACAGATGTGCTTTGCTCTTCTTGAGCTCATCACCAGTGAGGTGCAGCTGCTGTTTTGACTTTGTCTTTTGTGGCTTGCTTTGAAATGTTGTCCTTTTTTTTATCACTATACACTAGTTTTATTACCTTGCTTTTTTCTAAAGCCTAACATTTTGTTTGACAACATCATGCTGATGAGCTGCAAGAGGGCTGCTCTGTGGATCTTGTGGTATGTCACAATTTTGTTAGTGGTGCAGAGAACAGGTTTAGGCAATATACATGTCTACATGACGCAACAGAGTGATGCTCATTTTTAATTAATGGGACACTTCTCAATGAAAAGATGGCAGTTGTTTTATAACCAAGGCAGGAATATCAGCTGGAACACACTGAGTGTGTTTGTTCACCTTGGAAGAGAAATTAGGGTATTGCATTTGTTTTATTTAAACTGCATTTAGGAGTATAAAGAGGTGGCAACGCTGGGAAAGTGATTTGGCTGGCAAAATTATTAAAGCAAACATTTCTCATCTTGACATTATTCATATTTGAATAGAATGGATTAGACACAGAGAATTTTCACTATTCTACTTCTTAGCACATCTGGTAATTTACAACAGCATAAAATACAGAAGTGAAGATGGAATAAAGTCTCAACATTAAAACATTTCTTATATTTTTCCAGGAACACAAAGGAGTATGGAAACATACTAGAGGATAACTACTTAGGCAATAAATAAGCGTCCTGGTTTCAGCTGGGATAGAGTTAATTTTCTTCCTAGTAGCTGGTACAGTGCTGTGTTTTTGGGTTAGGTATGAGAAGAATGTTGATAAAACTGATGTTTTCAGTTGTTACTAAGTAGTGTTTATTCTAAGTAAGTCAAGGATTTTTCAGCTTCTGATGCCCAACCAGAAGGAAGGCTGGAGGGGCACAAGAAGTTGGGAGGGGACACAGCCAGGGCAGCTGACCCAAACTGGCCAAAGGGGTATTCCATACTGTGTGACATCATGCCCAGTATATAAACTGGGGGCAGTTGGCCTGGGGGAGGTTGCTGCTTAGGAAATAACTGGGCATCAGTCAGCAAGTGGTGAAAAATTGCATTGTGCATCACTTGTTTTGTACATTCTATTACTAGTAGTAGTATTAGTATTGGAAAATTTTTGCAAAGGACTCAGCAGTTCCTTTTTTTGTTCTGTGAAATTAATTTTTTTTTTATATATATAGTGTCAGATATCCTTATATGTAACAGCTTCAGAGTAAGCTAGGTATTTTTATCTGGAAAGAAGAACATTTTGAGGGTAATAAAAGGAGTAATTATAATCAGTTGAGATGCTGACATCCAATGGGGTAGAGTTGTTATTTCATTTTACATCCTTAGCAAAAATGTACTTACTTGATTCTTAGCCAGAAAACGTGAGTCTCATGCTGGGAACTAAGTGTGAGATTGAACATTGGCCACAGCTTTGAGTCAGGGAGTGGGTGGTAGGAATGAACAAGGACAGTCAAAGGGAGTTAGGAGCAGGGAGGAAGGGGAAAAGATTTGATACAAATAGTGAGAATTGTGAGCACATTCCTCCTCTCCTCTTCCATTGCCTGACCCTATCTGTAGTGTAGGAGCAGTGCAGAGCCTCTGTTTTCCAGCCTTTCTTCCTATGTAGGAAGTTCCTAATAAGAGCTGATCCTGTAGCAGACTAGGGCAGGGGAAGAGGCGGGGGAAAAGCAGAATTAAAAGAATGGGCTGACAGCAGACAATCCATCATCTTACCTCTCTTCCCACCCACAGTATAACCATTTAGATACGGCTCAGCACTGTGTGTTTTTGTTAAAATGGCATCTTCCAGCTCACCCTTAGTTACCTTTCGCTTGCGTCCAAGATGCCATACAGTTCTGCACACATAGGTGACTTACAACCCAGAGTCTGTATGACCTCAGGCTTGTCAGCCTCTCATAAGCCAGAGGGGAGCAGGATGGGAACCCTTCCATACTCTGCGGCTGCACGGGAGAGAAATGTAAAGCCTGGCTTGAGAGGCTGTACTATTTAATTAGTCGGTGGGACTGGGTTCTGAATATTGTCACGGAGTCTGGTATTTGGCATTGACCCAAGAAACAACCTATAAAAGATGAAAAAGACATATTAGATTATACAGTCAGACCTCAGTGTTACTTCCTTTGTACTGATCGCTTCTGTCCTTTCTCCAGTCCACTTGACAAAATCTAAATAATCCATCTTTCCAGTTTCCTTCAAGCTTAGTCTGAAGTCTTCATAGCTTTGAGAAGTTATCCATGAAATTTAAATTTTCTTTTGTTTTAACAAATAACTGGTCTTGATTACAGGTCATTACCTTTCATAAAGACTTTAAACATAATTATCATGGAAATAAGAAGTAACTGCAAATTTGAAAGCCAGATGCTGCAAATCCATGTTCATAAAAGTAGTAAAGACGTGTCAATGTCAATATTCACCTCATTAAGAGACACAGCATGAATATGAGATCTGAATACTGCTGTGTTCAATATTTAGATAGGCAGGAATCTAGTAGAACATTTAGCCTTAAGTACAGTGCCGAAGATGCCTTGATACAACACAGAAGAATAATCCTAGAACCACATCACTGAACTTTGAGACACCTTGGGTGAAAATCAGAAAATGCACCTCGTGGGAGCAGACAGAAAGGGAGAGGGAAATGCCTAACTCTTGTCGCTTTTAAGCAAAAAGCCCCACAGCCTTTTCCTTTAGCTGTACCCTTTAAATGTGTGAACCTGCTGGTATGATTTCATATTCCGATCCACTTTCTCATAGGGGTTTAACCTAGGACTAGGTGGGACAAATTTTAGATTGTCTCATACTACTTTCTTCAATAGCTCCTAATGACTACCCACCCATAACTGATGGCGGTAGCTAGCGTGGATTCCTGTTTCAGGTGTCTAACTCTCCATTCATCAGACAGAAAATGCAGGCACTTGGTAATGGCTAGTTCCAGGACTACAGGAATACAGATAAATTTCCAGCATTGCAATATGGAGTGTTAGTACACTGATAATCCTCTTCAGATCACCAGGATTGGAATTTGTCTTATATGACTTCATTGCATTAAAGTTTTATTCTACTGTGGAGATAATTAATAGGGAAAATCCATCTTTTTCAGTCATGTTGCATGATGGCAACACTGCTTGGAACAGGGAAGTGTACAAGAACATCTAGCATATATAGCTATCCATTTCTTATGTCATATTGAATACTACATCATTAATTTGTTAGTCTAAGTGAAGAATGCTCACTTAATAGTTTAGCTGACATATTTGGTCACATTTTCTGTCTCTCAAAATTTCACAAGCACAATTCAGTTTTGTCATAAATAATTAATGAATGGAATTAGATACATAACAGATGTATACACCTGTAAAATGTATGGATTCATTGTGATTTATTTATTACGGCTACTCAGTACTCGATCTTTGATTTTTGAAACTTGAGCTAGCATGATTTTGACTGTACCTTGATATTTCACATAACGACTAGGTGAGATCAAGATTTACAGCTTAATCCCTCAAAACACTACATGCAAATTGTCTTCTTCAGAAGAAGATACTTAAGAGGAGAAATAAAGGGATACCAAAAGTGGCTAACATTGAAATCCTCTTCTGAAAATTAAAACCAAAAATATTCTGATTTTGCTTTTCTCTTCTTTTAATGAACAGTGCAACATTAATGCTTAAGTGCAAACATTTTCACCTGGTTATCACTCTCAGAGAACTGTTTTTTCTCTCTGGATGGACTGTGGTAAAATCCATGGCAATTGTATTTTTGCATAGGTATATGCAGTAGAGCAGGAAAAGGGGTTAAGCAGAAACTTATTGAGTTTGTTTTATTGCTTCTGTGCCAGGACCTTGGTCAGAGCATTTCTATCCAACATGTCATTCAATGCCTTCTTTTAAAAATTGGATCTCTTTTAAGCTTACACAATTTAGTCTCGGGAAGCATGTGTGCCTCAAGAATGTGAATAGCAGATAGAAAAAGGAAAAGATTTCAGCCTATCTATCTCAACTATTTGCTTTAAAATCTAGCTGTCTGATTTTACAAAGCATCTCACCAAAAGAAGTATAGTTACGAGCAGTAAGAGATTTAAATCCAGTTCAAACAGATCAATGATTACCTATGCTAGTTTCTCAAATACTTACCTTTTCCAGTAACACCCTTTGGTTTGCACCTTGTGCTGTTTCCTCACATGTTCCTTCACACCTTTCCTGGCTTTCCTCCCCACCTGAGGCCCCAGTGAGACACAGGAGTTCTCCGTGAGCTCTCTCCAAGCCATAGCCCAGCTGGTCACCCTTGTCACCAGGAGGACGAAGCTGCTGGGGTGGATGTCCTGCCTCTGCTGCCCTGACTGCTGGTGCCCTGAGCAGAGCATCACCACCGGGTGCCATCCACCCACTAGCCTGGCCCTAGGGGAGAAAAGACAGCAATCAAGGTCACTTCTCCCTACCACAGACATGATCCTGGACCTCACTGGGATCACTAGTCTATTCTGGTCTCAGTTGCCTTCACCTGCTTAACCCTTGACTGTTTTCATCACAAATCCAAAACGTAGCACCATACAGGCTACTATGAAGAAAACTCTATCCCAGCCAAAAGCAGTACAGTCCTCTTCAGGTCGAACCAACATTTTGCCCTCTCCCAGCTTCCTGGGATCACCACACACCTTCCAAAGCTCCACCCTGATTTTTAGCTTCTCACAGTCCTTTCTACCTCTTTCTATTGCTCCTGAAGTCATATGTAAAGGAATCATTATATAACTTCATGTGAATAAGGCCTGAAAAGGTTCTATATCATTTTTTCCTAGCTAGTATTTACTATGCACTTGATATAAATTAGCTTGGAGATAGTTTTTCAGTATAAAAAGAAAAGCCCCTGGACCCAGATGAAGGAGGGGGGGGGAGAGAAAAAAAAAGCGGTGCAGCTAACAGGAATACTTTATAAACCATGAAGTGGAATTTTTCTAATGGACTCATTCTACCTCATTTTAGGTAACGCAGCTGCAATGTGGCATATACTACAGATGGGTAACATCACAACAGCAGTACACTTTTATAACTGGCAAACAGGTGTCTGGGTTTATTTAACAATCTATCTAGCATAAAACAGATTTCTGTTTATTATTGGAATAGTTGGTGCATATGATGTTGTTTCAAGGAAGCACGGAAGCCAAATCTCTGTGAAGCATTTGCAGATTTAAGGTATTCCTGCAGATATTGTTTCATCTTCCAGAAATTTTTAAAAGTGCTACTTTCATCTCTTATTAGTATACAGCATCCATTCTCTCCCTATAGTAATTCCTTAAGCCTATGATGGCTGCATCCCTGAGATATGAACAGGATTTGCCCCTTTGCATGTGTAATATGTGTATTGTGTACGTGTGAGAGAAAGAGTAAACACACTCCTTTTTTTGTAAATATAATATGGAGCTAGTTTTTGTTTGCATACAAACCACATTCAGTACTCACACAGATAATTCTGCTCTCCAGGTAAGCCTTTCATGATTATATGCTACACTGCTGTTAGACATATAAACAGCTGTTTGTTGTGCCAGGATGACTAACCGCTGAGGCTTTACACATTTCTTGAACAACCCTATTAGTCCCTGTTGGGACTCGAACATGATGAAGATGATAAAGCTCAGGACACCCGCCACTGGTAACGTAAGCACTTGGAAATGTTATTCGCAGAAATGAGGGCTACATCTATAGTAACAAGCTGAACAGGAGCAGATTGCTGCAATGAATAATAGTCAGCATGTTCCCTGTTATGCCTTTGGCTCAGGCCAAAGAGCACTCTCCCAAGCAATGCCTAATTTAGGTTAGCATTGGCCAGGCATGGCTCCAGTAGGCAATACAGAAGAATCTGCTCTATTTTGGCTAGGGAGAAAAGAGTTCAATAGTTTGCATGCAACTCTGGGCCGGAAAACCAGCCAAGTGTATAGGTGGAGCCAAAGGCGCCAGACATCTAAGCTCATTTGAGTGTTGGATTGGGTACCTGAGTGGACAAAGGAGGGCCTCAGCTCTCTTGTAGCTGTAATCATACGTGCCAAAGTAGGGAGAAAACATGCTGATTACTGTTAACCCCACTGACATGCAGTCCTATGAAAAAACACAGAACATACTCCAATGGCTAATTCCTGAAAACAGATACACTTAGATAAGATGTGAGGATGTTTATAGCCACTGAAGCAAATCATTAAGAGAAATGGTAGGTTTTTCACTTCCTAATGTCTCCAGATTAAGACATTCATGGCAAATCTGTTAGTCAATATCAAAGTATGAGGCTGAGAACAAAAAATAACTGGTTGAAAATGAAGGATCTGTGGTGCATAGGGGCTAATACTACAGGTCTGAATAGTGCTGTGACCAAACCTTATAAACGCAACAGTGAAAAAAACCCCATTATTATTCTTAATTTACCCATGCGGAAAACGAGCTGTGTTAAAGGTCTGTATCTGGCATGACACAGGGCTATGGCAGAGTTTAAAGCAATGTGAAGGGGTCTCTGAAACTTAGTAGCAGGTGCTCTCTTCCAAAATTCATTGCCTGTCCTACCGGAAAAGAGCTGCAGAGCATAAGCAGCTTAGGGGTTAAAGGCATTTTGATTTATTCCAAGAAAAAAAGAGATTTTTCCCCACGCACTTCCTGAAGATTATAGACTGTGTTATTTCCTTTAGCAGTGCACAGGTTCATGAATGATTAATGAAGTTTTAGGTCCAAAATCACTGAGTAGTGGTATATTGCAAGTTTTACAGCATGATCTGTTACCAGCAAATGTATCTTTTGGTGTTTTGTTTGTTGGCTATACTGTGCTATGAACTGGATAATCCTTCCAATTTTCCCCCCTTCCAGAAATTACTAGCTAGGTGGGAGCAAGAACAAAATTTCACCACATAAAATGGATATTGCTGTTAAGCACATTGTTCCTTGTTTGTATGCTTGGTAGGTGAAGGGTGGGGGGAGAGGATTTAGCTCTCATTTTCCAGCATTTTTCTTCTAGTAGTAAGGTATAATTTGCATAGCTTATCACTGCAGTTTTTTCAGCTGCTTTTTTAATGGCCTTTTAAGGAAGCTAGCAATACTCATCTAAGTAGCTTTGTTTGGAAACCCTTGTCATGATTGAGTTCTAGAAGCTGAAAGAAAAGGATGAGTCACAGAAAGCTTCAGGATGTGAGTGATCCTGCAGCAAAGATGAATGGAAGACTACAGGGGTCAATAATTTTTTTTTTTTTTTTTTTTTTTGAGACTATAACCCCTGTCTGTGAGTGTGAGAAGTTAAAGAAATTATAGAATCACAGAATACCAGGGTGGAAGGGACGTCAAGGATCATCTGGTCCAACCTTTATGGGCAAAAGCACAGTCTAGACAAGATGGCCCAGCACCCTGTCCAGCCCAGTCTTAAAAGTGCCCGATGTTGGGGAATCCACCACTTTCCTGGGGAGATTATTCCAATGACTGATTGTTCTCATTGCGAAAAATTTTCCTCTTGTGTCCAATTAGAATCTCCTCAGGAGTAACTTGTACCCATCAGCCCTCATCTTTTCTATGTGACTTCTTGTAAAAAGGGGGTCTCCATCTTCTTTGTAGCCACCCTTTAAATTCTGGAACATGGTGATAAGGTGTCCCCTAAGCCTTCTTTTCTCAAGGCTGAACAAATGCAGTTCTCTCAGCCTTTCCTCATATAGCAGGCTTCCCAGTCCTTTGATCATCTTTGTGGCTCTTCTCTGGACCCTCTCCAGCCTGTCCACATCTTTTTTGTATAACAGGGACTAAAACTGAACACAGTATTCCAGGTGTGGCCTGACAAGCGCTGAGTAGGGTGGGATAATGACTTCTTTATCTCTGATAGTGATGGCCTTGTTGGTGCAACCCAGCATCCTGTTGGCTTGCTTTGCTGCAGCAGCAGCTCACTGTTCACTCATATCGAGCTTCTTGTCCACCAGGACCCCCAGGTCCCTTTCCATAGAGCTGCTCCTTGCCACATAGATCCCAGCCTGTGCTGCGCTCCTGGATTATGTTTTCCCAGGTGCAAGATCTTACATTTGTCTTTGTTGAACTTCATAGGGTTCTTGCTAGCCTACTCAATCAGCCTATCCATGTCTTCCTGCAGGGGGGCTCTCCCTTCCAAAGCGTCCACTTGCGCACTCAGTTTGGTGTTATCAGTAAACTTCATCAGGGTACACTTGATCCCATCATCCAGACCACTTATGAAGGTATTAAATAGCGTTGGGCCCAGTATTGATCCCTGGGCGGCCCCACATGTGACAGGTTGCCAGTTTGAAAAGGAGCTATTTACCAGCACCCTCTGGGTGGGGGCTGTCAGCCAGTTCCCCACCCACCGCACAGACCATTTGTCTAGGCCATAACACATCAGATTCTCAAGGAGGAGGCTGTGGGAAATGCTATCAAAAGCCTTGGAGAAATCCAGGTAGACAATGTCCACTGCTTGCCCACATCAACTGAGTAGGTTACTTTGTCATAGAAGGTGATCAGCTTTGTCAAGCATGATTTGCCTTTGGTGAATCCATGCTAGCTTTTCCCAATCATGTGCTTCATTTGACTTGCGAAAGTCCCCAGGAGGATTTGTTCCATAACTTTCCCAGGGGCTGAAGTAAGACTGATGGGCCTGTAATTTCCTGGATCCTCCTTTAAGCCTTCTTGTAGATGGGGGTGACATTAGCCTTCTTCCAGTCTTCTGGGACGTCTCCTGATCTCCATGACTTCTTAAAGATTATGGAGAGTGGCCTCGCAACAATGTTAACCAGCTCTCTTAGCACCCTTGGGTGGATATTGTCAGGGCCCATCGATTTGTAGGGGACAAGCTCCTGTAATTGTTCACATACCAAACCTTCCTTCATTGATGGTAAGCCTGTGTCTGCATCAGCCTGGATTTTTGTTCCCAAGGCCTGGGGCCCAACAGTGCTGGTAAAGACAGAGGTGAAGAAAGTGTTGAGAACTTCTGCCTTTTCAGTGTTGTTGGTGACTAATTCACCTTTCTTTCTGTTTCTGCTTGTTTACACACCTGAAGAACCCTTTCTTGTAGTTTTTAACATCTCTGGCCAATTTCAATTCAAGATGAGCTTTGCCTTTCTAACTGTATCTCTGCATGTCCTGGCAATGCCCTTGTAGTTCTCAATTGGTATTTGTCCGCTTCTCCATTTCTGGTATGCTTCTTTTTTGGTTTTAAGCAGACTCGGAAGCTCGCAGTTAAGCCAAGGGGCTCTCCTGCTCCACCTACTTCCCTTACCTTTAAAGGGGATGAACTGTTTTTGTCCTTGCAGGACAGTGTTCTTGAAAAACTCCCAGCACTCACTAGCTCCTTTACCTTCCATGGAAGTTTCCCACACCCTACCAGTTGAGCTCTGAGCAAGCTGAAGTTTGCTCCTCTAAAATGAAATGGCAGTCCTGTATTTAAGTTATTAGTAATGCAACATACCCTCCTCGAATGGTTTTATGCAATTGCCATAAACAGCATTGCAGTAGTCCATTAATAAGATGTTTCTTAACTCACTAATTTTAATATTAGAAAATGTCATTATGGTTTCCCTCCCAAGAATGTCAAAAGTCTGGAGCAAATACTGGAAACACTCAAAAGAAGGTAACAAAGGCCCCCAGGCCTCCCACAGGCCCACAATTGTGTTTGTTGGACACCTACTCTGCCCTATAATGACTGTAATAGTCTGCAATAGAGTTTGTTCTTTAAACAAGCAGTCAGACTAAAAGTCTGTACCATCTACATATAATTCTTGTTATGGAAATATTGTCCCTAATCAATAAGGCAAATACTGTAACTCAACTTTCAGCAAGACAGACAGCTTTCTCTGTGATTTTTTCAATATATTACCTGTAGACTACCGCAACTGTTACTAATTTTAAGTAACAATGGTTGGAATAAGGGTATGAGAGAAACTCAGATGGGATGAGATGAAATTGTCTTCAAAGTAATGATTTTTTTGGATTAGATTAAACAAAATATATTACATTTAGTTTTGAACTATACCCCTCATGAGTGAAGACTACATACTTCTGCTTCAGCTCATGTAACTGCTTGTGCCGCTGTGCTTTGCTTTTTGCAGACAGAAGAGACAAGAGGGCAGAAGAGGAGTTCATGAATGGCAACACAGCAAAGTCTGGTGTGAGAAAGATTTGAAAAATGTATTCACTGCAAATTAAAATGATAAAATTGGCCAAGTTCAGGGGGTCATTAACAACTAAAGTACAGCAGAAGTTAATTATAATCTTTAACTGAATATATACAAAATAAGTGATTTCTGAACTAGAGATATAGATTCAATAATGTTTATACAAAGCATGTACAGCATATCTTGACAAGAAATCAGTGTCTCTTTTAGACTTATTACTTTTACAGTGTTCTTCCTTTTCTTAGCCCCATTACAATCCAGATGAAAACTACTTAGGAATCTTTATGAAAAATCTGGAACCCCACCCCCCCAAACCACCAAAAAAACCCCAACCAACCAAAACCCACTTAATGAATACGAGACAGTTCTCTTGTGTTTAATAACCAGAATGGTACTACACAAAAGAGAGAATGGGAAAAAGAGAATCTTAGGCACTAATCTGACTGGTGTTTTAGATAGTTCTGATGGGAAAAATTGGGTGGAGGGAAGAGAAAAGAACTGCTAAAATTGTAATTCAGGATGTTACAGGGTGCATACAAAACCAGGAGCAGGACTGAATTTTTATATGTGACTTTAATGTTGCAAACTCCAGCACCTAGGCAAAGCATGTTTTCCTATGAGCAAACCGATTGTCATCAAATTCCATAAATAATAGTGGGTTTTTCTGCAGGAATAGATACTTTCTGGGGGAAGGATCTTCCCTGAAGCCCATGTAATGCTGAATTAAAAGCTTTTTTAATAAAATCCTGATGTGCTTTCTAGGTAATCTTTTCTTAGTAAGTGGAAAGCAATAGAAAATTTTTGGCTAGTTAAGAATAAAGGTATTTCAAATTTGCAGAAATAAACTAAATTAATGCTTACTTTGAATATGAAGGTCTAGCTAAAACAAAATATGATGCGTTTCCTGCTTCACATTTGTGATTTGGAGATACCAAAATAGAATCAGTCTTCAGCCCAGTATAGGTGAATCTTTTTCCAGAAATCTTTCAGTGTCAGGTCAACACAGAAGTTACAGCAAGGTGACTGACTGAAAGGATATGGAGCTATTGTCTAAGTACTCAGTTAGCCCTCAAGTGGTTTGGATCAGGCCCTTCAGTATTTTAATGAAAAGTATGTAGCACATTTCATGATGAGGTTTGCAAATTCGTGTTCATCATTTAAAAACAAACAAACAAACAAAACCCAAACTAAAATAAAACCTAAACCAGTGTCTGTCAGGAAAAGGTCATTCACAGATATTTGTTGAGAGTTATTTTGTACAGAATACCATCTTTCAAACTGTGTGATTCTTGACTGTACACCTGTTCAAAATAGGTCACTGTTATTTTCTTCTATTGCCACAATAGTGGATAAAGTGTATTTTCTTACTTTCATCTCCCTCCAAAACAATCACAGTATTTTACTGAAACTTCTTCAAAAAAACTCTATACTTTGGCAAACATCAAGGAGGGAGAACGCTAGTATAAATAATAAAAAAACCCCACCAAACTCCCCAAAACAAACACGACTGAAAATGAATGATTGTCATAGGTAGTTACTTTTTTTTTTTTAATACTAAATTGTGTTTTAACTAGGGCATGAGGGCATGGCAATGTTAAGAAACTGTTGAACTGTGTTATCTTAAATCCTGCCTTAAATGAGGGTGAGGAACCCAAGTTCTTACAATCTCATCACATATTTTCCCACACTGTCCATATAGACAAATACATAATCTTTGCTTTTCTGGATGGTCCATATTTTCCCTTGGTGCTTCACTGCAAATACGAAAGCATATGTAGGAGTGCCTGGATTTGGAAAGACAGATATCAGCACAATTTCCATGGCAATCCAGGTCCAAGAAGACAGTTGCCTAGGAAGGATTAAACTTTTGTGGTCTTCATCATGATCTTGAAAGTGACTATAAGAACCAATGTAAGAGTCGTGAGGCCAGTGATGGATTACTTAAGAGCTTGTTCCATCACATAGTTAACCAAAAAGAAAGAGATGTTTGGCCTGGAGGGAATTAAATCCATATAATTCCATTCCATTCTTTTTCAACCCAGAAGAGTGGGTCTCTTAGTGCTAAGCCATTGGAGAGCCGTCATATAAGCATTTTCACAAGTGAAATATACTTCAAGTTTATGTAGTTAAGTGCACAGGATATATGGAAGTCAGGACATAAAAAGGACTTGTAGTGATTAGGATGCAATGATGGTGTTTGCAGTTACCTCCTTACTATTTTGATTACTATTCTTGCAACTGTTTTTCTTTACTTTTATTCTTTTAATCAAGTAACAAACTAGTATAAAAAGCACATTTTAAGGATACACATTTTGTTGGCACCCATTTTCTTTTAAGCATACCCTTTCTTTCAGTGAAAATCACGTTTATGACACCTAGTCTCTTTTAGGAAGATCATGGATCTTGCAACCTTGTATCTGAGCCACATATTGTTTAGTGAAGAGTATGACCTAGACATGCTAGAACATAAGGAGTAAAGTACTTTCTCAGGAGGCAGAAGCAATAAATTCAAGACTGCTTAGACTGAGGATACTCTGAAATTACAGTTCTCTCATTCCTGGCAAGTATTGTAAATAGTAGGATACTGTAGAACAGTAAGACCACATTTTTTGCACATAATTTTTCTTTTATTAGAGCCAACCTTACTCTACTAGATGTTGATTCTAAGAAGAGGATCAAACAGCATGGATGCAAAGCCTAGGTGGAGAATGCCTGATATTTCCTCCTAATTTCTTATACACTTAGTGAAAAGAGGCAGAACTAAATTTGTATTTCCCATTTTGTTTGTTCAGCTTTTTCTTCCCTCTAAAATAAAATATTAAATTATCATACAAAATGCAAACTCTGTTCTACCCTACTAGGAAGATTAAGAGAAGTTTATATTTTATACAACTAGATTCTTCACTTCTCAGAATGCAGAGTTCCCTTGTTCACATCTTCAGTACTGTGCTTTGTTTTAATAGTTTGCGAGTGCTTGTGTGATTTGCTGGAGGAAATGAGTTAGTTACAATGGCTGGGTTTCATCACACCTCATTTCTGATGTGCAGCGTGTAAACTTCCATGGCTGAACTAATCACCTTAAATCCACTTTTTGATCAGTGGAAAGAAATAATAAATTCTACGACTTGATTCATCAGGCTTGCTTTGCATATCCATGTCAGAAAATACTGAATTGTACCTAAAGTTGCCTATTTTTCATCATTGACTATAGAGGGAGTCCAAGGTGACTTGGTCAGATCTTTAGTAGACATCTGTCATCATCTGTACTGCATGTAGAGATGAATATTTGGGCAGATGAGTCCTTTCCAACTTACTTTCGAAGTTATGAATTGCTGTACTTGGGCAAGTAGCTAACTTACTGCATTCCTAAACAATGTACATTTTTCATTCTATTTATTTGCACTACAATTTTAATGCACTTCCCTGTTAACTAAATTGGATGTTTACAGTTCAGCAAAAGGAATACTTTCCTATCTAACTGTTTAAAGAAGGTCAGATTACTCTGTATTCTAAGAGGATAGTCAGGGAGGTGGCAGGGGAGTTGGAACTAGATGGTCTTTAAGGTCCCTTCCAACCCAGACCATTCTATAATTCTATGTGGGATCTGGAGTAATCATTCGGTTTGGAATAGGCATCAGAAGGTCATCTAATCGAGCCTTCTGCTCAAACCACTTCAACATTGATTTCAGACCAGGATGCTCAGGGCTTTATCCAGTCAGGTCTTCAAGACCTCTGAGGGCAGAGAATCTGCAGACCCTTTGGATAACCTGTTGCACTGTTTGACTGTCCTCATGGGGAAAAGTTTTCTTCTTATCTCCAGACGGAATGTCTCCTCATTCAGTGTATGATGTTATCGCTCACCCTTCCAACATGCACAGCTATGAAGGCCATGGCTCTATCCTCTTAATGACCTCCTCATAGATATTGGCATGCTGCTGTTAGGTCCCCTGAACGACATCTCTTCTCCAGACTGAACAAGCCCCATTTCCTCAGCCCCTCTCATGCTCCAGCTCTCCAACCACCGAACAATCACTGGCCTGTTAATACAGCCCACTATACCAGGATGGACTGCTGACTCGTGTTTACACTGCTGCTCATCTTGGCAGCAGAGCTGCTCCCCAGGCGGTGCATCCCCAGCCATTATCATTGCAAGAGTTTCTTCCTTCCCAGGTGCAGGACTTTGCCTGAATCTTTGCTGAATTTCATGAACCCGTTCCTCCAGCCTGTCTAGGTCTCTCTGAATGGCAGCTTTGCCCTCAAGTACATCGATTGCCTAATCCTCAAGCTTCTATACATTTGTATTTATTATATTATCATAATCTACATTCATAGATTTTAATTCATCTCTCATAAGAAAGGAAGGAAGTTAGGAAAGAAGCAAGCAAGGCAGTCTAGACCTTGAAACTGAGAAAATTAGTATCTCAAGCTATTGAGGTTTGATCTATTTTTTCCTTTGTAGTGATATGACCATAGTCTTTCAGTGCTTAGCAACACAGTGAGTCTGACCTAAAGACGTAGGGTGCTGTTTATCTTTCTGTTCCTGATTACTATCTTTTCGACAACATTTAATAAAAAACCCTGCTAGTGTCTAGTAAAGATTCCTAGCATCAACTTTAGAAAAAAACAATCCACTGGTGTTTAAAAATCTCATCTGAAATGTCAAAATCCAGGTTTAAATTCCAAGACTGAGGGTAGACTGACCCTATAGACTGTAACATGGTGCTCAAGTATTTGTGCCTGCTTAGACAACAAAATAATTAAGCTGTAGGTGCACAAAGTTCCAAATAGTCTAAATATTCTGGGCTATGCAGATTTCCATGCTCATTGCAGAAGATTGATTGTGTCAAAATTTGCTCTGATGCCTCTACTCTGTAGCTATATCATCAGCTGGACAAACTGGGGATTCAGAAAAATGCCTGTTAATCCTAGTCTGAAAGCTCTAAGTATTATCTATTCTGAAATCTATCCTTTTCTTTCTGAAATGTTTTAGGAAAACATCTTTCAAGATATGCAGAACAAAACCACATTTCACAATGCAATTTTTTTTAATGAAGCAGATTTTCTGCTTTGTAGCCAGATCTACCTATAAATATTGCTACATACCTTCCAGTAGTTTAGCTCCTCAAATCCTTCTATTTCCCAGAGTACCTGTCGAAGTGATATAGTGTATATAACACAGAACCAAAAATAATTGATATAATTTAACTGATGTTATTCTAGCTGATTTTGCAAATCAGCACAAATTAATTTACTGTGATTATTTCTAGTAAAATAGATGAAATAGATTAATCTCTTTTTCCCCAGCACTTAATTTCCCTGAAGAAACCAGCTGGGACTGAGAAAATAATTTAACATATATAAAGAAATGTTCAAGATGACTATATTATTCGTTTCTCCTCCAACAGGCTAATGAACTGTTTCTGATGTAGCTGGAGCTACATTTGAAAACCTCAAAATCTGGCCTTCCTTTGGATGTAGGGAATGAGGGACTTTTTGCTACTTCTTCAGAGATTTACCTCATGGATTTCTTGCAATGCAAGACAGACAGTGATCTGAACTCTGGTGAAAATGCACATAGACTTCCTGCCAAATCTTAATAAAGCAATGTTGTCTGATGGTTCTACTATTTGTAAGCTCCTGGACTTGAGGGAGAAAGAGAAGGTTTGAGTGAAACTTGCATGGCAGAAGAAATTCTGTACTAATCACAAGTCCTGCTATGCAGACTGATGAACTCTACAGAGAAATATAGCAGCATCCACTTTTTATCCAGCAAAATGTAGAGCTACTTATGCTGGCAAACCCATGGGTTTGAGATAAGCTACCAGGAAAGGTTTAATAAATATCCTCAGAGAGGTGTTTGGAGATTACGATTGTGATTTGAATTTACAAGGTGGTCGATAGCTGCAACACTATAGTAGAAAGCTAAATGACCTAAACTAAAAGCCTAACTTTTAAATTACTGGAGGTGCCTGAGCAAACCATAGCTGTAACTCTTTTCTACCCATATAAACACCTGCTGAGCCAGGGACAGCACGTATTGTGGCTATCTTAAACGTATGGGTTCACTTATAAATGTTCTCATTGGCCTTCTAGCTGCTGCCAAGCAGATGCGAAGTGGCTGAGCTCTGCCTGAGCTGCCTTCAGAAGGCACAGCCCACACAGCGTGAAAATCAGCGAAATTACACCAGGGCACAGCAGGTAACAGAGATGAATCAGTCGAGTGGTGCTCCGTTTCCTGAGAACGGCTCTACTTCTCCAGCAACTCCCAGAAAAGCTGCTTCGAGTTTTCAAAGCAGTGTAGGCAAAGCTGAATTGTGCCACCTCAAGGATGAAGAGCTGCCACAGGTAAATGGAGGGGGCTGAAGAGGGATAAAACATCCTGGTAGTGGGCAGAGAGCTGCAAAGGAAAAACTTAAAGATTCAGGTTGTTCTGTTCATAGCTGCTGCTCCTAGGTGGAAATACTCTCTTTGAATACCTGTGCACTTTCTGATTTACCACACTTTCTGATTTCACCCTTAGCTGTGGGGAATTGGTGTCGTAAGTCACCGTAGGTCACAGGTACCAGCTGGTTTGTCTCTAGGTATTTGGTTGCTTCCATTGCTACTGCTTAGTGCCAGGTTTGATTCCCAGTATGATTGCATTGCCTTACAGAAGCTAAAGCTTTGTTCACTAAAATTGAGTTTTGCATGTCTGGAGGACAAAACGGATTAGAGAAGTTGCTGTGTGATTGGTATGGTTTTGCCCTTTGCTGCAAAATTTCACATGGCCGCTATGTCATGCGCCTTTTTAATTAAAATTAGATACAATTTTTAGAGGAAAGTATTTGCTTAATTGCAGCTTTTCAAACTCTCCTTGGACTCTTTTTTTTTTTTTTTTTTTTAAGGTACAACCACATGAACAGCATTGCAGTGATGACCCTGACTTTACACCATGCTCATCATGATACACTGTCAGCTTGAGTGGTACAATTAATGCGACATGACCTTATGCCATACAGAATGTCACAGCAACATTTTGCTTTTTCCCCTTCATTCCAGGAATAGCTGTCAGAAATCATTTTTTATTGTGTCAACTACTCAAACACTTATATCCACAATGGTATGTGTTATAAAACACCTTATCTTCAAACAGTCTGGCAGTTAACCCCTGGAATATTTTCTCTCACCTTTAGATACCCACAGTGTTTTCCCAAATGACTGTATTTTATTTACCTTGCTAAGTTGCACAGTTCAGTGCCAGTAACAAGCTCTCCTCATTATTTAACCAATCTATACCATACACTAAGCTTCTATGTTTTGCTTTCATTTTTTTCTGGCCAGTCCAGAAGATCTGGAATATTCTTTCTTGGCAGATCATGATTTCAGGATGCTTGTTCTCCAGATCAAGCTGATGTTTAAAAGCAAATTTCATTTTCAGTATCCCTATGACTGCCTTTGCTTGGTATGTGGGAAATGGGTGTTGACAGCCCTGCGAGGTCCTGAGTGGATACGCAGAGCAGTGCATAGACTCAAGAACCATCCCACCGGTCTCCAAGAAGAGTTTGAATGAAACACTGATCAAAGCTGTGGAGGAAAAAAGCCTGCCATTTTAATTCAAACCTTTCATTGGAAGAGGGTAAGGTTTTATTGGTCAGATATTAGTATAAATTATTATAGTCAATGAACCTTTGGTAGTTTATATCCCCTGAACATCTGTTTTGACTGAGCTCAGGCAAACTGCTTACATGATTATTAGCCAGCTAATGACTACCTTATTTCTGTGCTACAAAGATTTTCTTTTCCGCTAACTGATGATACTTCAGGTACTTGCTGCAAATTATTGGCTTTCATCAGACCACTGAAATAATGCTCCCAACTGTAATAATATTCCTAATTTGGTACCTAGTGCAACTCCCATGAGAGCTCTTTATTGAATTAAAGGAGAACTAAAGTAATATTCTCATGGTGACCTTTTGCTCTGGCGTACACAGAGCTGATGCCTGTCGCCCTTCAATTCATTTATTGCTAAGATGCTCCTGTTGAGTTTGCTTTAGTGTTGTTAGTATAAAGTAGCTCCCAGCTTATTTGGAATTGGTCCTTCTAATGTATAAGGAATTTATACCTTCACTGCGTAAGTGAACTAGTCTGGAAAACTTAAGATCATATATTTTGATCATTTTTGAACTAAGAAAGAAAGAAAATCAGTTTTCTGTAATTAAAATGGTAAAAATTTATGTTAACAAGTTCATCTTTGACAAAAAGAAAGGTAAAGGGCTTTCACCATGCTGCCCAACTTTGGAAACCTTGACTTATTTGCCTTAGTTAGGACAAGAGTCTTCCCAGGCTGACTGTACAGTCCCAGGAGAAAGATGGCCTCCTTAAGCATGACTCCTTGTGAGAGATTACTTTCTGTGTTTTCAGTCAGCCTTTGGATGAACCCCTCACTCTTTCTCCCTTGAGTCTGCTAATGACCCTGCAGAAAAAAAAGAAATAATAATTATAAGAAATACTGAAGGCAGCCTGATCGTTCCCCAATATACTCTCCATCTCCTAGCAGTAGTGGCTTAGGTAGCTGCTGAACTAGATTTTCAATCCGGACCACAAATAATCTCTGAAATGATTCTGTACATTGGTTTTGCTTTTTTTAGGGGGGCAGGGGGTGCTGGTGGTGTAGTTTTTTAGTGCTGCTCTGTCCTTTAAGAAATATTTATACAGGGTTCAGGATGCAGCTATACAGAGTGGAAATACCAAGTTTTCTGTTTTGCTCTCAATTCCTTTGCTAATAATTTCTTAATTTTTTATTTCCTTTTTGACTTGTTAAGCAGGCATTTCCTTAGAAATATCTACAATGACTCAAAAAATCTGTCCTTTAAGTGATAATAGCTCATTTAGAACCTATCATTTTATACACAGTTTTCCCCATGTTTATTGCTTTGCATTTGTCAATGCTGAATCTTTTATATATTTTATTACCCACTCACTTCTGTAACTCTGTAATCAGTATTAGCATTGACTTTCTTGAATAACTGTGTATCATCAGCAAACTTTGTCACCTCGCTGTTCATGTCCTTAACTGAATTATTTTTATTGATACAATGAACCCATGTCCTAATTCCATTAACCTTCTTCCTTTGTGATTGTTGGGTTTTGTTTTTATTTTAGACTTGAACTTATTTTCTTATTTTAATGAGTTACCAATCCATAAGTGAAACTTGTTTCTTGCAATGATAATACATTTTTCTAAGAGCCTTCTGACAAGAATATTGTGAAAAGCTTCTAATAGCCTTGTTTATGCCAATCTGAATGGATCACCCATATTCATGTGCTATTTCACTTCTTCACAGAAACTTAATAGCTCTGTAAGGCATACCTTTCCTCTGTAAGAAAAATGTTTAATTATTGATATTGAACTCTGTATGTCACATTTATCCATGACTCTCTTCATACTTGTTCAGTTGTCTATCCCTGCATCATCCTCCAAACCTTTTCTTAAAGGTCATTTTCTTATCCTATTACCAAATCCAGCTACCAGCAAGTAATAGTTACCTATCATTGTTAGTGCTTTACATGTTTAAATATGAAGTATCTAATCAATTAAGTTAATTTAGAACTCTTGAGTGATTCCATGTGGTCCTTGAAATTTGTTTCTCTTCATTTTATTAATTGATTCTGAATCCAGCTCTACTACTGAAATTTCACTTGCAGGCAGTTACTCATTTCTACCCCCATATAAACAAACTCGTCTGTCAAATTCCCTTAGCTATTTGTAGTGTATACTGATCTACAAATATCTATATATTTAATTTTACCAAAAGGTCTAGTGAACGCTTTTTCTATTCTTGATCCCCTATGTATGCCACAGGCTCTGTATCAGGCTTATATTTTGGGGAAATCAGTTGTTATAAAAATCTAAGTCATTGGCAGGTTGCATCTCAAAATCTTTGTGCCTCTAAATTTTTGAGATTTTGCACCTAATTTTCCAAATTATCCTTATTTCAATTTTTTTAAAAGAATATCAGACCCTAATTTAGGCATTTATCTTCAGTTCCCTACATTGGGCTGCGTAACTGCAAAGTAGTTAGTAGATGGGAGTAGTAGGAGCAGATCTAAGTGCTTTGATCATCCTAGCAGAAGTAACTTTCTGTTTGTTCAAGGTAATCAAAAACATTGTCCAGTGCATAAAGAATTATGCATTAGGGCTATAACCACTAAATGTTGGATTCAGGTACAGCTGTATATGTTATTAATTTAATCAAATGTACAGTTTCTGTGTATTTTATGCACAATAAAAAAGTATAAAAATACAGT
>JAVJGG010000017.1:16392032-16418815 GCA_035590195.1 Aviceda cuculoides | reverse complement strand
AATACAGTTTTTGCTGTACTCAAACTCATCTAGTAAAAGCAGGAAGCAAACAATTCTTCCTATGATGCTTCATAACCTGGTTTTGAGGCCTCATGATCATAGCCTTGAGCTATGAATTGTAACATTGACAGCATCGAGTCAAATTTTTCAAACTATGGAATTTATTTACATCTTTGTTTAAGAAGGTAAGAAAAAGGAATTTGAAGAAAAATAGCTAAGACAAAGACAAATCTATACTAACTGAGCAATCATAAGTCAAAAATGATAAGGGTGTACTCCAAGCTTAAGGCCATTGTATGTGTGAATTATAATGCATTTATAACCAAATAGATGTACCTTCATGTGTACATAGCAGAACAAAATAGATTCCAAAATTATCTTTGAAGTGCTGAGTTTTTTCTTATTTAGGTTAGGAAATGTCAACATTATCCAGTCGCAGAATGTTATTTTTTTTTTTTTATGTAACTCCAAAACCAAGAACCTCTATTATCCCCTCTCACAACAACAACTCATTCTTTAAAAGGCCTGAAATAATCTTATTTTAAGTTTATACAAGAATTTAAAAGTGAGAACATAAATTTGAGCATGGATGTCTCAGCAAATAAGGATGAGGCTGCTATCATTGTGCTGTAATCAACATTTTTGACGTTTACTCAGGCAGTATAATTGTGATTTATTGTCTTGTTATTTCTGTCATGTAATCTCTTAAAAATGAAAATAAAGTAAGAGTTTGGTGCCAGAAGTTGGCAATGAATGACCATAAACCAGGAATTACAATGCTCCTCAAAAACATAGTTTTAACAAAAATCAAACGTGTTACTGTACAGAATACAAACATGGCATTTTTCCAAATACCTACAGATTTAGGAGTGGCAGCTGTAAAATAAACAAGTAACAAATGTGTGAAGTGTCATTTATCACTAATCGGAAGGCATTCACAGAGCAATGAATTTAAATTGTTAGCAACCAGCTACAGCTGAACATTAAAAAACAAAAAAAAGGCAGGAGAGAGATGGAGAGAGGAAGAAGGGAAAAAAGAGAAAGAATGAGAAAGAATAAGAGAGGGAACAACGTACTGCTTTCCAGGGGCAGTATATAACTATACCAAAGGGTAGACACGGGGACGTTGTCTCCATCCATTTTCATTTCTTTTCTTTAGAAAAAACCCACAGCTCGTTGCCAGTGTTATTTTCCCCACTTGCAGCTGCCCTTTGGGGTTTTTCTGTAGGTTGCCTTGCTCCTTTCCTGAGGGTTATGACTTGTAACGCTCCCTTCCAGGACTGCCCCAGACCGATGTTGTCCAGCTACACAGCAACCTCTTCCTTCTTGTCCGGAAGGAGACTGCATCCCTCAGGTGCTTCCTCCTGCTTCATGTTTTGTGTCAGCGCAGGATGGCCCTGTGCCTTTTGTGAATACTAGTGTAACGGAGGCGATGAATTATAATAAAGGTAGTTAGAAAGAGAAAATTAGGGGAGGGATAAATCATCCTCTTCTTGAAGACTTCTCTCCATGGCTTGATGGTTAAGGCAGGAGAAAGAGATTACTTCACACTTGGAGCAGGCTCCTGACCCAGCTGACAGCAGAGGCATCGAGGAGCAAGAGCATGATGATGTGGGTTTACAGGATCTGCTGTTCCTCAGAGTGGTGTCTACATGAAACATGTATTTTATTTGCACTTTCCTGCAGTAGCTCATGCTTTTATTCTCTGTCAGGACAAACTAGTTACTTTCCTGTTCTTGCTCTTTATTAATATATAGCTTCTAAAATTATTCTTAAAATAGACCTGTTGGGAAGATTCCTAAGGTGAAGAACCCTGAATTGCAGCTTTCAGAGGAAAAATAAATAAATAAATAGATAAAATTCTTCCAGAAGTTTCCTGTTATCTTTGTATATTCTTTTATGGATACTTTTCTATTATCATCCATCTCCAACAAGAAGTTAAGAGAAACATTCAAAACATAGCATACAATTCATTCGGGTAGATCCCAAGCGTCTTACAAAAATAGTGATCCTTTACTGTGCCATTTTGTTAGGAACAGATATTGACATTTCATTCCCCTTCTGATTCACTGGCAGAAGCTAAAATTAAATACAAGGCCAAAAATCATATGTTGAGTAATACCTTATTCTATGGCTAGTTTAATTAAAGTCAGGATGCCTACTGCTGGATGTGGTTTAGCTTTCTATCAGTGAGGGTAGAAATATCATCCTAAGAAAGAGGGCTATAATTTGTCGATTTTGAGATGTGAATTCTTTAGAACTCCTACTCGGGTTCTTTTTTCTTTCACAAAACAGGGCCCGTAGAGCCTCGTATAGTCCTTTTTGGGCAGAAAATTACTATAGAGCACATTAGCACAGGGAGTTTCATCCTCCTCTATCATTAATTAACTCAGTCTTACTTTCTCTGCTTTGTGTTTACAAGCTTTTTTGTGACAGCTGAACTCTTGGTTAATAAGACAGGGACTGAGCCAGGAACCTCAAGTGCTGAGAACACTAAATGCAACAGCTTGAGTGAAAAACCAGCCCTCTGTAGCTGGGAGCTGTGACACTTGTATCATCTGTGAATAACTCACTAGCATGCTGCAGTTGCTGACTTCTCAGCTCTGATATACTTTGCATAATTTCAAAGGAAACTTTTTGTTCACTTATTTACACTCAAATATCTTATTCATTTTTGCTGGGAGTTTAGCTCTTTGAAAATGGCAGACAAGCTTTTCAGATAAAAATGGCAGACACACTTAAATGATTTCTCTGATTCCCAGTAAGGTTTACTCCCAGGATATGAGGCACCATTTAACTTCAGCTATGTAAAATAAATGTCTAACTGAAAATAGTCAACTAAGCTACCTTTAGCCAAAGGAGAGAAACAATGAAAACTGTTCATCTCACTATTTTATTTGCCTGTTCTAGCGGAATGGATAAATTCTAGAGACACCAGTCCTTCCTTTGGGTGACTGTCCTTCCCACTTGCAATGAGTATCAGGTTCTGAAATATGGATGTTCGCTGGTGTTTGAGATACCATTTCCACCTGGCTTCCAGCCATCACTGCAGAATGGAGTGGATTTTTTGCATACCTTTTTTGTTATGTCTGCCAACGCTGGGCTGATGTCTCAGATACCCTACAACATCTGAAACAGTAGTGCACAACTATGCTTAGGTACCTGAATTATTCCCCTATCTATAGGCAATGAAGAATGGTAAGGGAATTAGCTACACTTTAAATCCTAATTTTGTTGACATCGCTAGTAAAACTGATTTAATTTTAGTTGTGCAGGTGCAGACCATTACCTCCCATGAGCCTCAGATTAACGAAAAATACACCTGAGCAGACAGTCCAGGTAGACAGCAGAAAGTATTTGGAAAAAATTTTCATCTCTTTTGCTGGAAAATGGTAAGTATTGAAGATAGTTATGCATTATTATTTTTTCAGCAGAAAAAAAGACTCCCAAGTAAGTTTACCAGCTGGGCTTGAGCATTTTGTGTGTTAAATAACAACAACAAAAAAACAACAAAAAAAAAAGTGACAACAGTTGGCTTAGAACAAAACAGTTGGCTCAGAACATGAGTAGTGAATTGTGCAATTTTTTCATTTTGAGTTTCACTGCTAGGAATATCTTTATTTCTAATCAACAGAACAAAATAACATAGTTTTAAAAGAAATGTTCATGATTGCATTATACAGCCATACAATCTATGCCTGCACAGTTTTATTATGGAAAGTTGTTTGCTTTGTCTATTAAGAAACTGTATAGTGTCTGATTCAAATGAAATTAATTCAAATGCCTGACAAATAGTGGAGGGGCTGAAATCTCAGAGCTGTCCTCTACTTTGAAGTTTAAATCCCTTTAAGAAGAGATCATGCCTAAAAAGATTTTTTTTATTTTTTTTACACTCCCCACAATATCATGCTCTTCACTACTCAATGCAAAAATACTTCAAAGCTAAAGAAAGAAAAATGCATGTATGTAATGTACACATTATAGCAAAACCAAAAGAATCCATGCGTTCATAAAAAGATTTATGAAAATGTTTTAGCTGTGTACAATGCTGGTGGTTTTGTGACAACTTTAAGAACATGATCATGAGCCCTTCAGAGGCTAAAGACTGACTTAAGCAGCATCTTAGCTGAGTGTCAGCAATGGAGCAAGACACAGTCATTTACACATTTCTAGTGGCAGATGAAAACAATAAATAAATGGAATTCCTTTGAAAAATTGTTCTGTAAATAGTAATCAAATATAATTATAAACAGCAGTTCTCCAAAGTCTCGATAGATTTATCTCCCTCTTCCTAACAACAATAAAATACAGAAAGTAGTTTACATCTAAGTTCAACTGGTTTCAGAAAAAAAAATGGCTAGAGCAGTCTTCTCTGTAGATTAATATGCCATTTCGTTGAAAAACAGAATTGGTGTATTCCAAAATTACAAAGGCTAAAAACATCCACCAGATTCACACAGAAAAATAGCAGGTTTGCAGAAGAGCCTTAGAGCTTTCAAGCATTTAATTTAAACAGACAATGTGTGTGTTGCTTTGCCTGTCACTAGAAGCTGTTGTTTTTATGATGATGCTTTCCATATTCGAACACTTTTAAAATATTGGATATTTATCTTTTCCCTTCCACTGAATCTTTATGTTTTTGTTATGTAAGTTAAGCAGAGAGGACTCTTTCTGAGCATGCAGTAGTGATACTACATCTTCATAAATGCATAGAAGAAGAAACAGGACATCAATAAAAAGTACCTGAAGTGGAAAGAGTTTTGACAATAAACAAATTTTTAAAAATTAAAACTAAACCAGCAGTCTCCAGTCAGACACTGACATGAATCGTTGATCAGACATACAACTCTCCATGTAATTGTTTCCCCCTTAAAACCTGCAGATATAATTCAAGTCTGGAAGGAAAACCACTAAGATGTCATTCCCTACTGGGCTACCTAGGCTATTTCAAAGTCTTGGAGGGCCTAAACTGAGTCGTGTCTGTCGAATTATTGTCATGTGAGAAGCAGAGACCCTCTTGGCAACCGAGGTAAAGACGTGGGTCTTGAAAGCCATGGATCTCAGGAGCTTTCCATGCTCAGAGCCACTGTGTGGTGGCCAACGTAAGCTATTTTCTGGAGGTCTGCCTTCTCCCAACAGGCTGAGAGGGATGATGAGGGAAAGAGTTAAAATAATGAAGTTATGGTCATTGATATCTTACTGATCCCATATGGATTTGCAGAAGATCTAGATTTTCCAGTTTCTCCACAGTCCTGCAACCGATATTTAACTTCTTTATAGGCCAAATACTAAAATTCTGCACTGAATACTATTTCTGCCTAATTCTTACTTCATGACTTAGAAACCTCAGGAAACTCCTCCCCTTCTGAGCTGTTTAGCCCTCTGAATACTTTGGCAGCAAATCAAAGTTGACACCTGCCTGCAAAAGGAAGAACCCTGTAACTTCCAAAATGGGCAGTTTTTTGAGCACAGATGGATGAAAAAAGTATAAAGTGAGTCAGTGTTGAACATCACAAACTTCCATAGCCTGGGATATCTCTTAACTTCAGTGAAAGCAACAGCTAATTCCTTTGCTGAAAGGGAAACATTTCACCTACACCAGATTTAATGACTGGAGACAGGAATATCACAGTTTACTGATGTTCAGCCTGTGTGTAAAGTGGCTCACACCTCTCCTAATGGCTTTTTAGCCACTATCTATGACAGCATCACTCCTGCTAAAGCATAAAAGTAAGTTGTCAGCTTTTGCATATCGTAGGCTGAGCTCTTTCAGTTCTCTAGCCATTAGTATTGCTATTAGTACTTTTAAAAAAACTTAACTATGTAATTGTGGATACTGCTGATCACAACATATCTTTAGAAAGTATAGCCCCACATCTATTTACTTCCCTAATGACTGAATCTCACATCATTCTGCTGCTGTCAATTTGCTCCTTAGAAAACTAGGAATTTTTTTTATTTATTTAATAGTTTTTGTGTGTGCTTAAGACAGCCTGACTCAAATGCCACTCAGTTTAGGGATAATTACACATTAGATGCTATAAATGGACACAAAGAATATATTTCCCTAAGAATCCAGAAAAAGAGGGAAAAGAATAACAAAGAGCAGGCTTTAGAAACACTTGTAAGCCACTTGTCTATCCATACCAGCTGTTTGACGCTAGCACTCTCCTTGAAATCATTTTTAGACTGAAATCACACAGCAATGCTGCTTCTGAAATGTTAGTGTTTTCATGTCTAAGGCAAGACTAGATTATTCTCCCTTGAAGTTTTTTAGCAGGCAGTTAGGTCCTGGCCAGCACCAACAACATTTTGGACCCCTACGGATGACAGAGTAAGAGAACTGCCTTCTGTCTTGCTTTCAGGGAATAAATGCTCTTTGTGACTCACACTGCCTTACTCCTCTTGAATGCAGCTGTCTTTTTCTCATCAGTTCAAGTAAATTTATAAGGGTGCTTTAGTGAGAGAAAACTGAAAAGGCTGCTTATTCTCCAAGCTCACTATGTTGGCTTTTTTCTGAGAAACACTCATTGTTCAATAATGATATTCCCTGCCGAACTCACAAATTGAATCTGGGGAAGAGACAGGGAGGATATTTCGAAGGTTAAATTAAATGACAAGTTTTATCAGTGTGGTCTGTAAGATCATAATGTGTTATTTATTTAGGGCTTTTGCTGGGACTGGGATTGTACAATGTGGAATGTCCTCTCTGGAATATTTGCAAGATTTGTCCTGTGTTTGGAGCCTACCACCTCCAGAAGTCTGCTGTGGGGAGCCTGTGGCTTTCTGGCAGTCTGTTAGTGTAATGAAATAGGGTTTATATACTTCTAAGCTGGGCACAATGGGTCGTAGTTCTCACTACCCCGGCTGAACCAAGCAAGCAGTGGGGCTTATCCTCTCTTTATTTGACGCTACATCTCCAGCACTGCCTGACAAAGAAAGCTGAATTTAATTACAGCCGTGTGTCCATTCCTGGTGGTGGGATTACTGAAGGTATCCTACGTGGGTGTCTGGAGAGGCGACCATATAGATCCCCAGGGAAAGAGCAAAGACAAGATGACAGGAAAAGTAGGAAAGAACAAAACGCCAACTCTGTTACTCCTTTACCATCACTGTTTTTTTTTTTTCCTTTGGTAAGCTCACACAAGCAGCACTGGCCAAGGTTCTGCTTTTTACACTTTGGCAGCTTCCTGAATGCCCCATCATGCCAGTCAGTACCATTTGTCACGGTTAGAGAAGCAGTGAAGTAGCACCTTTGCTCCATCTTTCTTAGCAAACCTGCTTAACGCTAACTCGAAAGGTATGCTGCCTTTTTCTCACAGCCAGCCTGTTCCCTCCGAGCACCGAAAGACAACCCACCTCTGTCTCTCAGGCAGTGGGTGAGCACTTGGAAAGAAGAAAACAAGAGCTCATCGGCTTGTGTGAACCTGTCAAAGCCCAAGACAGGCCAAAAGAAGCAGCAAGATGAATTTTTGGGTGCACTCTTGGAAGGAAAAGAAATGTGGGAGGAAGTGACAGCAGACATTAAAATACTGTATGTAGTGTTTTGCGGATGAAAAATGTCAGACATTTCAGATGTTTTTGCAGTAGACCTGGTTAAGTATTGCATAGGTGATTGCAGAAAATGTTTCAAATTAATGTGGCAGGTTTGCTATGCTCTTATTTACGAGTTGCAACTATTTTAATTCCTCTGTAACACTGAATTATTGCAGCCATTTTGGATTGAGGCCTAACAGCTTCTTTAAACCTTTAATAATTGAAAACTTGCAATTCATTTACTGGTTTCCTCTGAAAATGGAACTTCAAAATATTTTAAACTGCTGTGGGAGAAAAAAAAAATCTGTATCTGGAACTAATTTGAAATTTCATCTGTATTTTGCCAAGTTCTTGAGTACAACTTTTTATAACATGATCTGACAGTTGGACTCTGAGGATAAAGAAACAATTTGCTTAGAGCAACTGTGTAAGTTACCTCTCCAAACCACTTCATCTGTCCTTTTCCTACTGACCCTAAATTTGTGTCAGGTAATGTGAAAGGCCTGCCAGTATTCTTTATAATCTGTAGGAGAAAAATAAAACCAGGGAAAAAATCTTAACAATTGTCTTAGGAATTTAAGAATTGCTTAATAATTTGCTTTAAGCAAGAAAATTTGCTTTTAAAGCAAGGAAAATATTAAGATGTATGTAAACTCATAGCGTACACAGGGAGTCTTACAATGTCTTTATAAAAAAATGCAATGCAAATTAGTAAAGAATATTTGGAGCCTTGTCTCAGGTATCTATCAGTCTCAAGAAAAGCATTACTAAAGTGGAAGGACTCAGAAGACAGTCACAAAAATGAAGCCTAGAAAAACTCATAGTAAAAACACAATACGTTTCCTTTTCTTAGCATGGTGAAAAAAGCTAAGGATAGAAAATCATTAGTGATTTATCAAAAGTAGATTGGGAACTTCATGCTGTATCATAGAACAAGAATTGAGAAATAGAGGTAGGATATCAAAACACAGAAAATGCTGAAATGAGAACTTAAATGAAAACAAAGAGGGAGCAGACATTTGTAAGTTCTTCAGACTGTTCAGAATTATAATCAATTCTAACAAATGTTGTGGAACGGATATTGTGCCTTTTTTAAATTAGAGAGGAAGAAGATAAATATCTACCTCTTCCCTTACAGCCTCTGGTGTTGGTCACTGTAAAAAGATGGGTTACTGAGTTAGAAAAATGCATGGATTGATCTAATAATACAAAAATGCTTTCAAAATTAGATGTAGATAATATAAAATTTGGCTGTTAAGGTTTGAATTTATAAACTCAATTCAGAGACTCAACAGTTCGTTGATCAAAGTCAGAGGAAGCCCAGTTTAGGGGATACAGCAGGACAAAGCACAAAATCTACTAGCCTAGGGAACTGCCTAGTGTTTTTTTGTTGATTTGCTTTGTGTACCTAGAGAGAGAAACTGAAAAGATAAATTCTTAAGACTTTTATTTCCCTGCCCTGAATAGTATCTATCTTTCAGTTACATGGATACACAAAATTTAGATTAAACCATTGGTGTCAGCAAAACATGGATATTCTCTATAGCTAAGCTAAGACTCTCTCAGTACTCTGAAGTCGCTGATACAGTCATGCTTAAATTTTCAGCTGACATGAATGACAAAATGGCCATGATTGAGTGCACTTCTTATTTTACCCTAATGACCATTTCACCTGTTGCTGCCTGATTCCCATCTGCTGTCAATGTCTGAGACAGACCATGAGAGACAAGGACAGGCAAGGCCTCTCGAGTAGAAAATTTATTCAAAATTCCTTTGTTTGGCCACTAGATGACTCTCTGATCTATTGAAATTTAGCAGGAAAAGCAGTAGAACCCGGGAACATAAAAATGGATGCCTCTGTGTGTGTGTGTGTGTGTTTTGTGTTGTTTTTTCATTTGTTGTTGATATCAGTAGTTCAGTATGCTAAAACAGCATGCGACAATCTACCCAGAAGTCAAGACAAAATTCAAGCTTAAGTATTTTTGTTCATTTGTTCGTTTCCCTTCAAAAGTCTCCCAAGTCTTAAAGATAAGGAATCATACACACACACAAAAGGAGAAAATAAGCAACCTTGACAAACCTAACAGGCAAAGGTGAGACTCCAATGTTGATATCATCACATGAAAAATAGGTGATGGTAGGAAACAGTGTCTGATGGTCATTGAACTGATGTTCTCTGGTCCAGAAAGCTCCATATAGTTTCAATTCATTCCTTCAGCAATTTCAGTCTTGTCATGAGAATTGGTGTGATTATTCCTCTACTCCTACCACAAAAGCTTCAGGAAGTTGGTGTACCATAAAAGTTACAGTTACTCTGCTTCCCACTTCTCTCCTTCCTGCCTCTCTCTTCCCCCCAGTAGAGAAATAGTGTAGTTTGTAATAACAGGGGTTTGAATGCAGGTGTACGGAAGAAAAAAATTCAGCTCTAATTTGGTGTTCCACAACTGAGCGATGTCTTGATGAAGGTCATTCTGAATCATGAATTGTAAGACTGGCTGCAGAGTTGACATCTGCAGCATTTCAGAGCTTGAGAAGCCTAGTAAGCTGAGCAGGCAGGTTAGGCAGCCCTCTGCAGAGAACTAGTGGATGAGGATTTACAATAAATCCCAAGATGCAGGCTGCTGTGACGTTTTCTGCTGAATCAAAGAGCAGATGGTATGGCTGCTATTTGGTCTTCAGAATCTTAAGCAGGCTTCTATGCTGTGAGTATGAGGCTATTCACTGTTATCTATCAAACCAGATGGCAATAGGCAACTCAACAAACCAATTTTTGGTAGGAGTACTTCCATTTGTTTATGAAAAGTCCAGGAACTCACTCCTACACCAGAGCTTTATTCTTTTTTTTTTTTTTAATGTTTACAATCCTTCCCAATCTAAATTACTGTCATGTGGTATTAAAAAATCCAACATGCTCTAAAATCCGAATACGTTTAACTGTGTCATTGGTTGCTGCTTATGTCTGATGGAGTAAAAGGGACAAATTTGAAGATCATGTGAGGTGAATATTTACCTAACTTAGTTTTTGATACCATGACCAGAATCACCAGTGAACCAAAACCATTATTTGTCCACCTCTAGAGATGATCATATTTTCAGAAGACATTATGAAAAGAGAATTATTGGATCAGCAGAAGTTTAGTGTGATATCCGAAAGGAGAAAAAAAAGATTTAGTTGGTTCTCTATTAAAATGTGCTAATCCTCAAATGCAAGCAAGAAATAAAACAAATTATATCTACTCCTTCCAACTGAAAAAGTGTTTTAATCAAAGTGATGAGGAATTCAGAAGTATTTGGATTTTTATATGCATTTTCAAAACTTATTCCAAAATGCATTCATAATGAGTAAATAACTAATTCAATTTAATAAAAAAAAAAGTTAACTATTACATTTTTCCAAAAATAGATATTACCACTTTTTATTTCAAGATGGGATTATTTAAATGTATTTGTAAATTCTTCCAGTAATGAAAAAAAATAAGTAAAGGTCAAGCCTTAGAATAAGACCTGGTGCCAATTGTATTACTGTAAACGATATATCGATTTCATTCCCTGCTTTATCCCTGATCTACTTTTTATGCTTCATGAGGAATGACTTAAGCAGGGACCATGAAGTGGTGTTGGAATTTCTCAGGCAGCCATTTTCATTAGATAATTTTCAGTCAAGTGTGAAATTCACCAGGGGAGCATTTAAGATTTCTGCATCTCATTTTTAGTCTGGGTATCCTTTATTCATCTGTCTTTCTAGATAGGAAATGTCATTATTTGATGGCATTTGATAGAGTGATTTATGGCATCTGATCAATCAGAGCTTACACCATCACAGCAAACTTGAAAACGTATAGAAGAGCAGTGAAATAAGGATATACAAGTGCTTCCTGTCATTGTCTTGCATTGTAACATTTGTCAGCTAGGACCTAAATTTCAATACTGGGAATTCAAGAGGTCAAGACGAGAACCTGGAGAAAGGTAGCTAGAATTTTTTATTACATAAATTGACCTTTGATACTAGAGAATTGTGCAACACTAGCACTTCAATGTCTTCTTCATTTTAAGTAGTTTCTTTCACGTTCTCTGCCATGGCAGCTACAGACAGAGTATAGCCATGGACAAATTGAGTCTAGAGAGAGCTTCAGGAGCAAGTCTGGCCCTCATTCAAAACCCTTTGAAATGGATGAAAGAGCGTCTATTGACTTCAGTGGACTTTGGCTTGCCCAGTCTTGGGTTCTGATCATGGCTCCAGATTATGTTCATATATTTTATTCAATTGCTGATTATTTATATGTATTGAACAGCACTTGGAATAGGTCCAGGAATACAGGACTTTCGCTTCCAGGATGGTGCTTCAACAGTGAATGCAGGAATATCATCCCTTTTTTTAATACCTCTGAATTTTCTGTGATTTTCTCCACGGTGACACAAATTTTGCGTTAGGGACATTTTCCATCACTCCAGAATTAGGCCAGGTGTGACTGGACGGGTGAGGTAAGATGGAATGCTCATGGACAAAAGAGGAAAGAAATTACTGTTCACATGAAAATTACCTCTGCAACCGTTTAGGCCTGGGTCAAAACTACAAAATTATCAGGTTGTAGCAGAAAACAGTTTTCGCTGCATTTCACTGGATTCCAAAGCTACCTGACTGTGGGAAAAGGTAGGACTGCAAGCATTATAAGGAACTGTCAGACCAAGAGCAAGGTACCTGGGAAATAATGGCTTTTCTGCTTTAGAAAAGCCAAAGAGATGTGTCTAAGTGTTTCTGTGATTTTAGAAAGTGAGGCTGAGTCTTTGAAAGTTTGTGGCCTTTACCTCCACTTCTGTGAGTGGAATGTGCGATCTAAGAACGTGACAAGGGGGACAAATGGTCTTACCACCTGCTGCCTGAATCCAGCACTCACCCACAGGTCACCAGTCGCGTCAAAGAGATTTGCATTGATGGAATATGAAATGGCATTACCATCAAAACATATAAGATTCTTTCCTTTGAAGAAAAGCAACAGCTACACTAACTCTTTGAAGTTTGAGGACAGGAAGGTAATTAGTTCAAAAGTACTAGACACCAATGGAGAAACGAATTCAATGTTGCCACTAATAGAAAGTGACAGTTTGAAACCCTGAAAGATGGTCTTCTTACAACACTTTTCAATGACAGGTCCCCAGCTAGTGAGCTGATTTCGGACCATAAGAATGGAATCACCTGAATAACCATGTCCAGTCCTCAAAAAAAAGCTAATCTTTCTGCTATACATAAATAGATTTCACAGAACATCTACTCCGTGTGCGACCATACCCTCATGAGGCACAGACTATTTCCAATAATCCACGTCACAGGAATAAAGCAGAGGAGATTGTGGGAATTGCACGAATTCTGTTAAATAAAACTTTGCAGATGATGTTAGAAAGTGGACTACACTGTATGCTACAGAAGAGCAAACTCCCTCTGCTGCTTGCAAAAGACTGAACAAGAATCTGGTTAATGAAGAAAGAAGTCCTTGAACATATGAACAAAATACAGCAATTAAGCATCTGAGAAATTACAGTGCTATTAAGAGTATCAAACTTGGGTCTTCTGCCTGCCTTTAGCTCTGTCTTAACTTCACCTTTCTTCAGCTTACATTAGCCTCAACTTTAGACTTTATTTTGAGGTTTCTCAGGGCTCCATTACAACCTCTTGCACCACTTTGGAACCATTTTTTGGCATTGTTTTGAATAACAGCTAAGCTGAGCTGTTAATCTTCAAATATGTTAACTCAATCACAAATGATTACATTCATTTCTTACACTTCATTCTCCTGAAACGCAGTCTGCTGACTTGTCGCCGTACTGACCATCACTGACACTAACTAAATGAGCTTTGATGAAGACAAGTGGCTATATCTCTGGCTGACTGGACATCCTGTCATCTATAGAAATACACAGCATAATAAGTGTTAAAGCCTTTACTAGTATGGTTACCCAGCTGATATCCTAGAGGATCCTTTACTGTGTAAGGATTCCTAATTTTGTAATGCTTATTTTTCTCACTAACACAAGACATCCTTTTAAATGTAATCTATATTAGTCATCCATGTCTTTTCTGTCTATCTGTAGTTATGCTAACTAAGATTAAGGTAAGACAAACTTCAACAATCACCTGAGAATTTTCAGCAAATACTGAATGTATCTGGGTTTTTTTGAACAGAATTTGCTATAACTAGCATAAAACATGAATTCATAAATATATGCTGATATTTTTTTTTTTCAGACAATCTTGAAGATTTCACTAACAATATTTAAAACTTTGAGGGCTATGGAAATCAGCTTTACATTAGAACACGTCTCACACTCTTTCCCCTCGGAAAAGTTAAAATCAGTTGCAGATCTCCTAAAATGAGCCATCAGATTAACATTTTCTAAGATATCAGTGGTGGGTTCTCACACTGGAAATCTATTCCTCTGGCAGGCCACCAGAATTTAAATTTGGCAGGCTGTAGTGTAGTGTAAGGTTTACTTGTTCAATCAAGCATTCAATTAGCTAACATGTCAGTATGTTGGTCCTTTGTGAGACAAAGAAAAGGCAGCTAAAGTGCATTGAGCCATCTGAATGGATAGTTGTGTAATTAATATTTGTTTTTAATTTATTGTAGGATGTCCAGATGCTCTGGCAATCAGTTCCTGAGAAATCCTTAAAATAATTGACTGAGTTCTGTAAACTTACTAGAGGGCAGCAGGTTTTCCTCTCTGTGTGATTAGAATTGGGCAAATGATTCAGTAGACCTTATCAAATTTTTTTTTTTTTACCTTTTTTTGGATTAATACATTGTTTACAGTTACCATATAATTTCTGTGTAATTGCTTATTTGTTAAATATTAGGGTCTAACAATTTTATACAATCTATCTAAGACTGTCATCGTTTTGGGATCACACAGCATTCTCCAATTTGGTAAACCAGGCTTTATTAGTCTGAGGTTTGACAAAGCAGTGGAGCACATCTTGGGAGAGAAGAAAGCATGTAGTTCCAGGACTTTTTTTTCTCAGTTAATCTCATCTTTGTTAGCTACTCCAGCAGTAGGTTAATCTGAGTTGTGTAAACACTAAACAGGGAGAGAGAAAGGCATTTGAAGGGGGTGATTTTATTACATCTGTGTTGAGATAGGATGAGTTGTCCTCTGAAAGCATGGCTCTCCTTCTACTGCTTAGATGAGTATACATACAACTTATAGGTGAAAAAGTTGGAGGAGGGAGGAAATCAGAGCCTTTCAGTCTCTTTTTGTCCCACTTAACTGCAGCACATAAACTAAGAGCATTGCTATGCTAGACACCTCCTATAGCCAATGGAGATGCAGGTATCTTCAGAGAATGATGTAGCTTGGACACCCCATTCCCATTAAGGACTGAAAAAGCCTAAGTCTATATTGATAATTGAAATCAGATGAATCAGATCTTTATGTAACAAACCTTTGCATTTCACCACAGTTGCAGAGTAAATGGGATGCTTCTCAGCTAACCAAAAGAGATAAGAAGCTAGGCTGAGTGGCTATATTGCACGTTTTATACTTACATTACCTGATGACACTGACAACATAGGAACTGCAAGAACATTTCTAAACATCGCTTCACTAGCAAACATTTGTCAGGCTCATATGATACTACAGGCCCTAGTGGGAGGACCATTATGTGTGCCACTGTGCCATCTCCAACACACTATTTTGTATTTCTGGTAAGTCCTAGAATTTGTTATCTCCATTCCCTGTTGTATTTGCATCACTCAATTATGCATTGCCCCCCACTCATACATTGGATGAAATGTCATTTGCCGAAGGATCGTTCCCACTACTATCACCCCTGGCTTATTTTTCCTCTGACCAAAGTTGCATTGATTTTTCTACTGCCTTCTTCCTGGCTCAGTTAATGATCACACTCAATGTACAGATAATAGAGATGCCAGTATCCTTACAGTGGTTAGCGGTGATCACACAGAGCCATTCTCACACACAAATACTCACAAACAAAAGTAGTAACAGAAATCCCACAAGCATTCATATCCATAAACACATTTATTTGAATAATAATCAAAACCTCACCAAGAAGGGGTAGATTAGCTCATAAATCAGATTTAAGGAATACCTTTTCAATTTCTACATCTTGCATTCAAGATATAGTGGGTTCATTTTTAAGATAAACCTCTTAGCAGCTACCTTTTTTACATGTAATATATTGGTCTAACCTCTGTGTTTAAAAATTCTAATGCATTTAATGTTTAGTAGGATACAATATTGAATTCTGTGTTTTGTAAGATTTATTTTACATCTATGAAAGCTTTTTTAAAATATGTGAGTAATATTTTCCAAGCTCCACTTAAGCTGTCCTCAATGTTCAGTTTCTGACTGGAGACTGCTTGGGAGCTCCATTTTCAGGTGGCAGAAGTTTGATGTTGTTTGGAAAAAATAACCAGTTTGAGAGGTCTTCAGTGAAGTGCTGAGAAAATGAGGCACCACAAATGACTAGTCATATTTGCAAAACACTGACCATTATGAACAAAATCAATACAAAACTAATTGTTTCATGGTTTTGAGCTATTCAGTCTGAAACTAGTTCATCTAAGATTTGGAATGGTTAAAGAATATGACTTGAGTTTTCCTGCCAATGTGGCAACTCTATTAAACTCAAGATGGTACATTTTCCTTTTCCTCCGCATTGTTTGGTCCAGTAAAGTACACCTGAATTTTGAAAAAAAGTCTATGGATCTTGCAAACTGAACTGTTCCCTAAATACCGATACAAATCTTACTCCTTTTTCATGTAAAATAGAAATATACGACACTCCACAGCTGAACATGAAACAAATTCTTTCTCTGACATTTTATGTTCCTGCTTTATTTCCATTCACGTTATCTTGGACATTATTCTTAGGAAAGTCATTAGAAGCTCAAAGGTATGTATGAGATTAAGGATTTCAGGAGAATGAAATTGAAGATAGGTTTTCAGTACTGATATCACTTGCAGTATGCAAACATTTGACATTTCTATAGCTCTTGGGTACATTATCAGCAGACAGTGAACTCAACTTTGGGTTCCCGTGGATTAAGAAAAGTTACTAGCGTGTTGTGAAATGGAAAAGCAAAAGATTATCCTCTTTATTCAGCATAAGTATGCAAGCTTCTAGCATGCCAAAATGTAAAGGGTATCATTTCTATAATTGGTGCTCCTAACACAGTGAAAGTTTTATCTGTGTGTTTCTGAGTTTATCTGTATACAAAGCATAAATATAAAAGAACAGCCCAAGATTTCTGCTGAGCGTGACTTTTTTTTAGAACTTTTTTCTTCTGCCAATCTTTTTTCCCCCATTCCTTCAACTTGAAATTGAGATAAAGAAGTAGGAAACTCTTTTACAGCCCTTAGCTAGAGCTAATGGGACCCAGGCAACATTACTGCCAGGATGAATCTGCATATTAACTGACCCTTTGTGTAGGGGTCTAGCACCTGACACTCTTTTATATTGCCATAATTAAAATGAGTTGATGGGTCAATTAAAGTGAACTTTTCAATATTAATGACCTTTGATTACACCTAACTGAAGAATCAATGGTATAAAGTCAGCACAGGCTGGAAATACTAATCCAGAAAGCCTGTCAGGTAGGCAGACATACCATGTAACAAGGTTTGAATTTAAAGCTAAAGTAGGGCTGTGTTGTATTAGCAAATAAACAGAGTTGTATCATACAGTTCTATGATAACCATTAACAGGTCCTTGCATTCATCTAAGGTACCTCTTTTCAGTGAAGTTGTAGCTTAACATGGAATCTAAGTTTCTTAAAAATAACCGTTGCTGATGCACAGTCAGATGTTTTAATTACCAGCAATGTTATGGTGGTCAATGATTTCTTATACTGGTTCTGCTTTCAGTAGCAATACATTTACTTATTTATTTCAATAAAATTGTTTTATTTAAGGACCTTAGCAGGATAGGTGAGTGAATTCTTTTTTTTTCCACAGCCTCTGGAAATGACAGTATTCTCTGGGCAAGGATTCAGTTCTGACAGTCTCTCCAACAGTGATTTCTAGAGATGGGTTTGTTCATGGAAAAAGGCCTTATACCACCCACAAGTGGTTTGATGAGGAGGAAGAATTTTGGATAGGTAAAAAGATCCATAATCTTTTATCAGGTGAGACAAAAACTTCATGGGTAAGGATGCAGAATAACTGGGCTATTCTAGTTCTTGAAATGAAATTTCATCTGTCAAGGACGCAGAAGTATAACTCTCAGCAATCCAGTCCACACGGAGCACTCACAGGTCTTGACAGAGCTGATTTTCACCCTGTACCCATGAGGTAAGATTTCTAAAAGCAGTCAGTGCTAGCCTAACTGTGGCCCAAATAAATTTGGTGAAAGTTCGCCAGTGAGTTCTTTGGGGAGAGTCAGATCAATAGTGAGTGCTTTTCAAAATCCCACCATTTAGCTTTTGAAATAAACATCTCAGTTCCAAGAAAGGTAAGATGAGAAAAGTCAAGAAATATCAATGCCAGCCACCTCTTTACTTAGGAATGACTATACAACAATAGTTGAGCATGTCTGAACAATAGAACACAGCTAATTTCAGTGTTATCCTTCCAAAATATTACAATGAGGGGTAAAAACATACAAATTATGAAAAAACCTTTGTGGCACTATCCATTAAAATATGCCAAAGAGAAAGACGGATGGATACTTTGCTGGAGCATTCTTTTATTTACAAATACACAGTCAGTAGCAGCATAGTATATTCTAAAAGGGTACTTCATTATTGCAAAGTGTAGTGCTCCTTGATATTTTTCCTCCAGTAAGTAGCAATATGTCAAAACCCACATATTTAACTCACTTCTCTTGATGTCAGAAGACCATGGCATACCCTAAAGAACAAACATTTGAATAGTGTTAAAATCCTGTCTGTGAAGTCTTGGGTATCCATCTGTTGCACAGATAATATACATACTGAAATGACTGCCATTTATTACCAATACTAACAAAATAGTCAAGACTTCTTGTGTGTATTTATGCATAATATATACACACACAGTATGTATATGTATATACAAGTATATCAGCTATATATCAATATGTATATAAATTTATGCTTAAATAATTACAAACAATTAGTATATTTTTCAGGCTCAGTTTTTATATTGCTTTCAGCTGACTGAAAGGGCATATGGAAACAATAGGAACAGACGGAAAAAAAGGATCTGGTTTAAGACCAGATTGTGATATGTTTACTCATGTTGAATAACATACAAGGAATATTCCTTCTGTGGCATAAAGTACTCTGCTGTGAAGAAGTGTCACAATGCAGCAGTTTGTATTTACTCGTGCTGTTAGATATTTGCTATTTATTTACCTGCAGCAGTGACAGTGTCATGTCAGAACTAAATCTGGCGTTTGATTGTTTCATTTATTTGCAAGTTCTACCCCATGATAATTTTCTTGAATTAAGGTTACTCTTTTATTTACACAAACTGGGAACAAGTTCTTACCTCTACTGTATAGGAGTTACTGAGAAGGATTATTGAAGTGTCCCATTTACAAGCAGTATGCTGCTTAGTTTATGAGCTTAAAAATACACCTTTTCAGAATAGATTGCCAATGCCACTCTGTATCCAAACAGTGTTTTAAACTGTGAAAATTATTTGCTACTTAAGGCTGATGACACACTGCATATTTTACCCACCCTATTTTGCCTAGGAAGTAGCATAGCTCTCCAAAATGTGAATGGTTTTATATATGAGGGGTGCACGGTTACTCACCCTCATGCACCTCGGAGAAGAGAAAGAAAGAATAGAATTTCAAGCTTAGCTCTGAACATCTTCCTTCCACAGCCTGAAGTTTAACTGCAAACTCTGCCACCCTTTTCTGTTGTACACACATTGGTTCCAAACTCCACCTGAGTTCCTGTAAAATAGCTGGAGATATTGGCTCTACAGCACTTCAGAGGCTCAAGCCAGTACACTAAACTCCAATTTTCTCTCTGTGCCCAACACATGTACCCACACAGCCCCCCGAGAGAGTGTCAAAGGGGTGTTTGAAAAGCATTAACCCATTTTACCTAGGAAAATGACAATTTGCATAGATGATTACTGTATGTACAAGTAAGAATATGCAGTTAAGGCCCTTCTGGTAGACATCACACACATGAGCCTTCCATTGAATTCTACAGGAGGCTGATGCTGGTGTCTTGATCCTGGCTAGTCCTACTTCTTTATTTTAGCCCAAAATAAATGCTGCATGAAGGGGATAGATCTTCTTTTATTTTAAAGATCCCGATCCTGCAAATACTTGAAGAGGCAAGCAGCTTTACATACATGGATCATCTGGAGAATCAGAAATGGCCCAAAGCCCCAAAATAAAAATATGGGGGGGGGAGGGGGGAGAAAAAGCATCACCAGATAAAAGCATCATTTCATTCTGAATGGCCCCTGCTAATGGAAGTTCTATGATTCCTCTAGATGTATCTACCTCAATACATTTCTGCTTGATGCAAAACATTTAAAATTAAGAAATGAAAGTGCATATTACTAGCTGCTCAATTATAAATCCTATAGGACAAATTCTAGTTTATTTCTCAAAGGTGAATATACTTAAAGTAACTGTTCATTTCAATGGCATGGTGCATATTACTAGGTGCTCAATTATAAATCCTATAGGACAAATTCTAGTTTATTTCTCAAAGGTGAATATGCTTAAAGTAACTGTGCATTTCAGTGGCATGGTGGCATTTCAATATACGAAAACAATTAGAACTTCACAGGGGATTTGTATTATTTAGACAAGATAATACTATTTTGCAAAAGAGAGAATGCAGAATGCCACAACCACTTTAAAAAAAAATACAGCACTGGTAGTTTATATCTGTATAGATTATATCTATGTAATCTGGAGTAAATCCACTGATAAGCCAAGTAACAGAAGATTCTTAGTTCATTGTCTTTTTCCAACCTAACATCTACACTACCCTCTTTTTGATTTACAAGCAGTTCAGTAAAGTATCCGATCCCAGTATTCATTAATTTTCTTTACAATAAAACTGTAGAAAAAAATCTGACAGATTAAACTAACATTGTGTTAGAGGATCCATGAGCATAGGGCAGTTTTACAGGTCAAGTTGGAACTCAAAGTACAGGGAAGTTAAATATTTCATAATAATAAAGTAAGCAAATAAATTCCAGACTTGCCATGGAAACAGTGACACTCATGAACTAACAGCAGCACTTGATCACACTGTAGTCGTATATTATTATCCTTTAGACCCTAATTCTGCAGTGAAACTGTCCTCAGCATGGTAGCCCAATCATACCTCCTTACATATTTCTGGATTAATTCTTTGGGACTGGGACTTTCATCTTTCTCCTGGGTTATAAAGCAGAAAACATACTGTTTGCACAGCGTTAAGCAGCGACACTCACAACTTTTTAGTCACAGCCAAGTACAATTATGGGCAGAGCACTGCTCAGCTACCCTAGCAGACATCTTTCACAGAAAATAACTAAATCTCAAACCTAGCAGTAGCTATCCCAGCCCACTACTTCCCCTGCAGCTGCAGACAGAGGGCTGGGAGCTGGGTGGGCTCAGGTACCGGATCCCACCAGGTGCTGCGTGAGACCCAGCGTCCCTCAGCTCCAGCGAACGTTGGCTGGAGTTACAGATGTTCAGCACATCACATAAACAGGTCTATAAACTCTGACAGGGTTTTGCACATCACTTACCTGACTATGAAAGACACTAAAATGAAACGAGGCAGGATAATTAAGGCGGTGCACACTCTAGCACAGGCTGAGGGCCATTTCTGGTCACACCCTGAAGGACGTATCTTGTTACACCCTGCTTTTAATCTGAAATCCACATATGGATCAATAGCATATTGCCCTAAAAAATATGCTATGAGGGGGTTTGGGGTTTTGTTTTTTTCATTTTATACAACCATAAGAAACAGAAGATGGAGATGGAGACAAAATCTGACAGTGACAAAATCTATTTTGCTATCCATCCTTACAGTCCTCTACCTACATGCAGAGCCAATAACCAGTAAACATTTTGGTCATGACAGTAGAACATTTCACAAAGGCTCTCTGTGTTTCAAGAGGACACAAATTGAATTTTTAATAAAATGTTAGCCTCAAAGCAATTCAAAAGATTGCATTTTGAAAAGACAAAGAAAATCGTATCCAAGCAAAAGAGATTCTATAAAACTGCTACCCAAACAGCTAACAGAAAGCTTGAAACGTGACACAAAAGAAAGATGTGCAAAGTATCCTAACACTGCAGTCACATTACAAGCCAGTGCTTCAAGAGCAATGAATGATATAAATATTTACCCTAGGTAGCTAGACTGAAGAATGTAAACAGATTCCACGGATATAATATAATTTGTCAATATCTTTACTGCTGGAAATGGAAATGTTAACCCAGGCAGGTCACTGATCCTGAAAGATGAGTATAATCAACAACATCTTTTACCTGTCAGTCATTCACATCATTGCTTTTCTTGCAGCTGGCTGCTCCCCTGCCTTCCACTTCTTGTTTCAAGGCACTGAACAACTTCTTATACCCACTTTTCACTCAGTCTTCACCATTTCCCTACTGCCATCTCAGACTAACACTGCTTGTTTCAGAAATAGTCTGTTTTCTTCCCTTATTTTCACAGTATTGCCTGCTTCCACTGTCTCCCATCTCAGAAAGGTGGCCCTTCTGGTCTCTGAAATGACATCTTAAATCTCACTTCTTCTCAAGGTCCACAAATTTTAACCGCCTCCTAAACAATAAAACCTGATCCAAAGCTCACTGAAGTCAGGGAGAACCTTTCCATTAACTTCAGTGGACTATGAATCAGGACCAGATTGCTGTCAGTAACTCTGGACTGAAATCTAGCTCAAGAAAAAACCAAAAGTATCTGTATGGGTATTTTTGTTGTTAGTAACAGGCTGCTACTTGAACATAGTCATGGCAATACTATATCCTAGGTTAATACCATCTGTGAATACTTCCAATGCATTTTCTCTGGACCTTATGCAAAGGACTAAGGCCTTAACTTTGTTGTTACCTCCAACTGTACAAATTTGGAGCGATGCCAAAGACTTCTGGCAGAGCTTGAATAAATAAGCACAGATTGATTCCTATCACTTCCTTTATATACTACAAAATATCGTTCTACATCTAGCTAGGTAAAACAAGGAAAATTGTTGTGTTTATGAACCAGGTCAGTAAATCATTACAAAAAACCCCAGAGTCAAAATGGCTGTTTCGATAGAACAATGGAGTATTTGGAAAGCACAGTGAAAAGTTTAAAGCCAGTCTGCTTTAAATTCTCACTAGTGAGGACATGCAATGCTGTTCTTGCAAGGATCCTCTCTCTAATCCTATATTATTCATCTAAAGGAATTTGAAGAAAAAGCATTCCAGAAATCAAAATTAACAATTTGACTGTACTGCATTCTTCCAGTCTTCATACACATTCTGTTATTTATTCCCTCCTCATGTAAATCTCCCTGCCTCTTGCAATCTCAGTTCTCTCACGCATATTTTTTATAAGGGGAAATTCAAATAAATTACTTTTGCCCACTCTTCCTTCTCCTACCACTTAAGTTTTAATTTTTTTTGTCAGTGCCTTAGGTGTAAAACGGGTGCCTTTCTGCAATGCCACAGTGCTCTCACCAAGTGATAGAGGGAAATAATTTCTAACAGACAATTTGGGATATCTAATGCAGTATAATAATCAAGATACACAAAACTATGTAGAGGAGACTGCTCACGTTATGGAAAAAGCTATCATTATCAGACAGCAACTATTGCCAATATAAAGCTAAAATATTACACATTTATTAAAAGGTAAGTTGTGATTTGTGGGTATTTCAGCAGTAATCTGACAGTAACGACAATTCACATTTTTCACATCTTTATCCTGTATTGTACTAACCAAGGTACTTTAGGGGAGCCTATTACCACATAACTTTGCTAAGTGTATCAGCAAACACAAAGCCAGTTAGATGACCTTCACTGAAGGGGTGCAGTTTTGGGGGTTTGTGTTTTATTTTTTGGTTGTTCTTTTTTTGTTTGGTTGTTTTTTTTAAAGAGATATTTATGCTGACACTTTTATTATAATGAAGTACACTCCACCCTCACAGCTTCGGCTACAGGAGGCAAACGCTTTGTAGAAATGAAATTACTGTTGCAACAAGGTTGCTTATGATGTTGTTTAATACAAAAAGGAGCCAGGACACAGTACATTGACAGGGGGTGGAGTGTATTGTATATACAGAAGAGGGGTAATACTTCTGTTCTGCCACCTGACATTGATGTGGGAAGAGGGGACAAAAAACAAATGCATTTTCTTTCCAGTACTGAAACATGCAAAGACAAAATGCTTATTACAAGTTGTATGCAGCTCAGAATAATAATATAGCTCTAGAAATGCCCCAGTATACTTAATTTGTTTAGTGGTTTTTTTTAAATAGATGTTTAATACTCTGATCTTTCACTTCAAAACTTAGAATTAAGCAATGAGTGAAGAGGATCTGAAATACAGACAAGGCATTGCTCACATCACATTAAAAGGTATCTTTTAAATGCAGCTGTGGATTTCAAAACTTAGACTGAACAGGATTTTTAGTTGCTTGGAATTTGAAACGCAAGATGAACTTGCCCACATTACATCTATTTTCTATAAGTGGAATTGTAAATATGCAATAAATTGCTGTTTCAGAGAGGCAACATACAGAACTGAAACCTATTTGTTTCTTGCAGGATTCTGTTGACCTGTGCATGAAGAGGTATTGAAGCAGTGGTGCAGTGAGAATCACTACAGCGATACAAATCCACAGCTCCAGCATGAGATCCCAGCGGCTGGATTTCTGAGGAGCAACGCTGAGTATACTGTTCTCCAAAATACACCACTTTCTTTAACCAATGAATTTAGTTTCAGGAAAACAGCTGCTCACCAACTTTTTTCCAAACAAAAAAAAAAGGCAGGGAGGGTGGGAGGAGGGAAGAGGTGGAAAGAGCTTATGCATTATGGTGACATTTAGCAGAGAGCTGCAAACAGAAAGCAAAGGCGACAAGTATTTTAAATGGGATAGATTTCAACCAGAAACGTGAAAGCATTTTCCCCTGTTAATGTCTTGCCAGAGTTGGCTGGGACAAAATCTGGGCTGCAGCTACAGGCTGAAGCAACAGTGCTGAGAAACAAAACAACCAGGTATTTACTCGCCCCCCCCCCCCCCGAGCCCCCCCCTTCCCCTCCCCGTTAGCAAAGTATGACTGATGCTTTTGGTTGGCTGCAAGGCAAATATTAGCTAGAAACTCATTTAGCTAGATCCACATCCATGGCCCCAGATGTTTAAAACTTATCATGGATTAAAGCCATGAAATAAAAATTTAAAAAAATTTCAATTTGAAATTTTATTGGCGTGTTGCTAGAATGGTCAACATCGATCGGCAGGAGAGACTTTGTCCACATGCTCCGAGAACAGCCTTCCTGCACCTCCCCCCTCTTTCCTTCCTCTCCCTCTCGCTCTTTCAGCGCTAATGCTCTTGAAAGCCAAACAGAATACTGGCTATGGGTGTAAAGGATGCTGGTTTTTCGGAATGTTGCCAGGGATCCCGCTTTCAGTGGCGTCCCACGGAAAGAAGGTGCAGCCTGCCGGCTGTGTGGCAGGCTGGTCTCCCCGGGCAGGGCAGAAGGCAGGCTGCCACGGCCCCCCCCGCTGCTCCCTATTCTTTCCCATCCACTATAGCCAGGTCTTTGATCACCCGCAGTTTGCCGCTGGCATCGATCCGGCGCTTCTCGCGTATTAGATCCTCCAGGCTGTGGAACCGCACCGTGTGCACCTTGTTCTCGGCCAAGTGGATCTTGAGATAGTACTGCTGCTGGTGCTGGGTGCCGGCGGCAGCCTGCAGCTCCCCCCCGGCTTTGAACTCCCTTTTCCCGAAGCGGCACCAGGCGGCGAAGCTCTCGGAGTTCGTCCAGCAGATCTCGTCGCTTTTTAAGCCCAGGTGCCCGCAGGCGTTTTGCACCACCAGCTCGGCCACCAGCGGGCGAAAGCGGTACCAGCTATTCACCACCCGGCCCACGTTGCCCGCGGCCGCCTCGTACAAGCTGTCCTGGCGGATCTGCCCCTGGTGCAGGTGGATGATCTGCCCGCTGCCCACGTACACTGCCCAGTGCGGCGGCGGGTGCTCCGAGGGCCCCAGGTAGAGCAGCTCCAGCAGGTCCCCCGGCTTGCAGAGGGCAGGCAGGGCCGACAGCGAGTAGACGCTGAGGTCCCCGGCCTGGGGGCCGCTGCTGACCTTGGAGAAGATGCATTCCTGGCCGCGGAAAGCGGAGAACTGGGTCTCGTTCAGCACCAGCTGGTGGTGGAGGTGGTGGGTGGGCGTCTCCTGGCCAGGGCTGCCGGAGCCCTTCACGCTGTACTTGTCTGGCTGGCCTCGCTCGTCCAGGTCCTCCTCCTCATCCGAAAAGAAGTAAGCCACCCCGACGCGCAGCTCGTCTTTCTCGATCCCCGAGGGGTCCCCGGTCGGCAGCTCGCTGTAATTCAGGTGGGTGATGCGATCCAGTTGATTTCCCATCAATGACAGGGCGAGGCGAGGGCAGGAACCGCCGGATCTGAGGGAAGGGTGGGGTGGGCAGGGACAGAGAGAACGAGGGAAGGCAAGGAGGGTGCAAGCGGAGGGAAGGAAGCAAAGAAAGGAGGAACGAAAGAAGAGGAAAAAAAAAAAAAATCAAGGCACATACCAAAGGTTTCGTCGATTCCGCCCGGAGCCCCCATCCATCCCCCGCTGCTTCCCTCCCCTCCGTGCGAGGCAGAAACTCCCCGCGCGGATCCTTCCCCCTGCCCTCGGGGTGCGGGGCAGGGCACGGCACAGCCCCGGCCCCCCCCCCCCGAGCCCCACGCTCCCGGAGGTCCCCGCTCCCACCGCCGCGGGAGAAGGCGGCTCCCCGCCGCCTGCCAGCTCTGCTCGGGGGTGGGGGGAACACACGGGACAACGGAGTTGCCCCGGGAGCCTCCGCTCCCCGCTCGGCAAGCGGAGAGGGAGCCCGGGGCGCGGGGAGGGTCTGGCCCGGGGGGTCCCGAGCCCTTCCCTCCGCCTGCGCCCAGCCGAGCCGAGCCGCGCCCACCCGCTCCGAGCCGATCCGATCCGAGCCGAGCCGGTCCGGTCCGACCCGACCCGATGCCGGCGGCAGCCCCCCGCCTCCCCGAGCTGCGGCGGAGCTGCGTGCGCCGCCCCGCGCCGAGCCGGGCGGAGC
>JAVJGG010000017.1:16381039-16391597 GCA_035590195.1 Aviceda cuculoides | reverse complement strand
GCTGGGTGTGGGGAGGCGGAGCTTCCCGCGGGAAGGGGGTTAAAGAGGGTGCCCGCCGCCGTGTGCCGCTGCCCGGGGGTCCCCGCACCGAAATGACAGAAAAAGGAGGGGGGGAGGCGGGGGGAAGACGAAGTCGTTTCCATCCAAAACCACCCGGCCAGGCTTCAGCTGGAGGGCTGCACACGGCCAGAGTTGCTCGGTCCCTCAGGGCGGGAGGCGGGATGCCCCTCGGCCAACTTTCGGAACCTCGGGCTGTTCCTGAGCGGTCCAAGCCGATCCTCTGGGCTTCCCTACGGCCAGGAGAGACGGGCTTCTCCAGAGGGCCGCTCCTACTGCCTGTTGCACGACCGACCTACCTGCTTCAGGAAGGCGTGAACTGCCCTAAGAAGGCGCCTGGCTCTTGCCGTGGCCTGGATGGGACGCTGGAACGTTAGATGGTTGACCTTAGGTGAGATGACTCTGTGCCTGTCGTTCCACGTCTGGCTGAAGCAGCGGTCGGGGGTTGTCCTCAGGAGATGACCAGGAGACGTGCTGTGAGTTGTCTTAAGTCAAAAATGAGACCGCCCGACAGCAGCAGTCCCTTCCTGCCTAAAGCGTATGAAATTAAAAGCTGTCATCTACAGTAGTTAATGCCAACATACGCTTTTACACCTAATTTTGCACAATATGGAAATGAAACTCCTCAGAAATGATTAGTTCGTTTGACCACCGTTTCCCGCTGAGGCAGTGTCAGCGATGAGATTGTAACCTACTTCTTCCAAGTTCCTAGTCTTGTGCTCTAATCATGCAAACTTCTGAGAAGTGAGAATTTAAATATTTTAAGACACTTCATGAAAAAATCTAATGGCATTCATTGGTTCATATGTGAATATTACAGTACCGTTTTTATCTAGGAGTAAATTTACTACTTTCTTCACAGTGGAAATATTTTTGCTGCCTAGACCTAAGAATTTCTGCTTTCGGTGTTTGTGGATAGTATCTCTCTTCACTGCTGGCCTTTTTCCAGCCTTCAGGTTTAATTAACTGAGATCAATAATGCCATCACTTTATTCTCGTGATAGAGCGACATACATCCTTAAATAAATACAGTGAATTTCAGTTTCTCAGGGTACAAGTTGTAATCCTAAGTTCATATGGGTCAAATATTGAGTTTCTTAGATAGACCTGTTTACTTTGAATGACCTTTTTCCATTCAAATATTTATATGGCTGTCTTTTTAGAACAGCATTTTTTTGTTCTCATTACATTTTTAACATACGCAAGGCATCGCATTATAAATGGAAGAGAAAAAAAAGGGTGTGTTTAGTGATATGACATTCAAAGGCTGACATCAGTTATTTTTCACTGTGGCAGTTATACTAATCTGTTGATGGTTACAGACTTCCCATGTTTCATAAACCCAGGGGCTACAGCCTGAGACTCACAGGAATTAAGCTGATTTCCAGCAGTTAAGGATGTAGCATTCAGGGTCTGTAGAACTAGAAAGTGAATTTGAAAAAAAAATATTATATAAAAAAAGGATTCTCTTCTAATATATGCTTAAAAGTTTCACAGGACTAAGCATAACAGATGGATGTCATTAATCTCTGGAATTGTGTAAATGCTTTTCTAATGATTGTCAGAAATTATATGTTCTTTTATGGCATGATCTTCACCAACTGCAACATTTTAAATTGAATTATGAAAACACTTTAATAGGTTTAGAGTTAAGGGTGTAAAACAGTGTTTAAATATTTTGATTTTTTTTTTTTTTAAACTGTTAATGTGCTTCATTGTTAAAGCTAGTCCAAGCTGAAGGCCACTTTCCATAGGCCTTCATCAACAGTTTCTGTTTTCTAAACACTTTACATTTTTTCCCATTTAAAGTCTGCATCTTTTTAGGTTGCACTCGCACAGTTCACACTTCCCACATTTGCCAATCATCAAGGCTATGTGGAGTAATTTTTAGATAGTTCTAAACAAACAAAACATTATTTCATCTTTTCCATGCAAAATAGTGGAGAACAGACTGCTTCAGTAAACTGCAGGTGCAGAAGGAAGTAGTCTGAGTCTAAGGAAGGCTCTGCACTTCTAACTAGGTGGAATATCTCCTGCCAAATTTTAACCATTTTCTTTGTGTCTACCATGCTTTTAGAAGTCAGCTCAATAAGCTTATTCCATCTCCTGCTGAAACACTTAGAAACCCGTACAATCCACATCTCTCCCTGACCTCTGTTCAACACACCTCCAACACCCATTTTCTCGTTTCACTTCAGTTCTCTTGGCTGCACACTCTGTCTCATCAGTGCTTCACGCTGTACCTCTGTCCCTCAGGAAGGACTTCCCTCAGTTTCTCTTCAATCCCAGTTTTGAATTGTGAAGTGTCAAGAAGTCGCCTTAAACAAAAGCAACAAACAAACCAAAAACCCCCAAACTTAGAAGTATACTTACACACAACTGAGATTAAAGGACACTACATAAAAATGATACAGATTACGTAAAAGTAACTGCTTCAAACTCTCAGTTTGAAGGCTTCTGTTGATGTTAGAGGGTGTTACAAAAGCAGCACAGTGTCCACAGAAGTGTATTCCCGTGGCCTGCTGGAGATGCTTGTTTGCCTGAGCTATTTTGATTAATAAATGTATCATCTCCTTTAGGTGTTTTACTTCTGAGAGCTCATGGAGGCTTATTTAGCAAGGCAGTGAGCGCAGGCTTGGCTGCTCTCAGGCCACGGCACTGGCAGCGCAGCTTCGCTCTGTTCACACTCCATTGACCAGCTTCTGCCTCACTGACCAGCGTCATGAAGACTCCTTGCACCAGGACATGGGAATTTGCCATGTTACTAACCCTAGTCCGTGGTTACGAACCCTAACAAATTTTTCCTCATTCCGAGCGTAGGAGAGAAAAGTGATAACATCATCCTCTCCGGTTCTGTCCTGGTCTACTCCGAGGAAGTGAACTTAAATTTTTCCATTGCTATTTTTTCCTTTTGTGCCTTTTTCCATCCTTGGCATTTTGTCACTGTTGCATTTATGTTTAGTTTAGTACAGTGAAAACTCTTAAAATATGTAACAAAATAGATACCCAGTAGCTTATTTTTTAAACCTTATTTTTTAAATGTTCTTATCATCTTGCCTTGAGCTGAGCTTTGGAGTCTTGGACCCCTGTTGCTAAAAGTGGAGCTGAAACCTCCGTTGATTTGAATGAGCAGAGAACATTTGTGCAGAAAAATTTAGGAACACATGTTTCAATAAACAACCAGAGATTAAAAAAAAAGGGGATGGCAAGGGTGGGAACTTTCCTATGTACATTAAACTTTCTCTAGATTGTAGAAATCTGCCCATTACAGTTCTGTTAACGTTGAATCTCACAGGCTCAGGAACTCACCTCTACTTCTGATTGCAATCTGGTCTGCCCGTAGGCATCTAGACATAAAGGGTACCACGAGGGTTCTTTTTCACCTGAAGTTCTGTACAGTGGCATACTCCATGTGTACTTCTGTGCCTATGCCCTCATTACAGTCTTCGTGTACCTAAGGCCTCAGAGACATAAGGCCTTAGTCCTTTGAGGAACCTTTGGTCTGGACCACAACTCATGCAGGTGGTAGAGATGCTCACTTCTTGCAAACATATATATTGGCCACATACCAAGGCAAGGCTGTAATGCCCAGATCTGGGATATTCTGGGTAAATGTGTACCCTGCCAGCCCTATCGCAGCAGGCACACTACGTGACTGAGTACCGTTTCTACACCTAACTAGTCTGGGAGAGTCCTGAGATTTCAACCCTTGAGCTTTGGACAGCTTCTGTCATTTTTATCCAGTGATGGTGAAATATAAAATGTGAAAACTCACTCAAGAAGATAATTGTGGCCATGGTTCTGCCTTTTGCTTCTTTTCCGCTTTTCTGCTGGCTTGTGGTGGCTTCATGATTCTTGCATTCGTAGGGTCACTTGTAAGTCAAATTGGCCAGGGGCTGTTCTCTGGCCCTGAGGTATTGTATAACAGTATAATTTTCCAGCTGAACTCTCTAAACTCCAAAGCTGGGTGGCTGCATCCAAACTGCCTATTAGGAATTGTTCCTAATCCATTTTAATCCCTAACCTGTATGGAAGAATAGTAGCTGGCCTGTGCCAAAACTTTTCAAAAGGCCATGCTTCCAATTAATAGTATGAATAATATGGTGCTGGTCCTTGGACATGTGACCTGGCCCTGTGTGGCCAACTAATTAGACTTAACCCAGCTCCTGAAGGAGAGGTGAAGCACGACCAAGTGTATTTTTTGTCAGATAACTCTTGTAAAGACCCCAAGCTTAATTTCCGCTTCCTGATCAAGTGATATGACCAAAAAGATACTGTATCAGAAAAGATTTTGAGGAGGGATGGAGAGGAACTACCTTCCTTTTGAACATGTTTACCTTTGGAAGACCGCTAGGTAGGCAGGACCCCGAACTGGGAAGCCTCATCACTGTTGAGCTGCCAGGGCAGGGCGCTGGGCAGGGGCTGCGTGTGGGGAGCTGGGGGTGCCCTCGCTCCCAAGTGCAGCCCCCCGGTGCCCTGGCGAAGGGTGCGGAGCAGGGCTGGGGGACCGGGGCCGGCTGGGGGACCGGGGCCAGCTGGGGACCGTCCGGGAGGTCACGGCGGCCGTGCAAGGCCAGCCCGGCACAGGCTGCCTCGCCCAGGCATGGGCCAGAGCTTCAGCGCAGCTCCCAAGTCAGGGGCTGATGCGCCAGCCAGGCCTCCTCAGAGCTCTTCGTCGGAAACTGCTTTTCTCCCAGACGTCTTATCCGAGGTTCATCTTATCAGAGCTGATCTTGAACACAGGCGACAAACCCTGAGGAAGCGAGGGGAGAGCTTGTAGATCTCGCTGGTGCACTCGGGGCCCTGACAGAAGCGTCATATCCATTCACTGGCCTATGAAAGAAAAATAGCTGAGGGACTAGATTTTCATTTAGATGTCTGTCTCTCTACACTAAATGGAAACTGAATGCATAGGCTTTTTTTTGGGGGGGGGAGGAAGGGGGGAGGTTAATCTTAAGTCACCTACTATGATATGCAAAGAAGCCTTCCCCAGTATTACAACAACATGCTTCATGAACTTTTGAAGAATTGGGTGTTGATGAGCATAAAGTTAGATCAATTAACAGTGAATCGTATTTCTTGATCCTTGTATTTCCAGGATTATCTCCTTCTCAATGTTATTTTCAACATTCCAAAATGCTCTGACATGCCACCATTTTCATACAGAGACAGAAGCAGCAAAACAGCAACACCACAACAACAAAACCCTCTAAGCAGACATGACCACAGTCAACTAGGGAAAAATTGCTTATTCATAGCAGAATATTTACAGTTACGCAGGCTGTGTTTTGGTTCAGGAATATAGTCTAAAACTTCATACTATTTACATAAATTTCATTTTACCTTTTACGTCTGTAGGAAATAGAATAAAATATAGTCTAGCCTTGTGGTGAGCCTAACCAAGTGATTGTAGCCACAGAATCTGTTTTTCAGTGGCTATGTGTTTGAAATCTTTTGGTAAAGTGAGCCTCATCTTAAATTTGCTAATTCAATCATATATTGGTCCGAACAGGTTCAATATAATAAGAGAATTTTTATTCAGGGTCTGTCTTTTTTGTTTTTTTTTTTTCTAGTAAAGATGCAGTTTCACATTAAATTTAATCATGAATAAGCGGATTCCAATTGATAGAGAACTCTAACCCCAACTACCTATTCCTTCAACTTCCTTTATAGCTGATCTTGTGATCATGTAGTTAGTTGCAGGGTGAGTTTAAATTTACAGCACTGCTGTAACAAGATGTTGAATACGTGCCAGATGAAAAACATCTTTTTTAAATGTGTTGGCACTCTGTAGCTGGTACTCTGAAAGTGAAACAGTCATGAGTATTGGTCCCTTCTGAATATATGATTTTGACATGGCTTTAATAAAGGTGGTTACATTGTTCCTTCTGTAAAAGGAGGATGATAATGGCAGCCTGGTAGGAAAATTCCCATAGGCTCTTCTAGCTCTAGCTAGAAATAAATCTAAAATAAAAATGACATCATAATGTTTGTACAGGAAAAAAATATCTCCAGAAACTAGTGCAACTTCAGAAAATAAGCTGACAGAAAAAAGAAAAAAAAAAAAGTATTTGTAACTGTCTTCTAATGCAATCTTATTAGGTAGACTACTGTCACATGGCAAAACAACTTTTTGATGTCTTTCTTTAACTAACATTTTACAACTGCAGGCAGTGCTTTCCTAATCGGTCTTGTAGATTGGAAACCTTTTTAGAAATATCTGACTATAAGAAGTAAAGTAGTGGTTCATCGCAAAAAATGACATTTTCAGTGTATGATGCTCCACCAATGATGTGTTAACTCTGTCCATAAATGACCTAATGAGAAATACATAATAAATATGTATCTAAGTGCACATTGGTTAATTATTATCTTATTATTAGCTGTTTTCCAAGCTTCTGAAAGAGAAAAGGCAAATGATTTCTCCAATATAAGACTTGAATTGTCCTTGCATTTCCCCTTTAAAACTAGAGAGATTGTCCATTATACATATTTTTTTTTATTGAAAAGCTGTTGGCAACCTAAAATTTGCCTGCATGTATTATAACAGGGTTATTTTCTCAGTCTTTTCCTTTTTCATATGTGCTTTAGGAACTTTTATTAAGTCATTGTTCTGTAACTGCATTCTATTATAATTCTGCTCATTTTTAATAATATGTATGATATTTCTGCTACCCTGAAGGACTCCCATGAAAATTAAATGTTTAAATGAAATGAGCACCCAATGCTTCTTTCTATTAGGCTAGTTAATATTTTAGAAAATATTTTTATCTGTGAGGCTTTCAATACCTCAACTCCAAAATGACTTTCTAAATATTATAAGCAATAACAAATACCCCTTGACTGAATAGCAAAGAAGAAATTCAATCTGTGCAACAGTTGCTATTCATAAACTGTTTGAGCTTCACTCTTATGGTTTATGATGTTAGCTGAACTCTTTTGACTCAGTTACAGAACTAGATTCAGTCGGGGACTCATACCTTGCTATATATAAATACATTTTAGAGTTAGCCTCTATTTTCCTTTTTCAAATATAGAGCCCAATCCTGGAGACCTAAGTCATTCAAAATTCATATCAATTTTACTGCCAGGCCAGCATCATCCTGACAATAATACAGAAAAGGCTGTCACCAGATACATGCACACAATTTCCTTTGAAGCCAATGAGGTCTCTGCTCACATTCATAGCAAGAATACAGCCTTAGATGCTTAGAAATGACGAATGTATATAATTAGAATTCCTTCAGCTTGCTAAGGTGTATAAGTATTGAATAAAATCATCGAGACTGCACTCTGATGCTGCTAAAAATAATTTTCAGCTCAACAAAAATTAAGTAGTCCAAATTTGTAATTTCAATACTATTTCCATAAAAAAATTTCTAAACAACATTTTCCCAGCCTCTAAACTCAACCTTGGGTCTCACATACAAGTAGCGCCTGTTCATGTATATCATTCTTCCAGCTAAAAGTCTGGCTGACCTAATCAGACTTGCAGGTTAACCCTGTTATCTTCATACTTCTTTTTGTGATCATGTCCATACAAACCTGTTGTTTTCAAAAGTTTCTTTAGAGATGTAGTGTACCCAACTTTAACCAGCTACTTTATGTATAATGCATAAATTAGTATAGTCTACAGCTCATCTTACTTAGCTGTGTTTTTCCTTCAGTAATAATGGAAGTAAATAGCCATGCAAAATTCATGTTTATTCCTAAGTTTAGAAGATGCAGCATGACTTGAATATACTCAGGATAAGTTACATAAGGTATGGCAGTACTTTACTTTAACTTCCTCCTCCCCTCTAAAAAAAAAAGCAGAAATTAATATGATTTTGGTAGAGAAAAAAGGTACTGAAAAGGAAAGAAAAAAAATATCTGATTTGAGATAAGGCTGGTTTTGTACCTGTTTGTTTTATTCTCAGCTGCACTACAAAGTCCCTCAGTGACCCTGGTCATGTCACCGAGAGCTAGGCTAGGCTGGTGCCTTCAATTATTATTTAAAGTGGAAAAAACAGAAGCACTTTTCTGTTTTAGAACATGGGCAAAAGTTATATCATATCCTACTGTTACTCATCTTAGCTATGAAAAATCTGGGTTCAGTTCCCTATGAAGCCACAGTAGTTTAAATCTGTCACTCAGTTTAAGTGTATCTACTAGTTAGACACACTACAGGCTATCTGACTATTCTCCAGTCACCACGTTGTAACCCTGCCCTTGTTAAGAAAATAATTCAAGGAAACATGAACAAAACTTTTAACTAACTGATTAGCGTACTCACCTGAAGGCAAAGAAACTTGGGCTCCTATTTCTGTTCCCCTAGTTCAAAGACTATTTAATGTAAGAATGGAAATAGCCTTGAGATGAGAACGTTCTGCAAAAACAGGTGCTTCATTCTTTCCTATAAAGCAGAAAAGATAACTGGATCCTACTTTCCTGATAACTGGCTTCTGATTTGGCTGCTGATTGCAAAATGGGTGCTCAGGTGCATCCCCATTCGTGGCAGGCATATCTCAGAAGCCCACGATTTTGTGTTGTGCTCAGGCCTGCGGCGGAGGGGGGGGTGTTACGGAGCATGGCACAGAGCCCCGGGGGGGACCCCAGGGATTCAGCACGGGTTCACAGCGGGCCACTGTTGGCAGGTGCTGTGCTGCTTACACTCAGGAAACTTCAGGCATGCCTATAATGAGAAATGCTAACCTCTTGTAAACTCAAATCTGTAGGCTCTCTTGGGTTTAAGTGCCTCCAAGTTTAGGCAGCAGCTGTTGCTTTGCTTCTCAGATTAGAGTTTTCTACCTAAACATCTCCATTTTCTCCAAATCCTGCTTTAGATGTTCGGTTCCCTTATTGGCTCTATCTCTTAACCTCTGTACTGCTTACCTTCCCCTATGTAAGTGGAAATATGCGTACTTCTTTCACCTCCCTTTACCTTCTGTGTTGCCTGATAGCAGTTATATAGGACAAGGGCTGTCTGTTTGTTCACAGTAATTCTCACAAGTCTGTTTCTTTGGGGGACTGTTCAGACCTTTACCAGGAAACAAATTTTTACTAGAATAGTTAGGTGCTAAATAATATAGTGAACACAGCTGTTCCTTACCAGGAAAAAAACCCCAATATCTGTGGCAGTGCGAGATGGTAATTTAGGACATGAAAGATGGTAAAGCTACAATGTCAGTGCTGGTCTGGGGAGACAATCTAACACTGTTAATGAAATGAACGATGTTAATACATCTCTACAGGGGACATGTAAGTGAAATGCAACAAACATGGGATATGGAGGTACTGTCAAAGAGAAATTAATTTAAATAATGTAACTGCATGCTTATCTCATTTCACTTACCCATTCCCTAGACCATCACTGATGTTTCACATACAGTGCTGTAAGAATTATATTATTTTGGATGTCGTCAAGTTTGGGGGGTAATAATCCACAATATGGATGAAATTCTGGGTGAGAAAGCACGGTCCATGCAGCCCCTGTGTTGTGTTTGCAGAGTATGAGAGAATTGCTAATGATAAAACGTCTTTGAAGACTCTGATGCCTGGGATAAGCTTGTAGAGATTGTTGTTTTATGACTTTTTCATAGGGAGATACTCACCTGAGGCTGAAATGGTAACCCCAAGTCCAGAATGTGATGAAATTCACAATTATAGAGCCCTGATATGGCCAGTGATTCTTTTAGCTCAGTTTTAAAAAAGCTGCTTATGAGTTGTGCTGCATTCAAAACTTTACCAGACATTGAAAAAAACACCTCAAACAAAAATTTAACCTACGCAAAAAATAATTTTATATTAAGTCAAACATTTTTGATGAGAAGTGGGATTTTTTTAAACATGTAATTTTTTACTTAAAAAAAAAAGATAGATAATTAAATATGAAGCATAAGTAGGTGGAAACTGAAATTTTCTTTTGAAAGATGAGAGTCTTTTTATTCCTTAATTAGAAAGACTAAATGCTAATGTCAAAACAAAATATTTAGAATCTTCAAAAATGCTGAATATTTTGGGGCTGAAAGGTTTTGCTGAATTTAACTTGGATGTGAAAAATATTTTTGATGACTGAATAATATATTTCTTGGTACACAGAGTATTTGCCAAAAGAAAAAAAAAGTGTAGCTGTTATAATAAACTACCCTGACATTAGCATGTGAGCTGGGCTTGTGACTACAGTCATACATGGCACGGACACACAAAATGCATTTCCAAGATGAGAAACAGATAATTCCTTGCAACCCCAGACACACCTGTACAGGAGAACTGGGCTTTGATAACATCCCCCACCAAAAATGATTAAGCCTTATTATGTGGCTAGCTGAGGATTACAGAAATAAATGAAGCTAATAAAGAGGAAAGAGTCTGCAAAAAACCAACTGTAGTAAATTAAATTGAAAATCGTATAAGTCACATATGTTCATCTCAGCTTTAACTAGGCTCATGATTCTTAGTGAAGCATTTATTTGACACATTGTTTCTTTTTCTTTTCCATTTTTTCTCCCCCCCCCCCCTT
>JAVJGG010000017.1:16357746-16381029 GCA_035590195.1 Aviceda cuculoides | reverse complement strand
GGGGGGCCGTGGCGGTGGTGGCGTGGGGGGGGGGAGGGTGGGTGGGAAGCGGGGGTCACCCCACGGGAGAAGGGGCATCGCCCGTGGCCGTGGCCGGCCCCCCCCCCCTTTCTGTTCACAAATAGCTTATGAAAAAATAACTATTGCATCAAATGTATTGATTGGGCAAAATTATTTTGTTGCATAATTTCCATGAACAGAAATTGCTTCTTGTTTTCTTATCAAGTTTCTTGATTATTATTTCCCCTCATGAGCAGAAGCTTGTTAAAAAAACCCTTATGGAATGAAAATGTTTGGGGCACACAATTCAAACTCCTCTCTTAAGTCCTCTGTGTAAATGAAATAGTGGGAATTTCCATGGTTCCAGGATAAAGTCCCATCAGTACAAGATAACTGGAAGAAAGATAAACCCAAACGAATCCAAAGGAGACATAAAACACTATATTTTTTAAAAGAAAATTATTAACCCTTAGAAAAAAGTACAGAGAGTAATGCAATGCTTGTAATATCTAATTTTCAAAACTGAGTGTATTTTATGGAACAGTCAAATAAAGTCATTGGTTTCCATATAGTCAAAGGAAAAATAAAAAGAAACACTTCCATAGGTTCATTATCTAATCTGCCTCCTTCCTCAGCAATATCTCTATGAGTAGTGGTAGTTCATGTACATTGTTTTGAAGGTCTCTACAGTTCAAGAGTCCATAATCTCCCAGAACGCCTATTTCAGCACTTCACTATTCTTACCATTGTATTACTATTTTCTAATATTCTAATCCTAATTTCAAACTTTGTTGCAGTTTAAATCCATTGTTCCTTGTTCTGTCTCTTAGGTCATGGAAAATAATTTATTCCTTCTCTCCTACTTGCAGCTTTTTATATATTTGAAGAAATTCCCCTTTTAGTCTTCTCTCTCTTTTTTTTTTTTTTTTTTTTTTAGGTTAAAGAATCATAATTCATTCAGTTTTTTTCTCTCCAGTTATATTTTTTAGAATCCAAGTTGTTTTTATTATTCTACTGAGCTCTCTTCAATTTTACATCTTTCACAAACTGTGGTGCTCAAAATTGAAAAAAGAAACCCAGCTGAGGCTTTAACAGAGCAGAGTAGAACAGAAGAATTGTTTACAGGCTGTCTATTTATACCTTTCATTATGGTCTATGCCTTTTTGTAACAAAGTGGCATTGTTAATCCACATTTAGATTGTCATCCAACCACACCTTTTTCTGTGAAACTGTTACGTTGTTAGGTTATTTCCCACATCCCTGTTTCTGACCTTAAAATTTTGCAAACTGTGAGGCTTGTAAATCACTACAACTTGCTTATTGCCCTGGTGATTATATTCACAAATTCTTTTGTCTTAGCAGAATTCTGTATCAATACATCTCTTGTTGACAGAGCAGTCCACCTGTATAAACTGAAAGACCCTGAAGAGAAATGAAACTCTGCAAAGAGAGCCTGAATAAGATTTAAGTAGTAGATGGTCCTCTACAGAGGAAAAATTTGCTTGTCATATCTGATGTCCAGTAGTTAGAATTCATTGAATCTTTCTTGAGGTAAAATTCATTTGTGGAAATGGAGTGAAAAAGGAGTTGTGAACATAAGTAGTGTAAAAGCTTTTAAGGATGGAATATGTATTCATGGAAATTATTAGTAATGGTTGCCCAGCTGTATTCTTATTCCTAGGCAATTGAGATTTGCTAAAGTACACTGTTTGGAAGGACTAAGGTTTAACAGCAGGTTTTTTTTTCTGTCCTAGACTCATAGAAGTAGTAGTTGGAAGGGATATCTAACGCACCTCCTGCTCAAAATGAGGCTAATATCAATCCTGGATCTACATCAGCTGTGGCTTTTTCTAACCATGTCTTAGAAAGGATAGAGATTTCACCACTTTGGAAACTGCTCCAGTGCTGTCCTATCTGTATAGTGACAAAGTTTTTTGTAACGTTAATTTTCAACTTCTCAAGCTGCAGCTTGTTGCTTCTGCTTCTTGTTAAATTGTGTGCCACTACAAAGAAGAGTCTGGTTGCATCATCTTTGTAACTGCCCTTCTAGTAGAAGGCTGCTTTTGGATTGTCCCTTAGCCTCCTCTTTGCTGGACTAAACACTTATAGGTCCCTCCTTTTCTTGTAAGACACATGCTTTAGGCTCCTGAACAGCTTGTTTGCTTTCTGATCGACCCTTTCCATTTTCCTGACACTCATTTTGAGCCATGGAGCCCAAAACTGGACATGGTACTCCTGTTGCATCCTTGTCAATGCTGTGTAGAGCGACACGCTACGTGCTGGCCTCACTGCTACTAGTGTAGCCCAATATGCACTTTATCTTCTTCATGTTGGGAGTGCACTTCTGCTCATATTCCGCTTGATACCCACTGTAACTCCCAGGTCCTTTTCGGGAGGTGCCACTCAGCCAGTATTGCTACACGAGTACTACTGTTATTCCACCCCACATGCAGAACTTAGCACTTCTCTCTCTTGAGCTTCACAAAGCTTCTGTTGGCCCAGTCTTCAGTTTTCTCAAGGCCCCTAGAGCTGAATCTGTATCCTCTGGTGTGTCAAACACTTCTTCAGAAAAATTCCTGAGGGAGCATTCTGCCTCATCATCCAGGAGATGATATTGAACAGCACCATCACTGCTTTCAAACCCTAGAGTACTTGTTTCACTACCAACCTTTAGCCCTCAAGCCATTGAACTCTGCCTTGGAGCCCAGTGGTGCAGCCAGTTTTCAGTCCAGTTAAAAGGGTATTTACCCCACCACACTTTCTCAGCCTCCAAACAAGAATATAGTGGAAGGCATTGCCAAATGCCTTAGTGGAGTGAAAGTTCCAGGAACTGGAACTTATCTTCCCAGTCAGTCATTTTGTCATAGAAGGCGATCAGGTTGGTCAGGTATGATTTGCCTTGGTAAATCTGTGCTGGCTGTTCTTGACTGCCTTCTTGTCCTTCTCATGCTCATAAATGGATGCTAGGAGGATATATATCCTCCATCCCAGCAGGGACTGCGCTTTGTGTGTCCACCTGATAGTTCCCCGGGTTGTCCTTTCTTAAATATGGGCCTGATCTGTCATTGCCATGGTTTCTAATAGCTAGCAAACAGCTTTATAATTACATCGGCCAACTCTTCTACAGCCTTTAGTATCTTTTCAGGCTCTATAGATTGAATAATCCAGTTTTTCTAAGTAATCCCTTGCCTGTTGCTACCCAATCATTCCTCTTTCCAAACCTTGCTGGTATGAGCAGAGGGCTGGGAGCAGGCTTGCCTGGTAAGGGTGAGGCAAAACCAAAGTAAGTATTTCAGTTTTCCTTGTCATTCATTGCCAGGTTATCATCCTCATCCATCAGCATTCATTCATTCGGTTGCTGACTTAATTTTTCTCCCTTAGTCTCTCATCAAAATAGATACGTAGGTCATCAAGCACGTCAAATGCTGCACCACTACTTACCTCAGTAATAACGTGGCATCTCCTTACCGGCAGTGGTCTCACTATCCCCTAAAAATGACCCTGCTATTGTGTTGTTCTGTGGGAGAGACCTAGTATCGCTAAGCTTTATGACACTCAGCATTCCAGAAATAAAGAAGGGGGGTGGTATTTCAGATTAGGTGACTAAGTTCAGTGGATACTTTTGACACCGATCTCTCTGAGTTTCTTTTTGCCAGTAGGATATTCATTAACCACCTGGTTCCTTGCCTTCTAGTTTGGTGTCTGGTTAACATCATCCTGGTCCAGGCTTTCCCCTTAGCCACGGGCAAGCCGTAGCAAATGCTGCGCAGGCCTGTGATGGTCAGCAACCAGGAGGGATAAAGTGTGCTCATTCATCCAGCTGGGACGAGACACACACGGTCGAGCGACGTGCAGCATCCGCAGTCACCCTGAGGCCTAGAGCATGTGCAGTTCTGTGCACAGCTCGGAGAACTGTGTTAGGTCCAAACAAGTTCCAGCAAGCTTTTTTCCAGAGCATGCAGACATGAGTTTATAATTTTCTTTTCAAGTGTTTAGAACTGGTCAAATTTCTGTATATTTTTTAAAAGGTGGTAAAAAGCACCCTAACTGCAATTGTGATGCTTGGGCTTCAAAGCATGGTTCAGCTTTATAAAACAAGGTAGCTAACACTTTTTTATGTTAATTTTCCCCTAATTCAATTCCCCCAAATGGTTGAATTGTTTGATTGAATGTTGCCCACCAAAGAAACAGCCTTAGGCAGGCATTTATCATAGAAAATTTCAGCCCAAATCACAAGTATTTTGCAAAATTATAAGCTGTGAAAACAGGGATTTGTAATATGCAGTGTCAGGGAGCCTCTGTAGTATATTATACTACTACCTTCCTGCACCAGTAAGTTACTGGTATGTGACTGGGTATTTAATAAATTTTTTGAACTATATATTTCCTTTTTTCATAAATGGGTGCAAGAATTTGTTTCAAAAGTGCTTTGGATTTGTGTAGTTTGTTGTTAAAACACCTAGGCACAAAAGATCTGTAACAAAAGTGAAATGGCAGTCTGGATTCAGAATGCTCATGCTTTTGTGTTTTGATGTCTCAGCTTTCATGCTATTTTTATGTTGTTTCTTTCATCTTTAATTTTACCAAGAGATTCATATTAGATGCATTATTAATCCCTGTAATACTGCCTTCCCTTTTTCTGCACAGTATGAGAGATTTCTGGTTTCAATAGAAATAATAATGTGTGAGATTATTTTCTCTATTTAATATGCGAATAAACAAATAAACAATGTGGATTTTCTAAAATCTCCATGCATTGTAATTTTCTTTCAAAGATTTCACTGATGCATTAGGACTGAGAGGCATGAGCAATCACCAAAAGCTTTCAAGCAATGATTTTAGCTGTGTACTTTATAACCTGAGAATTCTCAGCATGCAGCACATTATAACACATACTGCATTGGAAAATAAACAGAAAAGTGAAGTATAGTAACTGGACATTCCCTAGGGGTTTGACATAGATTAAATGAAACACAATTCCAACATGTTGATGAACTGCAGAAGCAGCAATTAAATGTCTCACTGATGATGGTTAATGGGACCAATTAGAAAATGTGTTTTGAAATGTGACTGGTACAGTTATGATGTCTGCGACTGAGAGGGAGAGGCGGGAGGAAGGGGAGGAAGGGATGGTGGATGGCTAGTGGAAAGACTGCTAGTTTGGGAACTGGGGCCTTTTTTGGTTGTTGGGTAAAGGGGAAGCTGATTACAAATACTGTTCCACTTTGAATTGAAGCGCATATCGTATTCTTTTCTGGTTTTATTTATTCTGTAGACAGTATCACAGCTGCACAAACAGGTCAAAGAAAAAGGAGCAGCATGTAGTAGTGAAAGTCTGGCCATAGTATTTCTACATAACTACAATAAAAAAGGAAGTCATAGGGCTTCTACAGTGTTGATCGCAGTTAGCAAAATAAAGTGATGGACATCAGGCTTCCATTCAAGCTGGGGAGCAACAACAATAATCCACTTAAACAGACAATTAATACTAAAGGAGTATTTTTGGCCCCAACCATCAGCTGGTAAAAGGTAGTGTGTTTCTATGTAAGGTAATGTAGCTCCTTTATAGCTGACCTCTTTACTTCTATTAGAAACAATGATCATTGCAAGGGTTAACGTTTCCTAAAATCTGTAAGCAATTTGATTTGCAACAGTGCTTCAGGACTTCTCCCACCGGCCTTCCACAGAGGCAGAGATGTGATGCTGCTGTAGGTGTAAATGCAATACAGTTGCTCCTGCGTGAGTCAGCCCTGAAGCTGGAAGTACTGGGAGGTATGGTGGAGCCCCCGTGAACAACCCCTTTCCACACAACCCAAGTGGGATCTGGAAACAGAATTGCCATGTCCTTAAAGCACTCTGCCCGCACCAACAAGAACAGCCCCTCTAAAGTTCTGGGTGCATTTTTCTGGTTACCAACATTCAGTTCAGATCTCTCGCCTCGTTGTGTTCATAGCCAGAAATGAGAAGGACCAATGTCAGCAGCGTAGTCCCTCTCTTCCTTGTCATGTCCCAAGGTCTGCAAAGTCAGCTGGGGTGGGCCCGTGGGCCCAGGTTGCCCTCCAGAGAAGAGCAGTCACTGGTGCTTCAGAGCATGGCACAGAACTCTAAAGTGTGTTCCACATTCCAAAAATATCACGAAAACTACCTTAAATTATACTCTTAGTGAACATGTGTGTTCATCTAAAGCCACAAGAATTGCTGGGTTTTCTTCAGCAATGCTAAGGCATACAGAAATTAAAGTGTGCAATATGTTTCTTTTGCTGTATGTATGTAATGTATCACCACAGAGATTTGGTTGGGGTTTTTTTTTCCAGAAAAAGTGCCAGGAAGATTTGGAACGGTCATGAAAGTGGTAATTCTTCCACAGTTTTATTAGAAACTGGCTAATCGTAGTTTAAACTGAGAAGACAGAATAATTTATAGTTATTTTTAAATAACGTAGTTTAAGCAACAGTTTCAAACAACACAGAGGTAAGCATTGAAGTGTGTAAACTAGATTCTTATTTCAGTTACCAGTTATTATAATTCCAGCTTAAATTTAATGAAATCAGAAGAATTATTCCGATTTTTAATAAAGCAGTTATACTGGGTGTGGCTAGGATAGAGATAATTTTCTTCGTAGGAGCTCATATTGTGCTATGGTTTAGATCCGTGACCAAAACAGCACTGGTAACACACTCATCTTCTGGCTTTTGCTGAACAGTGTTTCCACAGCATCAAGGCCTTCTCTGGTTCTCACCCTGCCCTGCCCCAGAAAACAGGCTGGGGGATGCGCAGTAGGTTGGGAGGGAACACAACTGAGCAGATGATCCCAACTAAACAAGGAGATCTCTCTTACCATATAACATCATGCTCAGCAATAAAAGTGAAAAGAGAGGGGTTTAAGGAGGTTAGCCACCTTTTGCTTGGGAATGGGTTAGGCATTGGTCTACCCGTGGGAGATGGTGAGTTGCCTTTGCGACATTTGGGGATTTTTTGTTTTCTTCTTTCTTCTTCCACTTATCTTTCATTTATTAAACTTTTATTTTATTTTATTTTATTTTTTTATCTTGACCCCCAAGTTTTCTTGCTTTATTCTTCCTTTCCTCATTCCCCATCCCACTGGGAGTTGAGGAAGTGAGCAAGTAGCTGAGTGGTGCTTAGCTGCCCACCAGGGTTAACCCACAACAGGCAGTACAGAAAGACTGCGGCAGACCTGCCATGTTATTAACTTGTTTCATGGAACAGCACTAAATGGTATAAAACATCCAGATTTGGCTTTGGAAAGATAGAACTTACATTGCCAAACAATGGAGATCGGTGCTGTTGGTTTCAGTGAAGCTACTCCTGACTCCGTTCTACCTGAGATGAGATTATTGTCTGTTAAGGTTTCCTTTCCTTCCTTCATTGTACTCCTCAGTGAAAAATATTTCACAGCAGAAAACAAATGTAATTGAGTATAATTCATGATTCATGGAACAAAACCTGCTGTTCCAAGTTGGGATTGAAAAACACTAGGAGACGTGTTAACATAATGTGAGACAAATGCTGAAATGGTGTAAATGACTGTAGCTTCATTGTTTTCAATATGTGTACATGCATTCAGCCTTGTTTAAGTGTATTCAGGCTGGAATTCAGCAGAGTTATTATCACAGTTTTAATAAGAAATATAAGTACGAGGCAGCTGGAGCTGGTACGTTCTGCTCTTCTTGGTTTTGTTGTTGTGACTGGGATTTCTCATACAATAAACAAGCACTGTTAGAAATACCCTCTTTTTAAAATTTTAATAGAATTTAATCCATAAATACTTCTCTAAATACCTCTGTTTTAGTAATCATAATGGAATATATTCACTGCAAGAGTCATAAAATAGATGAGGCAGTGAAAATGTTTAGGGAATGTTAGAACTAATAATGATAATGATGCTACTAGAACAGTTGGAGCACAGCACACAAAGACACAGCAAGATGTTATAGTAAACTCCATGCACTCTATGCAGAATCAGTGGCAATCCAGGATTGTATAACTGGTATTACAGGCTGCACTGGAGTTGGTGTCTACCTCTGGGATTGGTTTGTGTTAGCAGAGCCAAAAATAATACAAATGTTCGTTTGATGTGTAGAGTACTTCCTTTCACAGCATTCATTCTCTTTTCTGACTCTTTACAGTGCCTAGGCTGAAGTTTTTGTTTTATTATCTTCTTTGGTCTTTAGCTTCAGTTTGTGAAAGAAAGAAGGTTCATTTTTTCTATTCCATTTGGAGGTGCAATACTCAGTAGACCAGCAGTGTTATACCACATCAGGTCTGAGTATATCACCCAGAGCTGCAGAGCTGTGCTGCAGACTCACCTGGCTGTTAGGTGTTAGGTACTTTTACAGGAAAGCACCCTTAATACACTGACCTCTTTTGGCAGGCAACCAAGGAATATAAACAAATTTAAGTTTCTGAGTTCACAAGAACTGAAGAATAAAGAAAAATCCAAATGGAATAAACTCTTGGCATGAAAGAAACAAAGCTGGTCTTCAAGAGTATATATTTTTTAATTCCTAGTGGGTCATTTGGAATGACTGATTGTGTGTATGTTGCGTGCATGAGTGTGCATGTTCATGTGCATGTGTGTTAGGAGCCCAGTGGAATTGCCACCAATTTAGGACACATTTTAGCTTGGAATACCTCCAGAAGTATGAGTTTTGCTGGAATTTATTGATAATAGCAACATTAATAAAATCAGCAGTAAGATCAGTTATGCTGCAATATGGAAGATGGTTGAAGAACCTAAATAGAATAAATAATAAATAGAATAGCTTCATTAAAAACACAGAACTATGAAGGAGGTCTTTGCTGTAAATTAGGTGTGTGCCTAGCCCAGGGTGGATATCTTCCAAAGTCACCATACTTCGTCTAGCCCACATATCCATATTTACTTTAAGCTCAATAAGCTCAAAGGCAGCTGTGCATCCACTATGAAAGCTTTGTTTCACTATGCAGAAATTAATCCTAGATTTGATAATGCATAATTAACTAATGGTGACCTATACTTCAGAAGCTTATCAATGCTAATATTGTCATAAATAACTGATAACCTGAAAAATAATACAGTAAAAAGTTAATTAGTGCACTGCACTATATGCCTCAGGAAGAAAATAGTGTGTGTCAAAGACCTGTTTTCCTAACCCTGATTGATGATTCCCTTTGAGCTTAATAACAGTTCAAAACTGGGATCAAAAATTGTATCCTTGCTAATGTCTTGAAGTTATTGAGTTATTGTATAGAGTATTGTAACTACTCTAAAGTAATGATTGGCTGTGGATTTGCTGCTTTTGGGGTTGGGTTTTTTTTTGGTCTCGCTGGTATTTTTCATCCATGCCACATGACAAAATGCTTTGGAGGACTAAATTAATCAATTACAGTGTTTAATATAACAGTGATTCAAAGAAATGAGAGACTCTGGCAAGGGAGACAATGTACATGTTCAGAAGACAACTGGAAATAAATGAAAAGTCAGCGAAGATGAGGGATGCAGGGAAACGCAAATCTAAGTAATAATGCAAAATAAAGTGAAGCATGAAAACACACACAGACAAGCAAAACCTGACTACAGAATACCCCATTTTCCAGACTGCAGTGGTATTATTTTGTATTTCCTTGCCTTCCACTCTCAGAAGTGACTATATTTAATGCAAGTTTCAATTCTAATTATTTAAAAAATGTAAAACTACCAGGTTTCATTTTGAGTTGAATAGATGTATCCATTCTTTTTCTGCGTAGGGCCCTATTCTGCTGCTACTGTAATAATGGATAAAATTGTCAAATAGCAAATCTTGGCATGGGATTTAGACTTGGAAAAAGAGTACTAAGTAAATGTAAACTGAATATCATTTGAGAGTTAATATTTTTATCACTTATTCATCTCTAATGGGAAAAGGGAGAAAGGCTTCAGTGTACGAGAAACAAAATGAACCAAACCAAAACCAATTTATCTTGTATTTGTTACAAAACTTTTTCCCCTTCCTTCTTAAAAACACTCCAAAGGCTGGAACTTACATTGGCTTTGTGAATGAGTCTAAAAGCACGTTTGTTTTTGTGGGGTAGAAAGCACTTAACCTCTCAGCCTGGGTTATTGAACTAGACATGCTAGAGCCTGTGCTGGGCTCAGAGGGCAAGCAGCAGAGCATAGGTGTGTATGCATATGTGTGTATATGTGTATATATATATACATACATATACGTGTGTATGCATATGTGTATGTACATATATATATCTCTGTATGATGATACCATCTCCCAGTCCAAGCAGGATGGCTTTCATCTGCTGGGAGAGGTCCCTTACCTGTGCCACCATCCCCTCCCCCTCTGGGGGCATGCTAGGTGGCAGGGACCAAGGCTGTACTAGCAGAAGTGCTGACAATTAGAAAGGATTACAAGAATCCAGTACCCCTCTCTGTCCTCCCTCTGTTTTAGCCAGTCATGTAAGCATCGTCCTTGAGGTCACCTTTCTGCTAGGCAGGAAAGCGGTGAGTCAGAGGGACTTTCCCAGTTGCTAACCAGCACGCTGGAAGACTACACTGCGGAGAAAAGACAGTAACTGCCTCGGAAAAGGGACTAAACCGCAGAGGAAGATGTGAGAGGCGATGTTCAAGACATCCCTCAGTCAGCTTTCTGTCTGGTGGCCTATCAGGGGGCAGCGAAGTATGTCTTAGAGTAATTTACAGGGACGCCTGGAAGATGTTCTGGAAGGCCGTGATCCAGCGCGCTATCACGTATACCAGCTAGACTTTCACCAGTGAAAGATAGTGGCAGCTATGGGTACGGGCTCCGCTCTGCAGCACCGGTGCCACGGCTTGCTCAGGTCACCGAGGCAAGGTATGCCCTAATGATGGCGTGAAGAGGAGGATGAAGGGAGGAAGAAGGGAGAAGTGGTAATCATACACTTTGGGAGGCACAGATGTAGTTCCAGCAGGAAAAAAAATATATAGCTTTGCTGTACACAATGCTATTGTACATTCAGCTTATATCTGTGAATAGATTTTTTTTTTTTTTTGCTTAGTAGTTGAGCTGAAAAATTGGTCAGAGCAATAGTTTAGAGTTGACCTTTTGTTTAAGGGTTATTAAGATGGGTTTTGCTATTCATTAATTGTGTCAGACTCAACAGGATTTTAAAATGAAAAAAAAAATAAAGCATTCAGCATAACAAGCTTATTAGCAAAACTCATTAAAGACTAACTTTTCATGTTGAAGTTTTAAATTTCTCAAGTGAAATTATTTGCTGTAATTTAACTAAATTGATAAATACATTCCTTTCTCTTAAAATTACAATTTCTGACAAATTTTGTAAGAAAAATCACGCATTTGGACTTAAGCAAGATTATGACATGGCAGCGAAGCCTAACAGAGTTACATGGCCTGTAGGCACTCAAAGTAATAGATGTAATATGAAAACTATTACCAAAGTTAATTTGATTCTGGTACATTAAAAATAGACTGTTGTACAGATTTCAAATGTCGTTCCACTTCCTACCCTGTGCAGTGTGTGGCTACTGAACCCTTCTACATGCAGATGCAGAAGAGTGGCTGCTTGCAGTTTTATTTCTGCTGTGTCTTGAAGTAAGGAATGAGGTTGAGCTTGGGCTTACAAGGGCTAAAATTTGTTCTTTCAGGCAACTTGTGAAAGTGGTGTATTTTTCCAGGCAGGCAATGCAAACAAGTCAACACAGCCAGACTATCCTGTAATCGATTTTGTATTTTATATTTTCATGCAACTTTCATGTGAGGACCTCGTCACATGGCATGGTTAGATTTGTAACATGTAACTAGTATTTGTATAATAACCTGTAACTAGTATTTGAATAATATGAATATTGGCTATTTTTATAAATAATAAAAAAGTCTATTCTAGTAGATCAAAAGAAATTTCATTTAAAATATTTTGCTCATATGAACAGAAGCAGATTTGTAAGATGATTTCCTCCTCACAGCTTGAAAAACAGTTTCTGTCCCAGAGAAAGTATAATATGTGATTTTGTCCAATGAGTGGAAAGCTTAAATTTGTTTATTTTCCTTAGACATGTGATAAAAGAGGTTGAAAATTCTGAAAAGCCAAAGGGGAAAATGAATATTTTTTCTTAACTTGCATTCCATTCTATATTCTAAAAGGCTCCTGGGTCCATTTATATTAACTTACTTACAGTAAATTTTTCCTCTTCTCAGTCTTTGATACCTCATGTGTAAGCAGAACATATGTATGCAAAAGTTGACAGTAGTGGTTTATTAATTCTTTCATGCAGGCAGAATGTTCATGGCAATTAAAGATAATTCAGCACTCAAATATGAACAAAGGAAATGTTAATATGTCTGTCAAAAACTCAGCTCAAAGATATAAAAAGGAAAAATATGAAATAATTAATTTCCAACAACTTTTAAAATATACTACAAAATCTGTAATAGCAGTGCCAGACAGCGCATGTCAACTTTCCTTTTTAAACCTTTCTTTCATGGTTTTTACTTGGTTGTGAAAATTCACTGGAGGCAGATGTTTGGGTTTTAAGATATTAATTAATTGGGAAAAGATATTGCTTGTTGGTGGATAAATTTTCAGAAAAATAACCCACATTAGTGAGATCAACATTTCTTTTACAGCCATAAAGATTTGAAAAATATTGAATTTTTGAGTTTTGTATGACTCAGATACATGAAGAAGTGCAGGGGTTTTTTTTTCCCCCTATTTTCTTTCAGTAATAATGCAACTATTGATGCATTTTAAAGGTCATAATTTTTCACTTTTTAATACATGTGTAAATCAAACAGGAGGGTTACACAGCTCAAAACTGAGTGTAATAGCCATGCGTTGCACTGTGAGCACCAAGTATGAAAGTGTGATCTCTACCTGAAGTAATACAAGATGGCTAAAATGAGTGTAATGGCCCTTCTGTTTCACTGTTTTTCCAGAATAAGACATGGAGTTCTGAAACATTTTATATTTTAACATGCTATCAAAGAAACTGAAGTGAACAACCCCCAAGTAATGCACAAGGACTACACAACAAAGAAAATGGACAGCAAGGTCAGCAAACTAAGCCTCGTTCACTGGAGATGGATCTCATTATCACCTCACGTTCGATGTTTACAGAAACACCTACATTTCAGGAAGTAGCCTTATCCTTGTGGTGGAGTCTGGAGAGACAGAGACACTGCAAATGCAAAGTTTCTCCTGTCCGTTTTATAAATCTATGTTAGGAAATAATGAATGCCACCTAGAAATGCCTATTTCTCTTCACTACCGGGGGAGTCTAGACCACAAGTTCAGATGTCAGCTCCCACTCTGTAAATGGCTGTGGTTACTCATGTGTATTTGGCTTAGATTCACTTCTAGGTGGGATTTCAATTTTCCTGGATAACTTTCTGTGGTTGTCTCAAGTTATAAGGATGTGAACCAGAGAATATCAAGGTAGCTTCCAAGCTTTATGGAGGCTCATTTAAGGTTAGAAGTTAAGTTAGATCAGGAACTGTGGATGGTCATTGTGTATTATATTAGCTACATTTTCAACCCTCAAATGAAGAAATTTGCGAGAAGCACAAAAAGTGTGTATTTTCTTATTACCTCAGTGAGATACACACCTTGTTTGAAAATATCCCTAATCCTGAGCCCACTGTCCACAGCCTTGCGGGCAGAAGTTGAGCTGACCACCAAAAAGTCAGCTCCAAAGGCAGCTCCTTCTCAGCTTTCCGTGTGAAGGAAATGCCCAGGATGTTCCTAACCCTGCCATTTCTGACTGCAGAGGGCCTGAGGCAACAGGTAGTGAGGAGCCAGAGCCACTCCTCAGCTGATCTGTACGAGCCTGCCACCAGTTTAGTACTTCCAGCTTGGGAAATTCAAGGTACAGGCACAGTTTCCCTTCTCTGGAATGCATCAAGCTCCTTCTGCGTCAGTCACATTTGGACACAGTGGTCTATAGTACGTATGTGTTCCCCAGTGTTATTTATGCCACTAAGTGAAGAATCATATCAAGGTAGGCTTCTAAGTATTTTTATTTTTTTCACATAATGTTTTTCCTCCATCTCCCTTTCCCCACCAAGGGAACAGAGTTTCAGAGTTTTCCTTTGATGAGTTCAAATCATTATGCTTTCTAAATTTGTTCTTATGCGATTAGCAGGCGCTAATTTACTCATTGGGTTTTCATTTCTTGCTTGGGCATGCCTTGTGCTCTTGTGTGTTCCCAGGCAGAGTTATGCAACGTTGCAGACGGACAAGGGCATGGTTACTCTATGTTAAGCAACAGCTGACTGTATGTTATTTGTCAAGACTCCTGTTAAGACATGTAGCTCAGCTTTCGTTTTGAAAAGGTAGTGATAACATAGGTTACCATCAATCAACAACTTTAAATTAAAAAAATGTATTATTCAAAAACCCACTTCAATCAATAAGTTTGATTTTTATTGTTTTCTCTGAAATTGAATGGAGCCCAAGTTCCCCACAAACTTGATTTTACTGTATTTCTAGTCATTTTAAGTAGCAAAATAAAACTGCAAATGAAAACTACTCCAGATTTTCCCTACACCTACGTGACCTGAGACATTCTTACTATCTCCAAAATGATTGTCTTCCCATTTTTGTTAATATTAAATCATATTTTAAAAACACACAGGAGATTTAGGAAAAAAATACCACCACCCCCAACACCCCCACGGCACGATTTTATCCTGCCAAATTAATCTCAAAGTAAGCTTACTTAAATCACAGATTTCTCCTGAGGTTAACAAGAACTGAAAGTATTTTCAGTATTAGATGCACAATAGCGTTAATGAGAAAAGTAGTAGCTGCTATGATAACTACCTCTTGGGTGAAGACCAAGAAATTAGCATAGAAAATTTACCTGTATCTAGCATGTTAACCAACGACTTTAAATCAACTTTTCACTTCTATGGTTTTTCGTTTACATTTGTTTTGACAGACTATATTTTACAATGGAGCCTTCTAAGATTTCTTATGGTCCCTGCAGTTTGGAAACTTCACCTGACTGTTGGATGAGGATGATAGGTCATAATGATACAGTTGCAGCAATTACAGATGCCCAAGCAACTGAGTAAATACATTGGCACAGACAACATTTCTGTAGTGCAAGTCCCAACAGGAGCATGCCTCTCGCTCAGAGGAAAGGCAACGCATTCACTGAGAGGTTTGGAGCACTGGGGAGGCAGTGCACCTTAGCAGATAAACACAGTTCACAGACAAAGAGCTGTGAATCCCTGGAAGCTCCACTGGCTGTGGAAGCCCCAGAAGGGATCTGTCAGGTCCCCCCAAACTCTCCAAGCTGGATGTCACGGAAGAGTGAATTATGATCTTGTACCACATGTAATTAATGGGTCTAAAGCATAAAATCTCTGAGTGATAAAGATCAGGGATACGCAGACTTTCCAGCTGGGTAAGCTGCATTCCCTATGTTTAGTGGGGAAGGAGTTCTTTTTGCTCCCCTGCAAGATAGGATCAGCTATGCAGTGCCTACAAAATTAGCATGATTTGCAAAGAAGAGAGGCTTCAGAAAGGCGATAACTAGAAATGGACCTACTTTCCTTCATGAAGCCCACAAGCTGGCTCCCAAAAGTACTTCGTCCGCTGATGGCCCCCTGGAAAGCAGCTGCCGGGAGCCCACTACAGGGTTGCTGGTGGGAGGGAGGCAAGTGCAACCGGTTCAATTGGTTTTTTGCTTTGTTGGGTCTTGGATATTTCCTATCACTCCTCCTGTGGAAATGAACTTTAAGGGCAACCTAACGCTGCCAGAAACAGTGTTTGAAGGAGAAGGGAGAACAGATGCCCTAACTCATACATGTGCTTCTCCTTGAGCAGCTCTAAGTAGATGGCAGTTCCCAGAGGCCTTTTTTTCCCTGTTTTTCTTTCCCTGTGTTTGGCAACACAGACTTTGTCTGATCATCTTAAGCCGATATCAGTGACAGTCTCATATGCATTAGAATATGTTTTTACTGTCTGTTTGGGAAGGAACGGGAAGTCTGACACAATAAGTTTGATCACACGGTCAATTTGTGCCATAGTTTACATATAGAAATGCAATATTATTGCCATACTATCATGTCAATGAAGTTGTGTACTTTAATTAAGACTCTGCAAGTTCCAATGTACCACAGGAACAAAATCAGAAATGTAATTTGTTCCTGAAATGAGCTGAAGACCTTACAAAGGCTATATGTCTTTTCATCCATGTGTGTGCATGTCTTCTGTGCCTGCTTACTCATTAGTGTTCAATAACTCGAACTGGAAGCTGAGCTGTAACATTCAGGAATAACCTATATAAGCATACAGACAACATTGGAGTTTAGGAAGGATGCATACGAAATGGACGTGCTGTGCTTCCTGACACTCTGAAATGTCCCTACAGTCTAGCCTGCGCATCATGTAAGACCTCAGAAAAAGTATCTAATCCTTTCAATTCACTGTCTACCATGAGCTTTCAGCCTGTACCAGGTCATACTATTTTTTTTCTGCTGCACAGACAAGACTTTGGACTATAAATTTTACTAGGTAAAAAAACCCAAACAACCAACCCAAACCAAAAAATCCAGATGATTTTATGCTAGGATTATAAAGTAGTTGTATCAACTGTTCCATTCTGAACTAGTGACATCATCAGACTGTGAGCTAATAGAAATGACACTATTTGTTGTCCTAAGTATATACCTTACAAAGTACAATGGTAGATAAATAATAATTTTTTACAGCTTCCAAAATTTGTATTCATATTTGAAAAAAAAAATATCTTACAGTATCTGAAGAGGTAAATAGTTCAGACAGTGCAAAAACATAGTAAGTATATGCCTTCACATACCAAAGTGCAAAACTCGTAATTCTTTGAGAATTAAGAGGTCTTGGAGGCCTTTCTATTTGTCCTTGACTTTGGGCAAGCATTTCAGTCACAGCTGTAGGGTTGGCCAATTACTCCACCTAATCCAGGCTGCTGTCAGAGGAGTTGCTTAGTGGAAAAACTGACAGAAGCCCAATTCACACCATCCTCCAGGTCTGCACCAGTGTAGCTAACTGAAACCACTGGAATTCAGGTGGAGCAATTCATAGGTAAACAAGTTTCAAATGGTTATGAGGAAAAGGAGGAATCTATAGCACTGACAGATTTTTACAGCTGTGAAAAACGTACCATTTGATTTTTTTTTTTTTTTAAATATAAGCCCATAACTGCTGAGAGAACTAGTGCATTTCCATGTTTGACACCCCATGAAAATGTTCTATTATACTTCAAATTAAGACCAGGAAATTGTATATTTAGATGTTCCTAATACCCACCGAAAACCTTTGGACTGTTAATTTTTTCATCAGGAAGTATGGACAGTAGGAAGCTGAGCTCCTTGTTAAATTCTGCTAGCTAATTCATAATACATCATTAAAAATTTAAAATCCACCCTTTTTGTCAAGTACTATTCCTTGTATTAATTATCTAATCACAACAGACTCAGCTGATTAATAGTCCTTGTAAAATGTGGTTCCAGCCTTTTGGAAAGGTCCACCTGGTTAGAAAATTTGTCCTTATTATGGGAATTGTTGTGAGAAGGTCTATTTCTATTAAATGCTAGTAGAGTATTTAAAACAGGGGGTATATAGAGTTGTGGTGGAGAATGACAAGAAAACCATGATGAAAATGAGAATATCTTTCCACTTTATTTGCATGCACAGCTCCGAGACTCCATGTACACTACATATTACAGAATAAACATTTTAAATGAAATAAATTTGAATTATCTGTCAGAATTTTCACATTTTAAAAAATAGCTGTGCTACATGTTCTTACATGGTTTTTGATGATTCTGGCAGTCTGATGGTATGCTCTGCAAAATGTCCACAGCTAGAAACATGTAGTTAATTTAATTTAATTAAAAGACTTGATAGTAATGTTGTATGCTGTACTGTGAGAAATTCTGAGTTTACTCTGGCTCACAGGACCAATGTGTTCAGTAATCATTGAGTTAAATAACTGTCTCAGAAACTAAAGAAACAAACATTTTTAATAAGACTGATATTCCTGAGCATGAGATGATTGATTTTTTTCACCCATATTCTAATAGTTATCATGCATTTGATAAGACATGACATTGATAAGATGTGAGCGTATGTCTACCTAGCTATCAAGGTAGCTAGATACAGGTTATACATGTAAAAACCTTTATATATTTTTTCACATATTTATAAACCATAATCTATAATTTGACAGTGATATACTGTATCATGTATTAGGATATGTGCAGTCATGTACCCATATATATGATTCATATAGCACCATTATAATCTGTTTCTTATGACATGGTGATGAAACCACAATACTTCAAGAAGTATGAAAACTTCAAGCTTCATGATTTTTGAGAAGCTGAGTTCAGAATACAAGTCTTTCTCTTTGAACCAATGTAAAATGGAATCAAGTGATGTGCATGAAGATTTCCAAAACCATAGTTAACATTGAATAAAACAAAAACAAAAGCAAAAAATATCTATAAATATCACTTCAATACAGATGTTAGGCAAATTATGCCAACCCGAATGTACCATGACAAGTGTCCCCTTTTCTAAAAAACCCACGTGGGTTTGATTTAAAAATTATGAAAACAATAGAACCTCCCCTGCCTCCCCACCCCACACCAACTGGTAATCCCTGGGGTTTTATTTCACTGGTTTACAAACTTTTGTTTGCGAATGTGAGGGACAGAAACTTACTTTAACAAGTAAAAGCTGATTTGATTCCAGTGGCTGTGGCTTGATTTAAGACACCATATATTGTAAGATCCACAGTAAAATCACTGGAGCTAGCAATACTGTAGAGACATATACAGACAATGCCAAACTGCATCAGAACTGAAGGTACATTAAATTAACAGTGTAACTTCAGTGTTTATTCTCAAAAAGCACTTTGTTTTCCATCCATACACAAAACACAATGAACAGAAATTGGTGCAGTATCCCTCCAATTTAGAGAACAATTCATTATCATCCTAAATTCATAACACTTTGTGAGAGTTTAAAATTAATTTTAAAATATCTGATTCTTTCCTAAAGTCAGAATATGCTGATTTGAGATAACATTTCCTTCAAAAATCTTAGAAAAATCTATCCTGATCAACACAGAGAGGACATTGAGGTGATTTCTGACACGCCCAGATGAGACACTCTTGATGCTGAACACAGCCTCATGGAAAAAAAGCCTACACAGTAGCTCAGAATGTCAATTGTTCATCTCATTTATTTCTTCCTATTGGGTATATGTGGAGTGGCATCCTAATTGAGTGCTAATGAGGAATTAATTAGAATTAAGTACTTCAATAGTAGTTGGTGATTATTAGCTTTTTTAGGATGTGGCAATTTAATTCCGAAGCAGTTCTCTCACATTTTCAAAATGGGTATAAAACAAATAGAAAGGCTATTAGTGCTCCTTTCTCCCCTCAAGCCGCGAATTTGCATTCCTTCATACAGTGACATTTTTAGGGTGATTTTTGATGACAGCACTAGAAACCTGCCTCTCCTGTCTATCCAAAGGAAAAGGCTATCCAAGTTTTCTGTAAGCTTTTTATACATAGTTTCCATCGCAATGTTTCATCTCTGCTGTGAAAAAGCCATTTCTAACGGAGCAAAGGTGTTCAGTGCCCATGCTCGCTCAATTCCCAACCTGTCTGCTTAGCTGACAAGCCTTGCGTCCGGGCTATGGGTGACACAGGACATCTGGCGTCTTAGAGGAGATGGAGTTTGAAACCAAACTGATTTCCCACAGGTCGGAAGACACCTGTCAGGTGATAATGACTTAAGGTCACTGTGGAACTAGGCCAGGCATGACCCAGAGACCACAGCTGAGAGATTTTGTATTCCTTCAGCCTAACAAAGATTAGGCTTTCTGTCAGTAGCATCTCTATGTATTTTCGGACGTCAGTGAGACTGGCTATTTTAATTTATTCTATATCAATCTGATATGAGAAAATAAGCAGGAACACCTTGTTAAAGAACTAATTTCTTCATGTTCTGGCAAATACAAGAAAAAGGAACAACATGTAACTCGAAAGCAGCAGAAATTACAAGACAGGGAAACTTCCACATTGTCCCCCTCCCCTTTTTTTTTTTAATGGCTAACATTTCTCTTGGGAAGTTTGCAGCTGCATACAAGGTCTGATATTTTTGTTTCTTCAAAGTATTCTATAGTTATTACTGTTAGCAAAGGGGGAACACAATGGCTCTCTGACATGAAGATAAGGTGAGGTAAAAATAAGGTACTGTGGTTCTATATTACTTTTCTAGTTCCTCAGTTTCCCTAGTGCTACCTGAGCTTTCCATGGCAAGCCAGAGCTATAGAAGTGTGTCACAGGATTTAAAACCTGCACACTGCTCTGAGTGGTACTGGTGGGGACACCACAGCCCTATTTTGAACTGCTGCTAAATCTGCATCTGCATATGTAAATGGCAACTTAAAAAAAATAGCATTTTTAAGTCAGCCAAGTTGAAAACTTAACCCTAAAAGGTAAATTCTATTTCACTAATTTCATATCACTAAGAAGTGAAAAAAAAAACATTTATAACAATATTTAAAATAGTAAAATGGAGTATGCATGTAAGTATAAATTAGTTTGACCTCACTCCCAAGCAAAATAAAATGAACATGTAATGCACATACAATGAAAGGAAGATAGGCCAGCATGGGCTTATAAAAGATGAGGTGACAAGCATGATTAATAAAAGCAACAAGATTTAAATAATGTACTTACAATTTTGCAAGGTATTAACCTTGGTCAAGTACTGTACTATAACACAAAATTAACATGGTTTTCATAATGTTAAAGTCTGGCTAATCAACAACTCAAGCTTTGAGCTGGACTAGATGATCTCCAGAGCTCTCTTCCAACCTCAGCTATTCTTTGTGATTTTGTGATTCTGTAGTAAAAGGGAAAATTTACCTTGGACACAAGAATGAGTAGCTAGCATGGAGCTGAGTATCCATCTACTCATTCTGAAGTCTTGAAGATAGAGAGACCAATCCAGCAGGTTTCTTATAAGTATTTCCTCCTTTTTTTTTAACCTAGGCATTGCTACCTGTACCAGTGCAACATGCTATTCAAGCTTAACATAGAAGACCCAGTGATGTCATGTTATTTTGTGTATCTACATAGAGTTCAAGAGTATTGCTAGCAGTATCACTTCTCCTTTTTTCTGATTAGTGTGTATCAGCAGGAGTAGGAGACTGAAGTCTCCTACTAATGTCTCTGTAAATGTACATGGTAATTACCACACATTTTGCTAGCTTTTAAGAATATGCCAGTTACTTAAAATTTAAAAGGTCTCTTTATAAAATAACAAAAGTTTGCAGCACTGAATGAAGACAGCATGGCCATGTTGACTCAGGATTAAAAAGAAGAGAACAAAATATACTGCATAGTAATAAGCATGTACAGTTTCTAACACAGAGCTTGAATTTAGTCAAAGAGAATGAGAAGTCTTGTGTATACAATTTTTTAAGTTCTACTCTAAATCTTATTCATCTTAGTGAACCAGAATGTGTATGAATCATTGGAAAAATTACTGTTGCAGAGTCTATAAGATCATAACAGTTTCAGGCACACAAAAAGTATATATTTATTTGTGTGTATATATATATATGTATATTTACATATACATAAACTTTTTACTGATGGATAATCTAAATAGACAACTGGAAAATATTTAGTTCTAACTAATAGACTTGCTGCAATAGAAAAGATCTGTGTGTGTATAAAAGACCCTCCAGCTGAGCTGGAGGAGTACCATCTTTGTAAGGTTATTTTCACTAATCAGATTAACAGTGAAATTACTATTGAATTAAGAGAATTTCTGGAAATTCTTAACCTAAGCAGGAACTAAAGTCAGAGAACACCACAGTAGTTTTAATTAATGGAGGAAGAAAAAAAAAAAAGTAGAAGGCAATCTGGAAAAATGGCCCTCAGTTACGCTGAATTGTCTCAGAGATACAGCATTAACTATTTTAAATAATCAACAATGTCAATCTGAGGCCAACAAGCAATCTCGTAAGCAGCCAAAATAACAAACAAATGGTGAGCCTTTTATGGACAAATTGTCAAAGCAATATTCATCTGAAGCCAGGGAAAATGATGGAAGTCTTGCTGAAAGCCCATTTTGTAAGAAAGAATAATAATGTCATGATCATGTTGGAATATGTTCCTGTGGCAAGGACATAAGGGAAAGACAGGGCAAGTCCCATAGGTGCATGAAATAACTTTTAACTACACCTCATGATACATGGCTGAATCAATATCAGACGGTGATTAAAGCCACAAAGGAAGAGATATCATCCTTGTTTGAAGACCTACATAAGCAAGGGTCTGGTTTTCAAGAACTGAAACGTAAGGCACCACTATGAAACATTCGTCCCATGTTGAGACAGCCCTTGGAGAGCCCAGACACTGAGTAATACATATTTTTACTGCAAGACAGGATCTTACTTTGAGGTATTAAAATTAAAAATGATTTATATGAGAACTTAAGAACAGCAGTGCAGGGTCAGACTCAGTATCTACCAATATCTTGTCTTTGAGAGCAGCCAGAAGCAGATGCTTAGTAAAAGATTATAAGAATAGTGAGCACACAGTAATGCTTTCCTGTAATACCTTTTCACCTTCCAGAATTCTGTAGTTCAGCCACTTTCTGAGCCCTAGACTGCAACTTTATGGTTATAGCAGTGTGAAATATCCAGAAACTTACATAACACTGGTGTATATAGCTATACATTGATATATAAGTATATATAAATAACTGAACAATTATGTATACATGTAGGTATATACACATGCAGGTATATATACATGCATATACAGGCAGTTATATATTACTATCTGTACATATACACAACTAGCATAAATCCACTTACATTTTTTCTCCTGTATTGGCTTTGTGTGGCAAGGTTTTGGTAGTGGGGGAGGTTACAGGGGTGGCTTCTGTGAGAAGCTGCTGGAAGCTTCCCCCATGTCCAACAGAGCCAACGCCAGTCGGCTCCAAGATGGACCCGCTGCTGGCCAAGGTGGAGCCCATCAGCGATGGTGGTAGTGCCTCTGGGAGAACATTTTTAAGAGGGGGGAAAAACGCACGCAACTGCAATTGCAGCTGGAGAGAGGAGTGAGAACACGTGAGAGCACCAGCCCTGCAGCCCCCCAGGTCAGTGCAGAAGGAGGGGCAGGAGATGCTCCAGGCCCTGGAGCAGAGATTCCCCTGCAGCCCGTGGTGATGAAGACCATGGTGAGGCAGGCTGTGTCCCTGCAGCCCAGGGAG
>JAVJGG010000017.1:16282206-16339258 GCA_035590195.1 Aviceda cuculoides | reverse complement strand
GCTGGAGGGGCACAAGAAGTTGGCACAGGACACAGCCAGGGCAGCTGACCCAAACTGGCCAACGGGGTATTCCATACTGTGTGATGTCATGTCCAGTATATAAACTGGGGAGAGTGGGGCTGGGAGGGATAGCTGAGCATCGGTTGGTGGGTGGTGAGAAACTGCATTGTGCATCACTTGTTTTGTATATTTCAATCCTTTTATTTTTATTATTGTCATTTTGTTATTGTTATTATTATCATTATTAGTTTCTTCCTTTATATTCTATTAAACTGTTCTTATCTCAGCCCATGAGTTTTACTTTTTTTTTCTGATTCTCTCCCCCATCCCACTGGGTGGGGGGGTAAGTGAGTGAGTGGCTGTGTGGTGCTTAGTTACTGGCTGGGGTTAAACCATGACAGGAACCAAAGCCAAAAGTGACTGTTTAGGTGACCATTTTGGAAAAAGGCACTCTCCTCTCAATCTTAGAGGGACTAAATAGTTCCCCTTTCTTCACACTGTTGGTGGTCATCTTTCCTGAAAGCAGTTTAAGTGACCTAATTTTGATAAATAGGATATGACAGACATTTGAAAGAAACAATTGTTCCTGAATTTCTGTGAAACCAGGAGAAAAAAAGTATTGTGAAGAATACTAAATATTTACTTCCTAACACTCTGATTACAAGAAATCTAATGAACTGTGAATGTAGACAGAAGAGGCAAATTAGTATATAAATGTGTCTACATGCTTACATTGAAATAAGGGTGCAGCAGACAGATGTATTTTGTCAAGTTAATGGTAGGGGGAATACAGGATATTTACCCAGTTACTTGATCTGCTCCAATCAAACAAAGAAATTTTGAACTCATCTGCTTTGGCTGCAAAGCTCTATCTTTTCATAGTGTCTGAAGAACATAAAGTTGGCAGAACATACAAATGAATATGTTACAGCATTTTATTTACTTTTACAAGCTTAAATCTAATGGTTAGTATCTTAATATACTAAGCTGTATAAATGCAGTTAAAACAATTAAAAGCCTTACCTTTGCTTTGTAGTTAAACCATGAAGGTTACAATATGTGTTTTATAAATATAAAATTTATAGGTTAAAGATTCTGTAGTCTTAACAGTTTACATTCTAGATATAGAAGATTTAGTTTTTCTGTAATACAACATTACTCTGATGTTGTAGTCACATTTCTTTTCAGCCTTAACTTTTGCTTGCAAACATACCTGGATGATATTATTTACATGGGGTAATCATCTTCACAGTAGATGAGATTGTGAAGCTTGCACGAAGTGAATACAGAAGAAATTGGTTTCTTTGTTGTCCCTAGATTTGGTGCTTAGTTACAGGGTTTAGTTACATTGTCAGACTGTATATGAGTTTAACATCCTCTTAATGGTCTAGCTCTTATCTTCTCTTCTCCAATTCGTACGCTATTAAAGTCTTGCTGCATTTATCATTAAGAAGTATGTGTGTTACATTAGCATAAAGTAAAGAAAGAAAAGAATTATTAATTTATTTCTTGTGCCCAGGCAAGTCAGGCTACCAGACAGATTGGAGAATGGGATACCATAAGAAAACATATGCCTTAACTAAGACTGAAAAATGATCATTAACAACTAATTTTTCTGTGCTGTTCTCTGACACAGTGTTTCATAAATTTGGTGGATGCTTTTCACAAAGTCACGCATTCTATACATATACTCAGACCCTCATAATCTTTCCACTGATCCCACTGAGCTTTGGTTTATGATATAGTTAAACAAGTTATAGTTAGAATTAACTTTCTGGCTCAGTGGTATCAATTGGTGTGGTTTCTACACAGTGAGAGTAGGAAGGGATTGCACCACTACAGTGTTAGATACTCCCCATTACTCTTCTGAAATGACTGGAATACCATGTACTTACATCAGAGGATATATGATACTTGGACTGCTCTTCCTAGTGTGGTCTTTGTGTCTGCATTGTCTATGGACTCATTGCTTCTATGAAGCTGACCACGACAGAAGAGAGGAGGAGAAGAAATAACAGAAAAGAGTCCCATGGAATTGCTCAGTTTTGAAAGAGAAGAACGTGTGTTTTGAACTAGGAATTACTAATAAGTCAAAGCCAGCACTTCTTTCACTTTTACTGCCCCCGTTTCACTGTATTGACCATTCCTAAGGCCATTTTGGATCGTTGTAGCCCCCTAATACATGCTTCTTTTCTCAATTTTTTAGCCCTTCTAGTACTCCAAAAGCACAATCATCTCACCTATGGCACTGACTTGCAAAGCTGATTTAAAAGGAAAACAGGCATGTTCCACTCCAGCATGCATTTGCACTGCAGGAATTTCACCGAAAATGCAGCTCCATTTAAGGTAAAACACTAAGCCATAGGGACCAAAGCAATTCCCAGTGTCCCACAAGAACAGCCAGAGGCACAAAGTGATTATGGTCTGTAGAGAAAAATAGGAGCTAAAAAACATCTGATGTGAGGTGGGGTTCTTGTGGTTGGTTTGTTTTGGGGTTTTTTTAGGAATTCTGGTTTTATATAAGATAGGAAGTCCTTTCCTTCATGATGGGAAGTAAAAACTTTTCCAGTACAGAAAAAATAAAAAAGAAAGAAAAAAGGCTTATGTTCACTGTATTCAGTCATTCTATTATTCTATTAGACATGTGAAGTGGTATTGATTAGGGATTTGTGAGTGCAGCTATAGCTCACAAGGCTGGGACATAAGTGTATATACTTAAATCTTCAGGCAACATGTTGAAAATTTACACTGTTTTTTTTTTTTCTCTTTTTTTTTTTTTAAAGTCTTTTCCTTGTGGCTTAAAATAAAACTTAATTTCTTCCCTTTCTGAACTTCCTGACTCAAGGGATTTTAAAACCACTATGTACTTGAAATCCATTTAAGACTAAACAGGTGTGGAGGCAGGAGAAAAAAAAGTGCCAGTTTTCATCCTGTCTTGCGTGTCATTTGAGACGTCAATAACAGTTTTATACCAGAGGTAGGATGGAAGCTGTGTGGGCTTTCTACCAGAATACTTAGGCCTCATCAATGAACTGATCTTAACATCTATGATTCCAGTAATAGGTGAATAAGCTTACTTTAAACTTACTTATCACACAGAAAAGTGGTTTCCCACCCCCCCAGTTTACTTGTTATGTTTATTTGTCTATCACAAAATATCTCTGCTTCTTAAATTGCCAGTTATCCACCCTGCAATTAAGATTTTAAAATATGTACTTTTAATAAATTATTTAAAGGTTAATGTAATTTTACCATACTTCTCTTTTCATATGGAAAATATTTTTGTGCTGTTACTAATACGCTAATTTAGCAATTGTCATTCAACTTTCAAAATGCTTATTTTTTTGACATGCATGACCATAGCTTAGAGGCAGTTGAGTATTTTCACTTCTAACTAAACCATATTTTTTGCTTGCAAGTTTCATATAATTTTAGTCAAATTAACAGCAGTTAAAAATTTTAATCTTCCAAAGACAATGCAAGTTTCTGATCACAGAGCTGAGGGCTGCATCTGTAAAACACTTTTAGGTGATTGTATAAAACTGCCAATGTCAGGGGCCATAATAATGGGTTGGGTGACCTTGGTGTTTAAAAATATCTGAATTACTCAAAATATAATCTGTATAAAATGCACCTGATTGATAGTCTCTGCCACCGTCTCTCCTTTGGATACCTGCAGGAATAATCCACCTAGAAGGCTCTTGCTGACTTCTACCTGAGCTGGGTGAAGGTGGGAGTTGGAGAATTTCTCATATAATATTAACTGATTGTTGTTATCACTTAGGCTTTCTTTAAAAAAAAGCTACAAGCATATTATAAAAAATTGTAGCCTGACCATTAGCAACTGCTTTAGTGTTACATTTCTTACTGAAGATGCAGAAGTGTGAATTATCAATCAAGAGAAACTGGTTTATCATGGACTGCTGCATTTTTACATATTGATACTGAAGGATGTATAATTGTGAAATATATCAAGTAAAGCTTTCATTTTCTTAATTTATAAACTAGCAAGGGCCAGCTTATTTTTTAAAAACCAGAAATATCTGGAGGCCCAAGTGCATATGCATATTTATGGACTTTGTAATCACACTGCCGAAAAAAATGAGTGTAAAACAACAAAGAGCCTTGGTGTGTGTTTAAGGCAAAGCATACGTAGAGCTGCTTTCCTGAACCAGGAATATCACCCTTTATTCAGTTTATGTAGGAGGAACGTTTATTACAACAGCACAGGGTAATCATTTACAGAGCTTATAAATAATACAGTGAGGCATTTGCAGTAGGGCTGTATGACCATTGACTAACTATTAGAAAGTACAGAGTGTTACCTAAAGCAGAGGAAAATAAATGATCCTACCTAATAGCTTAAATATGATTATGATCATTGCATATATGTGATTAGGGGTTTATCGCTGCTCACATTTGATTCTAAAACAAATGCACATTTAGAGTCAAACAGAAGTATTAATGGAGTGGAATAAAAAGTGAAAAAAAATTACTTGTTTTACTAGTCTTTACCTTCATGCAATCTAATACTTTTCATTTATGCTTCTCTGTGATACCCATATGCAATGTTTACCTTGTGCAATCTGACTGAGCAACACTTTCTGATTAATCTTCATCTTCAAAAATATGATTCAGGGCAGACATACAAGGACAGTCTCATTTTATAGGAGTAAAGCAACAACATGGAAACCACATTTTTATTTACATTTGTGCCCATTTAACTTTGTACTAAATACTAATTCTAGTCTAGTGCTGAGGTATTTGAGATCAGTGTTGTTTATTCCATGCTGAGTGAATACAGATCAGGTTTTTAATTCTGCAGCTGTAAAAAATGTTATAGATAACCCCTAGTAATTTATTTTGCCTTTCTGTAGGCACCTCACTGGGTTCCTGGAATATCAAAGTGCAGTATCAAAACTCCTTTACTGCTGGTTTTTAAAGAGCATGAAAAAGAACAACTTCAGCTTATTAAGAGACATTAAGGAACAAGTATATGGAATTGAAAGGGACTCTGTGAGGTGATGACTCAGGCAATCTATGTGCTCTGGCATAGGTGTGCCGAAAAACTGCTTCTTAGCTGTTTGCCTACCATCTTCCTGCGGACCTCAGCGAAAAGATTCCACAACTTCCTTAGCCTGTGTTTTCTAGTCCCTGTAGGTCTTTGTATGACTGGGGTTTTTTCCCCTATAACTAAGCTATTCATTATTTTCTTTTTTACAAAGTTAATGACTGCTTCATACCTTACTTCCAGGGGATGTGGAAAACAATCATTACTATCTCATTTTATGAACGGAAGGAAGGGGAAGGAAGAGTTCAATACATGCATTTATGAAGATATTGACACATACAGCCCCAGCTGACTTTAGTTCCCTGACATTATACCTGAACTTAGCTATCAAATAAAACATGCTGAGGTGCCTGCATCAGTCCCCAGTCCCTTTACTGTGTCCACAGTTACTAACCCATGTAAAGATTAGCTTTTTAGGTATCATCAAGTAAACACTTTGGTTTAAAATACACAAAAGAAAATATCTTTTTACATGATAAATATTTTTATATTCAAACTCATTATTGGAATGCTGTTGATACCAAAAGTGTGATTCAATTTTTAAAAAATGATTAAGCCAATTTATGCTGCTAAAGTTCTCAAGTATTATTAAATTTAATAAAACTAAGAAAAATGTTATTGTCTACCCGAACAGCAATTTGTCAGAAACTGTGTACTTTGGGTGTATCACCCTTTATTTTCCCAATTCTTCTGATACTGGCCACTGTCAAAAACATAGTCTGGGCTTTATAAATTTGTCTGATCAAGGATATGTGTTCTTAACTCTTTAAATATACATTCTATACTGTGCTATGTGACATTTCTTTCCAAGAGCTACAATTTTTGTTCTAAAAATAACTAAACTAATGAGATGATACTCTCTTGTTTAAAGAGTTTGAGTACTTTATATAAATGCAAATTTTATATATATATATATACACACAGACTATATATATATATGTGGAGAAGAATATAAATTGTTATAATATTGATAGATATATAAAATACTCTTTGCAAACAAATTTTGTAATCAAATGAGTTATAGTAGTCATAAAATATTCTCACTGAGTCATAAAAATAAATAACACCATCCATCCCAAATTGTTTATGGGCACCATATTCAATGATTCTGGTTTGATTTTCTACAGTGAATAGCTTTGGATCCAATAGGAATTTTATTCAGCCTGCATTTTAGCTATAAGAAAAAAAAAAAACAAGAAAAAATCCTTCTTAAACATTGTAGGTATAAATTACATATGCCTGCATATGTGTGAACTTATGAAAGGTATAAATAAATATATATCTGGGTAGATCTTCAAGTCCTTTCCTGGATGCCATGGGAAAGTCTGGATATTGCTATGCACACTAAATCTGAGACTAGTATTTCTCCTCATGATATTTCAGCTTTAAATGTATGGTTATTCTCACTAAAAAACAAGACAAAGTTAATTAACAGTTTGGCTCAAAGGTGATTTAGTGAGAGCTTCTGTAGAAATATGTACCAGCTATAAATTATTTCAAGGGCAATTTATAAAAGTGGCAGGAGACTACACATGTAAATTCTCCAGCTGTTTGTTAGTCTTTGCTGAAAAATAAGAAGTTAAAGTACATTCCTTAATCCAGAATTCTTAATTTAAATATTTAAAAAATAGTTTCTATACCACACTATAAGGTTAAGATAGCTACAGAAAATTGTGGCTTATGTTTTTCTGATGACTAAAGAATTCAAATTTTTCATCTGAGGAATTAAACTGAGTTTTTGGTTTGTTTTGTTTAGCTTTCTGATATTGTCCCAGAGCTATGTCTTTTTGCAAGTCTTGAAGGTCTGCAATGTGGATTAATTTTAGATGATATACCGTATCAGAACATGGTCTTTCAGGGCTTTTATTTCCCCGAATCACAATTTTCAAAGCTTGTACAGAGTCCTGGATTAACTACCTGCATGTTATCTGAACAGGAACATTTTCATTGTCTCAGTATGTGCCTTCTTATCTATTTTAGCTCATCATAGAAATGGTGTTGACTTTGAGCTTATTGAGGAATAAACCAATTGTACAAGCCTTTACAATATCTAAGTTTACTTTATAATTAGGATTAACTGAAATTACCTTCACAGCCTGTAAGAGACAACAGAAATTGCCAGCTAAACACAAGCCTGTGAAAATCAATAGTCCCTTAAAATAGATCCTCTTCAATCACAATCCTTAAAATGATATTTAAAAGAAACTTCCCCCCCCCCCAGGTTGACCAGTTCCATTTTTTTAAATCATACCTTGGAAAAAACCCCATAACTTCTCCAGTAAGAAGTGTTTCCTTTGTCTCCATCCTTCAATCTAAATGACAGTGTTAGAAGGAAATTATCTTAGAGGCTTTCTTTGAAGAACTTTAATAGAGGTGGGCATTTGAGCTTTCTCCAAGAACCAGGAAGAATAAGAATCTGAAGAGCATCACTGTGCAATTCCTCCTGTACTGGCAATGACAAAAGATGTTTAGTTCAACTTCAGCTGTGCGTGTGTCTGAAGTGAGCTATATGGAACACACATCATATTTTATCTTCCAGACCGGGGAGAGGAGATGCTTCTTCCTAGCTGAACAGACCACAGGCATATTGCTCAGGCTTCCCATTAGGTTGAATGAAAATGTTGCCTTAACCATAAACATTCATGTTTATATCCAGACCATTCTTGTCAATGACCTTATTTGGCCATTTCTGTAGAAAACTAATAAATATTACTGAAGAGAAACCAAGTTTTTTTAAAATACTTTTATTTTAAAAATTGTTTTAAATAATTTGTAATAAGTATTTATTCAGTTATTTTAAATGTCTTATGTTTCCACATTCATTTTTGTACTAGCTATTTTTAACTCACACATAAATAAAGATGTTAGATCTAAAAAACCTGTGTATGTGCCTGCTTCTATATGCAGAACAACTTCTGTCCAGATGAAAAATCTAAATCCAGGTAACCTTCACAGTCACAGCTGACTGTGACTGTTTCTTCTGTTGTTATAGGATTTTGTCACAAGCTAAATTTGTAACCCTGTTAATCTTAAAGACCTGTCATTTTCCCTAGTAAATGCTCCATTATTTGAAATAAATATTTTAGAAATGTACCAATTCATTTAACCTAGCCCAAAAGGTTCATGTGGTCAGATTTTGTCCAGAATGAAGGACAGCCCTAAGCAGAAGAAGCAGAGAACTGAAACTGGGTCTGTTTGGCCATATTTGTATGCACAGTATTTCACAAAACATAGTCTTCATTCATTTCTGCATTAAAAAACCCAAACAAACAAAAAACCCCAAACAATAAAAAATGAATGAAGGTTAGAAAAACTGTTCCCATTAAGATTTTGACTGTCCCTTCCTTTTCCACCCCATTGCTCAGGAAGAACCTTGTAGCTGCATATTCTATTCATAAATAGAAGTGAGATTTTTTCTTTAAAAAAAAAAATGAAGATGTGAAGTTCAAGTCATGAAAGAGGAGAATCATGTAATGGCAGCCATGTATAAACAGTCTGCTTCTACCTCAAATGACAGGAGTTTCAAAGTGTGAAAAAAGTTCTCCTTGATTCGGTCATTTAGAATAGGTGCCACAGGGTGGGACAACTTGCTTCTGTGTGTGCTGTAGTGAGTTCTCAGCTTTATTACTACAGCAGATTAACTTGTCTAGTTTTACCCAATTTTATCTCCTTATAAAAAGCCTGAGATGCTGGAGACAAAGAAGGCTCTCCTGTAGAAAAGAGTGGCATTTCTGAGATGTAACCATGCCGAAACTAAATCCATTAAATACCAGTGAAATGTAGCTGCTTCCATAATTGGAGCAAAGCGTGAGGTGAACATCCACCCCATGCAATTTTCATATTGACCAAATCCTGATTTTTAGGAACTTGTATGAAAAGTTGCTTTCTAATTACAGGCCACTAAAAATACTTGATGCCCGCAGAAGAAATTGAGTCTACGTTTGCACCTTATGTAATTTGTGATTCTTGGTCTACAAAACCATTTCGTGTGGCGTAGGGACACCCTAGAAGTCAGCTTTGTCTGATAAACAATTTTACATTTTGGTGTAAATTTTACAATATGAAGAAATACTTCCTGGTTTCTAAACAAAGCTGAGAGCAAATATATGTAAGTGCTGCTAGGAACACAGTTACAAAGAACATAAGAAATGTTTCTATGAGAAGGAAGCATGATTTTATAGGTATTACAGAAACAATATATTTTCTGACAAGAACATTAGTATTGCATCTTTTGTACGGATATGACAGTGAAGCTTGAAAAGAACTAGCTTGCAGTACCAAATGTATAGTACATATATTATCAGATACAGCTGTATAAGGAACATAACACTGAATAGTGAATCTTTTTGGACAAAGTTATGAGAAATGAAAAGCCCCAAGCTGTTAAGTTATAGAAAAAAGAGAAAAAACACCCAAATCCACCCACCCCCCCACCCCCGCAAGCCACTGGTAATATGAAAAATACTTGAAATGTTTAAAAGTCATAAAATCAGATACTATTCCTGGGAGAGTTTAATTAACTCAGTTTTATGCTGGAGAAGCATTAACCAAAAAAGAAGCAGCTATGTATGGGGGAGGGGGATAGTAACAATTGTAATTTTCTACTTTAAGAAGTAGAAAAAGATGAGTGGTGATACATTTGGATTAATTAATCACTAATAGAGCTATGGACTTAGGAATTTTGTGATTAATTTGAATGACTAGAAATAACTATACCAAGTTAGAAATTAGGCAGCAGGAAGTAGGACATGGATGTCTAGCAGTACAAAAAGAAAAGCAAAATCTTAACTCTAATGTATTTGTCAATTTTTTCTTCTCCATCAGTAAATGAGGTTAGTAAAAGGCTGTAATATACTTGGAGGAAGTTTTGGGCAGTGAGCAGTTCACTTTTGAAGATAACTTGTCCTCCTCCACTGTACAAGGGAGGATAGGAGCAGGACAGGATTAATCTGGGAAAGACAGGAAGGTCAGAAGATTAGATGCTTCTTGATATTTGTTCTCTATACCCAGCCTTTAAGAAGATAAATAATTTGAAATGCAAAAGCTTCTGTAGCTGTACAGAGAATGTGTAGGATGGGAGGCTGTGAGCCCAAATCCATAAAGCATTATGAGGTAAATGTTAGTCACTGTAGTTGATGTGGTGTTTACAATACTTTCACTGAATTGTGTATACGCTTCCATTATGATAGACTTTACAAATGGCCCAAGTCCCACAAGAAGAGATGTTAAGGAATAAATAGATAAATTCAGAGTGGACAATATCACAATGAAGGCAGAAAAGTAAAGCAATCCACTAACAATATGCAACAGAGGAAGAATGTGTGAGAACTAGAGAGAGAGTTAATCAAAGAATTGAAACATGACAGTGAGTCATATACAGTGTACTACAGAAGAGTACAGAAAAAGGAAAAAAGAGATCCCAATCTCTCTGACATCTAGGCCATCAAGGCAGCAATCAAAGCATGTCGTAACAGATATAGGATGTAAACAAGAGCGTGAGGAAAACTATAGAGTTTCATAATGACTTAATGCATTGGTGACATTAGCCTGCTAAAACCAGTGAACAATAGAGTTGAAATTATATTTAAATGTATTATCAGGACTGACAGAAACAACTGTAAGCTGCGTTATTCCACGTTTAAACAAATACAGTAAAAACTACACAAGAGGGGCACCAGTTCTGAACCACTGGCATTAATCTTTGAAGTGAGAAGTAAGATGGTAAACAGAATAGTGTAAGAAAAGTAGCGGCACTTTCTAGTGACTTTTAGGAGTAAAATTATATATAGTGTTTTCTGTTTATGAACGAGCCATGAAAAATTAGAAACTTGTTTGTTCAGAATAAAGCTTTCATTTCACTAGTCGCTTTCAGCCTTGTTGTATCTGTAATGTTTTCTTCTCAAGTTCATTACAACCAGACATACCCAAACACACACACTATCATAAAAAATGACATCAGTTACCTTTAATGTTAATTTTTAAGAAAGTTAAGTTACATTCCTTATTCCTATTGTAAAGTAATCATATTCTCTTGGTACTCGGGAAACTCAGGTAACTAAACCCAGGAATTATTCCAGAAAAGGACTGTGGAATGGGTACAATAAGAAACTATATATGTGTTGAGCATCATTAGCAAACTAAATTTGTCTTATTAGCTGCTCTACAGGATCATGATCCAATTCTGGTATTGACTTCATCCAAAGTTTCTATTAAAATACTCAAATTTCTGCATGTGCTTCCAAAGTAAGATTCAGTTTCTTAGTTGACATGATATTTAGTAACTGCAATTGACAAAGTCCTGTAAGCCTTTCTATTCCTTTGTGCTGGAACATCTAGAGACAAGTTGAAATTATATTGTCTAGGCATCTGAAAGATAGTTTGTTTACAGAGAAGACCACAATTAAAGAGAAAGTATTAATACTGCCCTACATCCTTCTGATGGATGCATCAGAAATTACTGAGCACTGATGCAAGCAAGTGCTGACAAATTTCATATCTGGTCAGGTGACAAAGCACTATGTAGGTTAGCCCTTAACCTGCAGCTGTATTATTTTGAGCAGTGATGTCAGCGGATCACACAAGTTAACCTTGCAATTGCCTGAGAGTTGCTACACGAAGGAGAGCTACTTGTGATTTCTTTTTTTTGCTAAATTTTTTTCAAACGATTTTCTCAGTATCTCTGGGGATTATTTGCTTGTGTCGGTTCTTTGCAAGTGCAGTACTGCTTTTGATATCTGCCAAATTCTAAACCACTCCATCCAATCTCACAGTAATATTGTAAGCAAAAGAACAGAGTTTGTGGGGATAATTGTGCCTTTCTTGTTATTAACATTATTTTTGGACAGGCATGTGATGGTGCCAGAAATCAAGTTTTGGACTCTTAAATATCTTCAACAAACTGGAAAAAGGGGGGAAAAAAAAAAGTATGTAGATGATGTTTGCAAGTGTTTTTTATGCTTTTCAGGGGCAAGGATAACCATTTTCAGGAGAAACAAAAATCTCTGTGCACAAGAATGGCTTTAGATGGATCTTATGTAAAAACCCAGTGAGTGTATGCCAGGGAGAATGGTTACCTAATTCTGTAGCTCTGCCCTATCAGAGAACTCTCTGTACAGGAAGAGCAGAAAAGAATCATGAACACTTGTGGCTAGCAGATAAGACTTGACTTTCCAGTGTGTTGCTCCAACAAAGTGTTGCTGTCTTTCTTCGGTGAATTTAAATGAGAATGAACATACGAACATTTGTAGGTCCTAGTAAGCTGTAGCCTGTTGCTGTTACTGTACTTTGAATCTTCTGTGAATATGTTTGATATAGAGAGATCATTTTATAAACTTAAAAAAAAAAAATCCAGAGCGAAGGATTAAAGGCTGTGGCATTTGAGAAGAGATTAAGACAATTTAATATGCTATGCTACTGCTTGAAGGAAAGACTATAAAGAGTGATATGACTACTTACAAATACCTCAGGGGTAAAGCGTGAGAGTTACAGGGGTTGCTATAACTATATTTACTGTAGTGTCTCTTCTACCATCAACATAGACTATTAACTCCCTGAGAAATATAAATTGAGCACAATGAGGCCTACTACATAGGGACATTTCAGAAAAAAATCTAGAAACTGAAGACACTGTACAGGAATATTTAGGTTATATTTTAGGAAAGAACTTTAAAGAGTAAGGCTTTTAATTCTTCATCTTGCACCATTAATATCTTTGGGGATTTGAAAAGTGACTTGAATAAAAAATTAAGATAGGGCCCTTCAGGCAATAGCACGAACAAACCAAGGAAGCAGCTAATATGTGAAATTCACTTCCATCAAAGCTATTTTTAAAGAGCTGTGTGTGAAGGAATATCAGAGAGAGGATTATAATGGGGAATCCTGATTTTTCTGTAGAGGTCTGTGCTAGCTGACCTCAAAGGCGTCCAAACTGACTTTCACCTACTATTTTAGAAGTGTCAAATGAGGGTATTCTGGAGAGTGAGCAGATCAGTTACTCATTATATTCCATATGTTACGTGTACTACAAGATGTTGATGCTGTCTCCTGTCAAATATGCCACAAGTGAAGGAGGCTGCTTTTCACAACTTAATTGTAGTTAGCACAGACCAAGAATAAAGCTATTGATGTATTAAATTCCGCATGGTTGCAAAATGGCTTCTTTTTATAAATCTTACTGTGTGACAGACAATTTTCCTGTAGGTGTTTTCACAACCTTAGGTGTTTCCACACCCTAAATGCCCGTTATAGAACAATAAAGCTGCCGTACAAGGGTACACTATCAAGACAGAAGTGAAAATATGCACGATTTCAATAGGCTATTTTCCATGTGACAGGTATTTCATGTGAAACATTTGCCTATTTTGCATTCTAAACTGTTCTCAATGTCATAATTTCAGAGCACAGCCTATAATTTTATTGAAATAACTCTAGTTCCAAGATTTATGGAGGAAAACTGGTTTGAATAACAGCCAATCTACAGCAAGACTCAGTTTTCCAATCATACTAAACACTGATCCTTTTTGTGATTTAGTGCAAGTTTGGGGTGACGTAGGATGTATTGGTAGTTTCTAATATAATGCACAGCTGCGCTGTGGAAAGCATTGTCTCTGGGTGCTGTGGTTGCTAAAAGCTTACACATTTCATAGGGAGATTGGAAAAATTCATGGAATAGAAATCTACTGTGGGTTATTAAATACTGACAAACCACTTCCAGTAGAGGAAACTCCTACGCTACATGATTCAAGGTTAACAAAGTACTCGGTAGAAGTGTCCTTGCCTTCTTTTTACACTTAACTCTAGGCACTAGTTTTGGTCATTGTCCGAGCAAAGATTTCTTGCTGGGTGCAGGGAGTATGGCTGCTGTCATGAGTGAAGAACTTGCATCAATAAAAGCTACTCACTTTGCTGTTTGTGTATGCCTGCACTTCATGGGTAATTATCTGACTGTCTCTATGTTCAATTCTGTTTCAGTCCTTACATTGTACTGTGGTGTCTGAGAGCTCTTTTGTTAACAAGTGGGAGACTGATTTTATAGGGTATGCACAAACAGTATCTGATGGATGACCCATTCGGCAGGGCACAGTGTTGAAATGCACTGAATGTTTTCCTTCTGTGACAAAATTAATTCTGTGTGATCAACTCTTATTTTTATCTGTATATACTTGATGTATGCTCAAATGCTTCTGTTGCGGGATCTGTACTGTATATGTTTTCTGTGACCATGACTGTTATGAAAACAGTCTTACATATATTTTTCTTTGGATTCTTTGGAGGACACTTAGCATTCATGAAAAGGCTAGCATCAGGAAATCTGGTCAGGTGTTGGTCAGATTAGATATAACAATGAATGCGCTTCCCAAAAGTTATAGGAGAAAAAACAGGAAGAAACAATGCTGAAAAATAATCTCCTGACCACAGTCCATGAACAGATTACATATAAATGGACTACATTGTAAGTAGTGGCATAAGAAAAGGCAACTGCTTCATCAGAAACAATTTGGCTGACAACTGATCAGTGTTATCCCTTAGACATACCAGATTATTTACATTTCTCTGGGAGGAACATAACCTCTTATTGAGCTTCATGCAGTTACATGTCCATTAGTGATTTCCTTAGGACTTTGTCAAGGTGCATACATTGATTCTGCATTTGAAATTAAATAGAAAAATTACCATTTTGTTTTTAATATTATTTTTTAATTCTTAGATATCTTTATGAATTTTTTTTCAAACGCCTTCAGAATGAAGTCCATTTCAAAGCAGACCTTTGTTCTGTTGACCCTTCCTCAGAATTACATAACCATTCTTAAAACTATTTGAAATCATATAAGACCAAATTTGAAAAGAGAATCCTATGAATAGTTCCTTTAGCTGCAAACAAAAGCTCTCTAAGCTGGTACCACAGTAGAAAAGTTCTCAGAGTGAAGCCTAGTTCTGTTCTTACACTGAGCAGCACCTTACTCCATGAGCAAATCCATATGATTCCTTTGCACCTTCTCTGTTTTGTACTTATTAAATTGCCCAAAGTCAGTCCATAATGATGAAAACATTTTCTCAGAGCAAGGTTTGTTGTAGGTTCTTTGCTAGAGATAATTTTAACTCACCTGCAAAACCTGGAAAGAATTAGAAAATGTTTAGTATGTTATATATTTAAATATAACTTGCCTATATAAAGTTATAATACTTAAATTACATAGAATCACAGAATCATAAAATGAAGAAAGACCTGTAGTATATTACCTAGTCCATCTTTAGGCCTAAGTATCATATGCTTTATGTATTTTGTTATTAATAAACATTTGATTAGACATTTCTTTAAGATGCCTATTTTCTGAGGTTCCCATAATCTCCTAAATCAACCTACCACCAGTCTTGTCAGTAAGAGTGTTTTCCCCCATATGAATTATTCTTCCATATATTAGTTTAAGTCACTTTCTTCTTGTCCAAACTGTCAAGAACACAAAGGTCTGAGAATATACTTTGAAACACTTCTAATGTGTATTTGAGGACTATTACTTCCCCCCCTCCCTGCCCCATTTTACTGGACAGCCTCCCCTTCCTGACTTCTCTTTAAACTGAAAAAATCCAAAGGTTTCGGTCTTCCTCATTGCTCATGTTCTCCAGGCCTCTGATCTTTCTTCTGGAGTCTATTCTATTAATCCCAACCTTTACTGACACAGAGAGCCAAAACTAAACAGAGGTTAATGCAGTGCTGAATAATGGAGCAGGATTACCTGCAAGTTATACTCTGCTCATACAGCCCAATGTGGAATTTCTGTGTTTCAGAAAAGCGCGCCATTTCAGCCTGTCATAATTTATTTATGTATCTTATATATTTTGAGGAAAAGCATAGACTAATAAAGCTATTAGGTGAAATATATATGTAATTTTATATGAAATTGTCTTTAGTGTTAAGTAGGATCCTGTGCCCAGCCCTGTGGATATTCTGACCAATTTATACTATCAACCCCTTCCATTGTGTTCACACTCAATACTTAAGATGGTAATACAAAATCCAAAGTGATTGTTTTGTCAGTTATGGCCACTTGAGGACCAGAGATGTAATAAAAATTTGTAAAAAGATCAATTTATGGACAAGAAACAGATGGGTTGAAGTTCGGCCCAACAAAAGACGGGTTAAAAATGGAAAGTGAAGCACATTGAGGAGTTTGCATAGAATTCACTCCTTTTTTTAAAGTTATGTAACAATCACAACATTATTTAGGAACGGTCTCGTATTTCTTGCTGGTTTTAAAGGTGGTTTTCATCTCATCTAATTTCAGACATCTATAAATTGGACATCTAATTTCAAGCTCTATACTCTTGTTTACTAGCAATGGGCAGATCAAAGCACTTGTGGGGGTCAATTCAATTATTCTACATCACTACCTTAAGGGAACTTGAATTGGTATCTGAATGTACCTATTTCTCCGCACAGTCTAAAACCATGGCAATCGTCTCACACAACCTATATTGGCCTTAGACAGCGTACCTTGAGAAACACATGTGAAATGAAGCCAATTCAAAATTTTGGTGAGATCAAGTGAAGCAGAGTTTCAACCAACTCACAGCATAAAGTAGTAGCAAGATAGAGGGCAGTTTTCACTTATAGTCTTGACCTGAAGTAATTAAATGACATTTAGCATCCTGTTGTATACACAGTCTTTTTGATACAGCATCATGTCAGATGACTAACGATATTAACATCCTAGTCTTTTAAATTTGGATGGGCATTCTGAGACAAAGAGTGAACAACAATTTAACTTTCTTGTGTTAAGACACCAATCTACCAAAATATCACATATATTTGTCATGGCACTTTAATGGCCTTTGGTGGATTTGAAATACCAGTAGAATTAGATATTATTTGAGATGAGGCCACACTTGAACTTTAGTAAATGAAAAAGCAGTTCTTTGGGTACTAGTATGCTGTTTGTAGATCTCACTGTGACAGCATGATTGGAAATGTATCATCTTTGCTGCTTTGAAGTTATAATGTCATCCTCTTTCATTTATGTCATTAAATATAAATTTGTTGAAGGTTAAAGCCCTTTGTGATATCTTATTTGAAAAACTGTTTCACAACTGGGCAACTGTTTATGAATATATTTGAACAATACATTTACATTTTATTTCGTGGTAAGATTAACAATTATATGTAATTATACTAAACAGACTAAACCCCAATAGTTTTGGGTGAAGAAAGAAGGGATCAAAGATGGTATCAAAGGAACTATAATTCAAACTCTATCTGATTTAACAATTCCTTTGCTCCTTTGGGAGAGGAAAAGGTGAGACTTTTGTCATATTTTGATACTAAATCTGGAAAGTACTTAACAATCAGATGTGAAAGGAAATTTCTGATTTCAGTTTGTAAGAAGGGTTCTGGAAAAAAACCAAGATTTAAACAACAGAGAAAAGTCAAAAAAATATATGGAAAGAAAATGTGAAAGTGCCATTTTAGAAATGCTTCCTGACATGTTTTTTATTTTTAATTCAGATTTTCTTCAGAATAGAATGATAAGTAAAACTAAAAACTGATTACCAGTCGTAAATCCAATATAAAAGCTGTAGATCATAGGAAGCAAGCTAAGAATAGTAATATGACTAAAGATTATAACTATGATGTGAGGAAAATAGGCAGTTTAGTTTCTGCCAGGCAGTTTTATTAGTGTAAGTTTTGCCTTTGGCTATAAACTTATTTATATATGATGATTTCAACTATTGACTTTGGTAAATATGTTTCACTTATTCTTTGAGGGAAAAAAAAGGAAGCTGTCCTCTAGTATTAATTGTTTTACAATTATTCCATATCTGTGAAATACAGCCTAATCTTACCCACTCATAAATTAATCTCTGTATTCCGAAGACCCCAACCACTCTTATGGTTTTAGTTTCTTTTCTTTCAGAGAACAGAACTAAACCCAGGGCCTCTACCTGAGAATCCCCAAACTCCATGATTTGTGTCACTTGGCATAAAAACACTGATGGAAAATCCTTGCAATTTTGTATTAAAAAAAATAATAACCTTTATTCCAGCGTTAGCCAACACTGATGCTCAAGCTCTCAAAGAGAACCAAAAATTTTCTGGAAGAGAATACTTCATGTATTCAAGCATGCTACTGCTCATTGCATTTAACCTGCAATTTACAAAGTGCTTTAATTCCATGGAAGCAGCTGTCAGCCCAAAACTTTTATGTTGTCCATTTATGTCTCTTCTAAGCTGACCAGCATCCATGGAAACTGTCCATGCACTAGTGTTTTGATTTCATAGATTTTGAATTTGTAAAAGTTACTGGCTGAGAATTCCCCTTGAGAATTTATTCCAGATTACAAATGTGAAGATAGGAAGCCTCTAGCTGTTTCCTACGCACCCTTGACATGACAGCCACAGGGCATGCACTCTTTAGGAGAGAAGACACCACCATGAGACATTTTCTTTTTAACCTAGAGGGTTTGGAGGTGTTTTTTTTCTCCAATTCTCTTATGCACAGCTTTAAAATATTCCCCCTTCTGCCTCTTCTCTTTGCCCGCATAATCATTCACCTCCCTCAAACCAATGTAGTTTGACAGAAAGACATTGAATGACTAATGCCATTGAGAGCACAGCCAGATATTAGCAGCACCAGTAAGCGCCGTGGCTACGTCTATAGCGCGCTGGAGAAGAGTACTCAAGCTGGGCTGTCAGCTCTTGGCTCTGCTTGTTTCCTCTCTCAAGATATTTGCTAGATCTCTCTGCTGATATGATAGCGGATTACCTACCAGCGAGCCAGGCCCCCAGGGCTGACATCCTGCCCGGCCTCGGTCTGTCCCCATCCCTAGGGGGGTGACCAGTGCCCCGGTCTGGGGCTGCCCCCAGCTGCCTTGGAGCTGGCTGGGGCAGTGGGATGGGTCCTGGCCAGGGCAGTGGGATGGGTCCTGGCCAGGGCGGTGGGACGGGTCCTGGCCGGGACGGTGGGATGGGTCCTGGCCAGGACGGTGGGATGGGTCCTGGCTGGGGCGGTGGGATGGGTCCTGGCCGGGGTGGTGGGATGGGTCCTGGCCGGGGTGGTGGGATGGGTCCTGGCCGGGGCAGTGGGATGGGTCCTGGCTGGGGCAATGGGATGGGTCCCGGCTGCCAGAACCTGCCCTGACATCCCTGGGGAGCCTCTGCTGCTCTCAGCCCCAGGGAGCTACCGGCCTGTGCTGCACCCTGACATGTTTTACTCTGTTTCATAAAAATTCAGCCAAGAACCTGTCTTGACCAACTGTCTGTCTCTGAGGTCAAAGATTAAAGATGCCTTGAAGACATGCAGAGAGGAACGGGCAGCCTACTGAAGTCAGCCTGCATATACACAATATACGAAGGGTGCATGAAAGATGTAGACGTAGACAGGAATACCAATGAGAGCCATGCAGGCTGCTTTGACTGCAATTATACTCTTCAAATACACAGTCCTCTGTACTCACTGTTTTCATATTGCAAATGCTTAAGGATCTTCAGAGTAAATCTGTTTGCATTTCAAATACTTATTCCATTATCTACACAAAAAGAATGTGTATTTTTTTTAAAAAAGAGATTTGTTAGCTCCAAATTTCTATGGGGTCTGAAGACTTAATCAGTGAGAAATAAATATTATGTTGCTTAAAGTACTAGTCTTAATGTTCACATGTTTAAAAAAAGATGAATAACTGTTAAGTCCTCCAACTTCTTTTTTGCTCTCTGACAATATTTAGCTTTGTGCAGATTTGGTCAGAGTTGTTAAAGGGATCATATGCTTTTCTTAATTTCTGAAATTTTACTGCTTTGTAGAAATACCTTTTGAATGTCATGCAAAGCTTCGACTTTTTGGCATAAATATCATCAACTTTCTAAAGAAAATATCCAAGAAGTTCACAATTAGCTCCAAATTCTACAAACCTTTGTGCTAGATTTCCAAAGGGCAGAGACTAAATTCCCAAAATATTTGCTCTGTAGAGCGAGATGCAGTATTGGCCTCCAATGTGTCAGAAAAAAGGTCACAAATTCAAATAATGTTTTGATAAGTTTCAGTTATAAAAATCTGTGTGCATTTTTTTTCATTAACACAATTTTTCATTCTGCCTCACAATGAGTAAGGGATCAAAATAAAGTTATGCTACAGAAGCAAGTTGAGTGTTAACATAAATGCCATTATGGAATAATACAGATTTCTTGTCCGGTTAACGTCACAGATATTTCAGTATGGAGTCACAAAATGTAATTCAGCCTATAACTGTTTTGTTTGTTTCCTTCTTCCTAAATAGCTTTTCTTCTGCACTGGTAACATGAAGCAAAATCTTGAACATATTTTCAGATATTTTCACAATTTCCTCTTATATGTCATGGTAACAATTCTATTTTTTTCTAGTCGGTTTGAAGAGGATCATTCCAACCTGAGGTAGAAAGGAAATGGCGCTTCTCTCATCCTGAAAAAAATAGTGGACTCTGATTTTTATTGAAAATGAAAAGGAGACATGACTGGTAAAATCTGAATTCTAACTTACAGATGAACTTCCTTCACCATTTCAATGAACTTCATGTAAAACATGATTGTTCTGTACAGCATTTCACTTGGGGCATCAAATAAGCTTATTCTGTTTCTCAGGTCTCAACTGCAACTGATACTACTGGATGCAAACTAGTGTCTTCAGCTTACCTAAACTAAATATCAGATTTTCCTATACTTATTTCACATAAATTCCTTACTGTACTTAATTCTAAAAATGATCTACATTTTCCTGTGTGTAGGCCAAAAGCAGCTTATGTTTAAGCTCACTCTCTTGAAGACACTGACCTGGCAATTCTCGCCTGTGCAAACCTCTCGCTGAATAAAGAACAGCCTTTTAATGATTTGGATGTGCTTTTGCTGCTGCAACACACTCTCTCAGTCTTGCTCAAGCAGCAATTCAAATCATGTCTCTTCGTAGGCACAATAGAAACTTTATACCCAACTACTGTACATTTTCTTTATGTATTCCAGACTCTTCAAATACTCTGTGATACAGTCCTCTTGATTACATCCTACATGAGTTCATGACTGACACAAAGGATCATCTATTCCAGATATCTTACAAGCAGCAAAAAATGTACTATGCTTCCATCTAATATGTTTTCTTTCACGGTTACCATAAACCAAGAGATGACCTTTTGGTTAGTGCTTGTCATTCAATTTCCACACTGGAAAAAAGGGATCCTAACAGAATCAAGCAGATTTTGTATTTGCCGTTTAATGTCTTTCAAATCTAGCTGAATTCCCCAGATTATTTGTACCACTACTAAACATAAAAGTCAAATGTTTTTCGACCTCTACTGTACTGTGACTGAAGAAGGCCTGTAGCATGGATCATATGAAAAACTTTGCCTCTAGTCAACTAGCAGCCAAATGAAATCTTTGTAGGAAATCTGCATGGGACTTTTTAAAATTATGACCTCCCTCAGCAGTTCTAGATAAGCGCTGTGCCTCCAGTGCCTACATAATTATTGTGAATTTTTTTTAGCTGATCGAGGTGATCCTAAAGCTCTACAGCGAAACAAACCAGGATGCAACTGCTCTACCTAACCCTTCTTAGTACCAAAAACCTTCTGCTGAGTTTGTTCCAGTGCCCTTCTTTCCTACATCCCAGACCACTTCAGTGCCAAAGCGGACACTTTATGTCCTACTCTTTATCTGGTCCCCTCTGAGAAAAAATTAACAGATTTCTACAGCACTTGGGCACTTGTTTCTTTACATACACATTATTCCTACAGCTGAATGAAGAAACTTTGTGTTTAGATACCAAACCCCCGACTGTATCCAAAGCAAAAAAAACCCTTGGCTTTTATTTCTAAAACTATTTTTCAAGGCATAGGAAGAAAAAAAACCCTCTTTTGCAGTTCTTGGCAATCAACATTTCTTTGAAGTTTCTGCTTTAGTGTGTGACACTGCAAAGATTTTTCTGTAAGATTGACAGCAGATTAAATCACAGATTAGACAGCTGTTTTCTTTGAAGTTTGCATGAGTGGGTGATTTATTTGTGAATGTCTAACAGGTAAGAGACTGATAGGTCAATTTTTATATCATGTGTCACCTAAACAGCTTCTGTAGTGACCAGCTATTTATTGAGAAAAGGCTTGGCAGAACATACCCGACTGGAATGAAACACAAAAATCTGCTTACAAAGTAACAATATATGTACTGCTATCACCTTCCTACAGACTCGCCTGAAGTTAAAGATTATAGTGGTGTATTCATGCAAAAGATACGTCACCGAGTTCACAGGCACTGTGGTATCATCCTCCTGTACCTTAGTATTCTTAGTATTCAGTCTGAAACCTTGACTATACACTTAGTAAAACATACTGCTCAAAAGACAAGCAATATGGAACAAAGATATCTTTTCTTTGCAGAGGATTTCTGGTTTCTGCAAAACATACCAGCTCTGGAAAGAATTGTGGGTTTGGCTGTGGAAGAGCTTTACGCTTGCAAAGGAAGTGTGTATTTAGTTTGTTTCAGCAAATCTTGAACTGCTCTCTAATAGATGTAGCAGAAGGTAAAACAGTATAATGGCCCCTTTTGTAACTTTGTCTTTATATCTGCAATACGATTATAGCCCTTCTAAGCCTTAAAATAATACATTTAATTGACTTTATTATATTGGTTTTGATCCATGCTACGCTTTGCTCCCTAGGGTAGATGAATAATAATAAAAAAAAGTTAAATACAAACAAATACTGTATCAATTAATGTGACAAAAAGAATAACTGACAGTAATATAGCATTTTTATTCTCAGAAGTTCCCAGAGCAGACCAGAACTCTAACAACTGTTTAATCAACTCAGAAAGAAACTGTGAAAGCTGACTGCATTCTGGTCTGAAGCTGAGCAGCTTCTCAGAAGTACAGAAAATTTTCATTAAGCAAGTGCCAGTCTCAAAAAGAGCTGCAAGGAAAACCAGCGGGTTGTCAGACTGCAGTTTTATGTAAATGTACATAAGTAAGCAACTAAATAAATAAATAAAAATATTATGTCAGTGCATCTCAAGTTTCAAAAATGAAAAATTAGTATTTTTCTGAATCTACATCAGATGTAGGAACATCATTGGAACATTTATGCAGCACTTCATTCTTTAAAAAAAAAGCATCTATAAATGTTTGAGACATACAACTCATTGGAAAATACAGCATCTTCAATGATTATTTCAGTCTGGAGTGATGGATTAGGGCTGATTCAGATGGAGGTGTGCCACTGATGAATTACCGCAGCCACACTGTACATTTTGGTCTTCAGAGGCAATTCAAGTATGGATCAGCTTGAACTGAGGTACAACATATGGTGGAACAACCTACACAACACATTCACCTATTGCTTGATTCCTCCTGTTTTCATGTTCTCTATTCATTAGTGTGCCAATAATGCTAATAAAAAGAAGTAGTGAGCTGATTCTAATGATGTCCGGAATTTCTAATAGGTGTACACTGTAGAAGTGAAAAAGATTCCAAGAAGCAGAAAGATAATTATTAGAGAGTTCAACAGGCTCTTATACCTAAGCAGTCTTGCTTCTGTGCTGGAAGAGACAAATTCTTACCCCATGTCAGGCATTGAATTCTTAACTAATAAGGTTACTGTAGGTCACCCCATTGTTATTATTTCTTTACAGCTGAGAGTAGCTATGTGTTTGATCATTAAATATAATGCTACGATCCATATATTGATGTGTTAACAATTTATTTTTTCAGAAACTTCAATGTATTCTTTAAAGTGTTCTCTTAGGGACAACAGCTTTTCAGCATCTTCATTGTGATTACCTTCTACCTGAAAAAAAAAAAAAAAAATTCCTACATTTTCTGAAAAAAACCACCTGTCAACCATGTTTCTTCTCACATAGCCAATCAAGTAAAGCCAAGAGAACAGAATAACAAAAAATTTAACATTCCTACTGAAGCACACCTCATTAGGGGTTGAATTCATAGTAAGACACACAAATTAAATACGCAAACCTAAAAGAAATTAATAATTAGCTGGTATTTAAAGGGTGTTTAAAGATTGTGGACATATTTCAAATGATTTCTGATAAGATTTGGAGGTGGTAAACAACCTTGAAAACTACAAAAGTATTTTAAAGACATGAGTATGCATCTTGTCTTCAAAAGAGGGTTTGATTAGTATGTAATAATAAAACAAGGCACCACACAGCTAGCAGTGAAAAGAAACAAAATCTTGAGCAGCTGTTCCTAAATGAGCATCACTAAACCTATGCACTGAATGAGTCAGGGGTCTTGTGAAAAAAAACATATTTTGATTATACCATTGAACATCAAGTACACATAAGAGAAACTGAGTAATTTTTTTTTTTTTTTCTAACTTCTGACTTTCACTTTTCAACTCCACTAAGATACATGCTAGATAAATTTTAGGGTATACTGCTGTGGTTTAGATTTCTCCCATCAAATACCTTGGCATTATTGCTAGCATATAGAACCACCTGCAACATTCTACTTCTACACAGCCTCATGGGACCATCAATGTTTACTTTCTCATTGTACGTTGAACTGGTGAATATTATGTTTGAGGAATATTTTTTGGATAATCATAAGATTTTTAAAATTTGTTCTGGTATATTTACCACCAGCCTTCCTCAGACAGTCATCTGACTGAGCTTAGTTACAAGGTTATTAAAAAAGAAAATGAGTTTTAAAAGTTCATAGACTCCACTAAAAAAGCCTTACCCTGTTTTTCAGTCAGGATTTTGAGCCTTAGATCAGATATCGTGTTCAACGAATCATGGATCTAAAATAATATGATTGCAGCCAACTAAACTAAAACCCATGACTTATACTTGAAATAATAAGCCACTGAGTCAAATATATTTGTAAAGACAGCAAAATGACTGAATAAAAACATATGTTTAAGAGACTTAATGCATTTACAGATACGTGAATAAAAGAAGCATAAGCAATTTTTAATCTCTCTACTGAGCTCTGTTTGTGCAAGTTTATAATAAGCACAATATTTATGGTAGAAAAATCAAAACAAATTGGCATATCAAATACTTGAAATTAATTTTATTTACTTTGTTTATGTGTCTGAATTTCAAATACTTTTTCAATACTGTTGATTTTTTTTAGTAACAGCCTAATGTCATGATTATGGCAAAATTAGGAGAACTTCTGACGGAAAAGGCTTTCAAAGTTCTTAACTTTTTTTTTTTTTTTAATTTCTGTTTCAGTTTCCCTGTACATGGTATTTTCAGTGTCTTGGAAACAACATGTGGATTATGAACAATTTTCTATATGGACTCAAAATCTGTGCTGCTCTGTTCAAGCAGTGTATTGTAGGAATCATTTGACTAGATGACAGAAAGGAAAGATGCTTGAAATTACAGTTAACTTTTTTCATTGCCTTTTTTTTTTTTCCCAAAAAAAACATCATCCCTTTTTACATAGTTATTTATTTGTTCATTGCTTGTGCCAACACACAAGCAATGTGTCAGACAGAGGTCTTTTATAACACATGCCTGTACATGTTTTTAAATTAAACTGTCATTCTCATAAGGAAGTCAATGACAGCAAAGGAATTAACTGATTATTAACAATATTTTGATAATATATCCTTTGTTTATATGCTTTCTGAAAATCTGTGTCTATTTACAGTCAGGCAAACATATTTAGAAAATCTTCATATGTACAAATAGTTATATAACAAGTACACTTCTAGCCCTTATACCTCAGGCTACAGATGTCCCTCTGTAGTTTAAAGCCATATGTCAACATTAATTTACCGTGTATTAATGATAAACCTCCCTCCTGTCATTCAAAGCTTTGTCTTTCTATAGAGATCTGAAGAATATGCTGTCTAATTTTGGAATGAAATGAAGATAACTTAACCACAAACCTCTCCAGGCAGTTTGACTTGAACCAGCAGAACAGAAAATACCCATCAGTAACAGCAATATCCACTGCTTCAACAGTGGGGTGAGGCAAGGGAGTTAGTTAATAAAATTCCAAGGATTTTTCTTGGAATTTTGTTTTACCCATGACATTTTGCCTAATCCTTCCTCATCTAATACAGTATTGGAGAACTGGTAAAGCAGAGGAAAAAAGATTTCTTTTCAAAAACACATTTCCAATTCCTTCTTTAGTTATAACTTTCCTTGAAAATTCTTACTTTTCCTATGTCAATATGTTCCCATAGCTTCAGTGTCTTGTCCTGTCTTTGGCTTTCTTACACCAGGGTTTTTGCAAATGAAGAAATGTATCTGGAGCTGTAAGTGGAAATGTTACATACTTATATAAATATATACTATTAAAATAACATAAATATATATCATTTCCACTTACATTTGTATATATTGTATACATAAATACATGTATTATATTTTGAACAACATATATGTTGCAGTTATATAAATACAGAACTGAAGGAAATTCCATCGGGTCTTTAAGATCTGTGCTATATGTCTCGCCCTCTTTCACCTGAGTAGGCAGAGGTAGACATCATACACTTTCTTATCAACTTGACACAGTTGTGCAGGGGTTATCTGCAGTTTTATAGTCTCACAAATAGGTGGTACTAGTGAATTCTACATTTGCGGTAATTTCTATGTTCCCAACTAGGAAAGTACAAGTCCTTTGTGCCCTCTGACATGCTCCTTATTGACCTTTACTACCAATAGCAGCTTTGAACTTGGTTATAAGGGCTGAAACAGAAGATCCTGTTTTCCACTTCCAGGAGATAAGTAACTTCTACTGAATGTAACAGGAGTTACTCATGAGTGTAGGAGAAGAGTGCCTACATGCTGCATTAAAATAAGAAAAGCATATTGCTTTTTAATATAAAATATGTCTAGGGTGACATAATGTATTGACAATTCTTATGAAAGACCTGATTAAACTAGTTGGTGCAGAAATATTACCTGGCGCACTAGAAATGTCAAATAAAAATCACCTTAAAATGTGAATTTGAGTCACATTCCCTGCTGGTTTACACTGGGGTAACCTTCTGAGCATCAATGTAATTAGGGGTGTTTTTTAACTTCAGCTAGCACAGACTTTGGTTTATTAGTGTTTTCTAAACAAGATGCTTCCACAGATATTGTTAGGTCCCCAGGCAGAGTTAATCAGTCTATCAAAACTGCTTTGGTGCTTCCAAGGAGGGAATCTGACCTCTCTCCATTCACTGTATGTGCATATCTGTATGCAGGCGGGTATGTGCGCACAGGCACAACACATGCACGTGCATATGTAGATACTGAATGAAAGTATATATACAGAAATCTTGTTTTATTTAACTTTATCGTATAATTTTAATGAAATTTTATCCTGTTTGGATAATAATATGACTAGGTCTTCATAGACAAAGAAACTATGAGATTTTAAAGATTATTTTGAACCTAATCCTATATTTTAGAACTCTTGCTACTTTGGAGGACATGACAGAAAATATTTAAAGCAAATTAGTAAATTTTTGCACTAAGAAAAAGAAAGACCTAGAAACTTCTTTGGAAACAAAAGAAACCCCTAGTAAAACTGGCACAGAGCTATCAGTGCTACTCAAAATGTTAAAAATTAATTTTGCAATTAACTATGTGCTTGATAGATTAGGGATTTTATACCAAGACAAGCTTCCAAAAAATATTATTTTGTAAAGAAGCAAAAGGAGTTGAGCAAGAGATTAAAATAAGAATCAGAAAACAAGACATACTCATTGCAAGTACACAACCCACATTAATGTGAATGGCATTTGCACCGCAGCTGAAGGAACACAAGGAAACATCGTTGATCAGAAAAATATTTCTTCATGGGCTTTCCTTACTATAAGGAAGGTGGGAGAAATGCACATTATTCTCCCTTGTGATAGCCTAAGGTTCTGTCTTATATAGTGATGCGGATATTAACACACCAAACAGTTTCTGGGTCACCTTGCCTTTGAAGACAGCAGGCAAGGTCTGGTCGTGCCCATAATAGGAGATGCTCTTACCCTCTTAAACAAGATGGCAGCTTTCAAAATATCAATTGAAAATTAATTACATGTGTGGTGGGTTGACCTTGGCTGGACACCAGGTGCCCACCAAACCACTCCATCAATATCCCACCACCCTCAACTGAACAGGGGAGAGAAAATACAACAAAAAGCTCTTGGGTTGAGATAAGCACAGGAAGAGATCATTCACCAATTACTGTCATGGGCAAAACAGACTCGACTTAGGGAAATTAATTTAATTTATTGTCAATCAAAAGTCCCAGTTAGAGTTATGAAAAACAAAACCAAATCTTAAAACACCTTCTCCCCACCCCCACTTCTTCTTTACTCCCAGCTTCTCCACCTCCTCCCCCACACTGGCACTGGGGAACAGGGAATGGGGGTTGGGGTCATTTCATCACGCGTTGTCTCTGCTGCTCCTTCCTCCTCACACTCTTCTGCTCCAGTCACACACACGAGCTGCAGTCCTCCAGGCACAGCCTGCTCCAGCACGGGCTTCCCACAGGATCACAGCCTCCTTCGGGCATCCCCCTGCTCCGGCGTGGGGTCCTCCCAGGGCTGCAGGTGGAGATCTGCTCCCCCGTGGACCTCCTGCCCCTCCTTCTGCACTCACCTGGGGGTCTGCTGGGCTGTTTCTCCCACATATTATCACTCCTCTCTCTGGCTGCAGTTCTCAAGTTTTTTTTCCCCTTCTTAAATCTGTTATCTCAGAGGTGCTACCTCTGTCCCTGATGGGCTCAGCCTGGGCCAGTGGCGGGTCCATCTTGGAGCCGGCTGGTGTTGGCTCTGTTGGACATGGGGGAACTTCCAGCAGCTTCTCACAGAAGCCACCCTTGTAACCTCCCCCACTACCAAAACCTTGCCATGCAAACCCAATACACACTTGCTTGTAATATATCTAGAAACATGCCCATGTATTTCCTGGAAGCATGGTTGCTGGCACAGGCCAAAAATGTGCCAAAACCACTGCAAGATATGACAGTATTATAATGCTTGGGGTCTGATGATATTTAATTTAATTTTCCCATTACTGTTTGAAACAGTTTGTCATTTTTTAGAAACATGTATCCTGTTGCTGTGAAACTCAAAGTCCTTCTCAATTAACTAGTGTTTATCCTGCTATTTCACCTGAAAGATGTCTGCGAAGAGAATAAGAGAAAGTTAGCAGTAAAAATATCTGCAAAAAAGGATACTGTAGAAAGAATAATCTAATTATATATTTCATTTACTGCAGTTTAATGGGTCAGGGGTGCCACTAGTAAATTAGATGTTCAGGATACTGGAGTGAACTTGACTGTGAGTATCACAGGACCCTGAGCTGACTACAGTTGTGGAGCTCATTTCCTTGTTTAAACTTTGTAAAATGAGAATGCAGGTTGGATGCAGCCAATATATGGTTAGGGTTATTTCATGTACTATCTGTGACAAGATTTGTCCATGGAGATTAAAATCTCAAAAATCTTTGCAGAAGAGCAGGAAGTAGAGAAAAATAATTTAATAATTTCAGTGTTGAGAAGTGTTCACAATGCTGTGTCTTCAAATTTTCACAGAAGTCACAGATTTTTAAATGAATGCAATAATTTGAAAGTCAAAATACATAATATGTCTGATGTATGAAAGAAGCATGGCTGTGTTGGTATCATTCTGTACAAAGAAACATTGATGAGGATGTAGCAGTGACAGATTATCAGGAGGCAGTAACTGATGAGAAACGTGCAAAAAAGCAGAGGAAGGTGTGAGTAAGTACCATGAAAAGAGATACACAGGGGCCTCCTAGTAAGAAAGAGAGAGAGGGAAGGAAGGAAGGAAGGAAGGGAGGAAGGAAATGCAGTGTGGGAGAGCAAGAGGAGGGGCTGGGAAAGAGGGAAGAGAGGGGGAGAGAGAGTGTTTACACAAGGAGCTGACAGGACAGTCAAGCAGTGGAACATGTTGCCCAGGGAGGTACTGTCTCCATCCTTGGGAATTTTCAAGATCCAACTAGATTAAGCCTTAAGCAACCTGGTCTGACTTATAGCTGGCCCTGCTTTGACCACGAGGTTGGGCCAGAGACCTTCTGAGGTCCTTTCCAGTCTGAGTTATTTTATGATCCCAAGATCCCAGATCCCAGCATTAACAACAACCTGGATGCAAAAGTAGCATGAGCGCAGTTCCACTGATACAGAAGTGGCTTATAAACAGTGTATTCTTTATGGAAATAGCTACACCTACATTAATCATCATCTGATAAATATAACTGCATCCATACACACATTGGGGCAGCTACACAGTCTTTCCAGAACAGTTCATGCAGTCCACATTTCTAATTTAAAGAAGCCCTACATTGCCAAGGAACAAAAACACAACACCATCACTCTACTGTAAAGAAGCAATTTACTAAAATACCATCATCATCCATCAGCTGCTAATCTTTAAATAGCAATAATTACTAAATGTTCTTGTGCCTACTAAACTAGACAAAGACAGGATATAAACACATTGCTAAATCACTTAAGCGATGTTACAATGTATGTCATGTACCTTGAGTAAATACTGTTGACTTGGACTTCACAGTAAGAACACAGAGTGCCAGGAAGTTACATTGCCTGAAGTAGGAAAGCAGGTCTCTCATATTAAAGCACCTTTCTTCAGTCTTAAGGGAAAGAAATCTCTGTTTATAAATTGCTATGAATAGTTGCATACTTTACGAATCAGGCGCCTCTTCCAAACTTATCTGATCACGATGAATCATGTTTAAATGCTGAATCTCTTTTGGAATGCTTTCTGAAGTTCAGAAAAGTTGCATGTGAGTGTTCTTTAGACTCATATGCCATCTCAGGTAACATAGTTTCTCAATACACTGCTTTGAAAATATAGGCTTATGTGGAGAAATATGCCAGGTCCATTTACTCTGTCTAGCTGTCACTGAAGTTCCCAAATCATTCCATTTAGTCTTTCTACATAATAAAACAAAATATAGTTGATACAACCTGAGATATCTTCAAGAACATAAACGCAGACACATCATTTTAAACACTGGTTATGTCTGGAAAATTTTTAAAAAGAATATTTAACCCTGGGGATTAATGAGAAAGAGTACTACACCCAATATGAAAATCCAATATTATGCCACTAGATTCTGTGTTTGGATTTAATTATTTTTCAGGATAAATTTAGATTCATGAATTGAAGGAGTTATAAAGCAATGGTAGCAGTTGTCAAGTCCTCCTTTATATAGTCAAAAGCTCCCACGTTGGGACTTAATAAACAAGAAAAGAAAAGAAAAAAAAAAAAAAGAAGAAAAAAATAATTTTAGAATTTGAGTGATGAAACACAAGAAGTTGAACACTTGCATACAAGGCAGTGACTGGGGAACAGTCCTATCTGTTTTAAATCAGCATTTTAAACCACATACAGGTACATATGATCTTAGGATCATTTAGGTTGCAAAGTATCTAAATCTAGTCTCTAGTCCAAGCTTTTGCTCAAAGCCTGGTCCGCACTATGGTAAGACCACATTGCTCAGGCCTTTATCCATTAGGTCTTGAAAACTTTCAAGGATGGGAACTGCACAGTCTCTCTGAGCAATATGACAAATGGACAAGCAGTCCATTGCTTGACCGTCCTCCTGGGGAGAAAAGTTTTAACTGATAACTGGTATGAACTTTTCTTGTTTCAATTTATGTCTTTTGCCTCTCCTTCAACCATGCACCACTGTGAACAGCCTAGCTCCATCTCCTCGATCATCCCTCTGAAGGTACTGGCAGGCAGCTGTTAGGTCCCCCAGGAGCTGTCTCTTCTTCAGGCTGAACAAGGCCCTGCCCATCAGTCTCTCCTTGCTGTGCTCTGCTCCGTGACCATCTTGGTGGCCGCCTGCTTTGTCTGTGTCTTCTGGGGAACCCAAAACTCGGCATAACATTGCAGTTGTGAGTGCTGAGTAGGGAGGAACAGTCTCCTCCCTCAGTCTCCCGACCGTGCTCCTGTTCGTGTAGCACAGGACGCTCTGGACCTTCCTGCCTGCCGGGGTGCACTGGTGGCTCCTGTGCAGCTTGCTATACCATTTTTTCAGCAGAATTGCTCCTCAGCCAGTCAGTCCCCAGTCTGTGCTGCTGCAAAGGATTCTTCTTTACTAGGTGAAGGACTTCATTTTGTCCTGGCTGAATTTTCTGAAGTTACTGTCAACCCATTTTTCCATCCTGTCCCTCAGTGGCAACCCTGCTCTCCAACATATCAAGTCATCCCTCCAATTTGCTATTATCTGCAAAGTTGATGATACCTGCACTACGGCATTGCTTAAACAGGACAGCTGCAGGATAGACCCCTGTGGTACCCCACTAATTACCAGCCTCCAGATAGCATATGACCCATTAACCACTACTCCTGAAGCCCAAACATCTGACCAGTTTTTTATGCATCTGGTCATCTACTCGTGCAGACCAAATGGGTAAGATAATATTGTGGGAGACAGTGCTAAGGGCACACATTCAGACTGCTCTAAATTGGAAAGATATAAAATGAATGAAGGTATGAAAGTTGGTTTATTGAGAAGTGAAGTAAACGAAAATTAGGTATTTTTAAAAAAGATAGTTCCAGTGCTATTGTATGCAACTGCCTTCAAAATAAACCATAAGGTATGTTTGCATATCCACTCATCTATGCATTTTAGTTTAGCTTCATTTGACTTTGCCTCATGCTATAAAAGAAAAAGTGCTCTCTGTGTGTTGCACCTAGCACACACAACAAATGATTATATTACCTGTAATGAACAGCACTCTCACAGAAAAGAGAAGCACTTTCCACACCTTCAACCTCTCCAGTCTTTACAACAGAAGAATATTTATTAGGCTTTTTGGATACATTGTTGCTCATTCCTCTTCCAAATATTTTTGAAGAAAATACCTGAATGGTCATATCGTTATTTTTTACCATGTCACTCTCTTCTATGAGTCACACAATCTGCTTCTCACTGCACATTTTAGCAGAACCAACTGCCTTTAGTGTTTATAATCAAGTTGTTTTATTTTTTGTTTTCTCTACAAATCTCTAAACTATCTTCTTTGCTGAACCACTATTTCACAGTAATCAAACCACCATACTGCAACTGTGGAAATACTGTACAGACAAACAGGCACCAAAACTGTTCTTATATTAAAAGAAGAGTTAGAAAGAATAGGCACCTACCAGCAGAAGAGCTTCAAACATCAAGCACATACCTGTATGTCTGCCATATAGTTAAATGTACTCAAATAGGCAATGTTCCTCAAAGAGGGAATTAGTTCAGCCATGGCTTTATATTTAGCATTTCAGCAGATTCTGTTTGGGCACTACAAAGTAGAATTTTGCAGTTTTTTAATCCAAGGCACTAATTGCTTCCAAGCGTTGTTTTGGGTGCACATGCCATTAACTCAGACCTCTTGGAACCAACTAGTGGCTGGGGGAGTCCTGGGGCTAACTGCTTAAATATATATGACAACATAAAAAATTGCAGGGAAATCTGAGCTCCTCTGACTCTCAGGTAGTCAGGATGTGAGCTAGCTCCAGTTCAGGAGACCTACATCAGCATTAGCATTATCAGTTCAGACTAATAAAGTCTTTAAAAAACAGGGTATATACGACTGAAATCACTGTCTGCTAGGTCGTCTTGAGTCTAAGCTGGGTTGCGGTTGGCTAGCCCTGGATGTAGCACCTGTGCTTGCGTCTGCCCATTTTGCAGTCTGTAGGCATTGCAAAATCCTTTATATTCATGAGGATGCTCAGGTATTAGGCAACCCATTATAGAAAGTCACCAAGTGAATCCTACTCCTGGACACAACGACCATCCTAATTTAAGGCATTTATAAGCTTTATTTTGACCCGTGCTTTCCTTCTTCTTTAGCTGCGTGGTGGTGTGCTTCCCCCGCCCCCAAGCTTTATTTCCCGTAACCCTGCTCAAGTGATAACCACCAGTGGCGGTCTGGTCGTGATGGCTGCATCTGGCTCAAAGTGGATTCGGGGGAGACAGATGACAATACAATAGCCACGGGCTAACTTGAACAGTGTGCCCACCCAACCACAGGGCTGGTCAGTGTCCGACTCAAGCCAAATTTGGAAGAAACTGACACCTGTAGTCGGTATGTAAATATGATTGTAAGTCACTCATCTTACTCCATAACTCGCGGACAGCCCAGGGCCCGTTGATCTCTCCTGCGCGGCAGCGGGCTGCACGCCAGCATCTCCCCTGGAGTAGGGACGTCTCTCAAGGGCACTGCTCGAGGCTGAGAGATTCCTTGCCGTGACAGAGTCTCAGTAAGTGGTTAATAGTGTGCTAAACTTTGAAATCTTGGCTAAGTGATAGAAAGGATTGATTGTGCACATACAATCTTTTAGATATAAACTGTTGACCTAGTCTTGGACTAAGTCTGGATCCAGCTGCACCTAAGCTCCCCTCTGAGAAGGAGTTCGGAACTCAAGGGGGTCCTTTTTGAACCTCGTGACCCAACAGGGGGGTCTGCTTGACAGTTTTGTCTGACCCTGTCCTCTATGCAGTAAATAATCAAATGTACCCTGACATCAAATCTTGTTAAACCACTGTCACATTTATTTTCAAACTTCGTTAAATTGCTGTTTTCTATCAATAAACATATTGCTGCTTTTCTCTTATGTGCAAAGAGTGTCACTCCATCTGTGACAAGATGGAATCCCTGAATCAACAGAGGTGGCAGCACCATCTCTTTCCCAGGAAGGGCAGAAAGTGGTGGCAGGCTCCTGCTCTTATCCAGACGTAATTTCTGATCAATCCTTTAACAATTCTAGCAATGATTTTTTTGGTTTGGGATTTTAGTCAGATCAACAAGCTAGAACACCTTGACCATTGCAGCAAATGCTAAAGAAGGGAGGTAAAGTTGGTTGGCTGAAGAGAGTTAGGCAGAAACAAGCCAATTGTGAAAATGCTGGGGAGATTCACTGGGGAGCCATAGGCTTCCACCTTTCCTGAAAACATTAAGAATGATAAAAGAAAGGCAACAAATTAATATTAATACAAATAACCCCACCAAAACCCAAACTCAACCCCAAATTCTAAGCCTTACTGCCTTCTGACATGAACAGGAGGCTGTAACCTAAAGAGTGTCCAGGCCTGGGCCCCAGAACTTCATCATTCATGAAGGTCCCTTACCTCATTTTGGCCCAGTCTGAGGTAGCACTCTCCCAGTCTCTTAGGCCAGCAGCCATTTTTAATAAGCAGCCTGGGTACTGCCACCCTGTTCTGGAGGTAAGGGATTTTAATGGGATGGAACAGTCACCTCTCTGCCAGGGAACACTCCCTGCCCTCTTTTATTTACAGATACAGCTGTGAATTCAGTGAGCTAATAATGAGTAATGCTGCAATTTTGTGCTGGGAAGGGAAACAAAAGGAAATATTGGATGATGAAAAAAGAAAACTCTAGGCTGAAAGCCGTGGGAACTGTCTGGAAAGTAGCAAACGAAGCTCCTAAAATTATTTCTCTATTTAGACTAGAAAGTTTTTGAAGCATGATCTGAGAAATAAATAACAATAATGAATGTTTTAAAGGAAAACCTTTTTAAAAATGAATCAAGAAAAACTGTTTTAAAGGCAGAGGAATTTCCATGTAAACAGAGATCTGGAGGACTGGAGTAACAGAATCACAAGCAGTATAAGGTCACTTCTGAAAGCCAGGAATAAAAGCAGGACCTGCAGGGTCTCAGTCTGTTGCCCGGATTTAAGACAAAAAGGTTTCTCACAGTAGGGAATATGCTCTGTAGCATACTGTGTCCGCAGTCCTGTTCCCATATCTCATGTACTACTGAGAATTTCTTCTTCTCTGAGGCAAATTCTGTAGGAAGCCTCTGGTACCCAAAAAGCAAGAAAATAAGCTGTTCTAAACAGGTGGAACTAACCTGTGTTCTTTAAGGTGCTAAATAAGAAAATAAACAAAACAGTAAATAACTGCAAATGAAAGCTTTATGAGCGATGAACAAACCTGATGATTATCTGGTATATTGCCTCTGTGTTTCACACAGCATTATACCATTATTCAGCCGCCTTCTGAGAAAAAGCATGTCTCCAGTCACCAGCGTCTCTCCCTTGCCTAACTCTCTTCTTTAAAATAAATGCTATTGATCAGCAGCAGTCTTTTCTGAAATTGGCAGAAAGGTATGAGCCTATTAAAACTCTGTTACTAAGGTTGAATGTGATTGGAAAGGAGAATTGATTCCTCCTAGATTTATATCCATTAGCTTTTTATTGTAATCCCCTATTTGTAACATTTCATTATGTACCTTCAGAAGCTATATTTTCTTCTTTTTATTTCATTCTGTGGATTTTGCTTCTGGTAACCTGAGTGATCATTATTCTTCCTATTTTTATTGTAAACATTATTTTGTATGTACGAATTTTGAGCCAACTAAATCTTGCAAATGATTTTTTTCTGGAGGAAACTGAGTCAGCCATGTCCAGATTGTTTTGTTAGATATGTTTAATATTATTGCAGAACACATAAGTTTGTGGAGGTATGTGTCTTGATATCAGTATATGAATCTTCACTCAGACCAGATTTCTTTGAATATGAAAACTGGCAGTCTGTGCTTAAAAGATTTAAAAAACCCAAAACAACAACTTGGAAGGAGAACCTTTTGAAAAAATATTTCTAAACAAGTGCAACTGTTAAAGGGAACAGTCTGAAATAAATCAGAACTTCTGACTGCCCATTCTGCCAGTGTTCTCTAGCGGTTGCCATTTAAGAGCCCGAGCAACATGGTTCAGTGCAGGAGAAAAAAGAAAGTTTTGAATCTGAAGCCATCTATTCAAGCTGCTCTGCTCTCTCCAGTGCCACTCATACCTTTATGTCAGCTAAGGTATGTCAGCTAGCATATGCATTTAGTTTAATTTTAAAAAGGGGATTTATAAAATACCACTTTAACAATAGTTGAATACAAAGTTTCTGTTGCTTTTAATGAGAATAAAGGTAGGCCTAAATTATGTCAGGCTAGTCAGATCATTTAGAATAGATTTACATAGTAACCATTCATATATATCTGGATGTTTCTCTAACACAGCAGAAGTGATTTACTAATGTTGTCTGTATTTCTTGCATTGTCTTCAGCTCTGTTTGAATCCTGAGGGCTCAGCACTGTGTCTGAACAAATATTTTACAATGTCTATTTTCTAAAACAAATGTATCTTTGGGTTGCCTGAAGTTACTAATGAATCCAAGCTGAGTTAGAAGAAAGAAAAGTGTTTGGAAACATGAAAACAAGGCAACTCAGGCTAGAAGCATGAGCAGATGAGGCATGATTTGTAAATGTAAGGAAAGTGTTGGTTGCTTCTGAACATCTCTGAAGAATTCCTTAACCAAGGGGCTAAAGATTGTCATTGTGGCAAAAGAAATAATGAATTTCTTAGTTTTGAAGTGGTCATGCATACCCAGAACTTTCCTTATTTCTCCTGTTTGAAAAAAATTCTAGAAAAATGTCTAAAGAGAAAAGTTGATGACCCATAATGTTTTGTTTCACTTCTTAGTTCACCCATGAAACTAAACCACCTTTAAAAGTCAGCAGACAAGCAAATAAACAAACAAACCCCATGCACACTGATGTTTATCTCTAAATATAATGAAATTTCAACATTTTTCACAATGTGATTTCCTGAATATATGATTTGAAATGTGCATATATGCATTGCTGAACTGGAGTCTATTTGGAGCATTTTTGATTTAAAAAAATGTACTGCAAGCACTTTATTTCAAAAGTGAGATACTTAGTAACGGTGAGGGTTTGGGGTTGTTTTTTTTGTTTTGTTTTATTTTGTTGGGTTTTTTTAAAATTATTCAGAGTCTAAGTCTAAAAAACAATTATAAAACAGTTTATCAAAAAGATGTTTGGTACATCATACACAGTGAAGTGGAGTTCCTTTCCAGAGCAATTTTTGAGTTTCTGAATCGGTTCTAATTCTCCTTGTAACACTTTTTTCTTCTTTGTTATTGTTATTTTGCATCAGAATACAATCAGGTTCTTAGACTTTTCCTCTTAATTTCATCAAAATGCTAATGAGCTGGGTTTGTTCACCTTTTAAAAGAAAATTGAGCTGCTTCTTGAGGAACAATCTAATAAGGAGATGGACATATATTCTCAAACTTTTGAAGTTCAATATAATTTCTGTAAAATATGTTAGAGCAAACAATGTAGAATCTGCTGTGCTGATATTTTAAAAATAATAATAAAAAAACATAATAAGAAGCAACACAATAGAATTTAATTTATTTGATGGCTGTGATTAAATGTGAATGTCAAACTTGAGAAGGTTCAGAGAGATGGCAAAAGAGCAAGCTTGCTTTTTTACAGGTTTATGTTCCTATGGAGAGTTTAATTAATATCCCTTTTCTTGAATCACACAGCTTCTATGATGATTGAAGAGAAAGGAAAGAAAAAAGCAATTAAAAAAAAGAAATTGTCAAAAGATACATGTACACCTGGAGAAATTATTGAACATTTTCAATAAAGGTAGAAGAGGTTGCTTTTAGTCTGTAATCTTTAGCAACAATATGATGCTATTCCTTACTGAGCTCTGGGTTCATAAAGACAATTATTATTTTCAGTGGTGTAAACCCTGGTCTTGAGCTTGTGCTGTGATCTTCTGGGGCAAGTACAGAAAATTAAGGACTTGGGAAATAACTTCATGCTGGTGGACACTGGTTACAGGTGACCAGTGAGAATATATTTGAGCAGAATATCACCTCTAAAATTGTATCAACTGAACTGACTGGCAGAGATTCACTTATTGTTCCATGACCTATACACACAAGAAGGATACTATAATTGTATTAAAATAATGTTATACATTGCAGCCTTCTCATGCAGACAAAGCTGTGAAGAATGTATGGTGGAGGTTGAAGATACCTTAACAAAACAAAACTAGACTACTGCTGGAATCAGTGATAGTTACTTAGTAGTGAGGACAATAAACCCAGACAGATTACAAAGGGAATGTGTAGGTTCACTGACATGGAATTGCACTGTAGATATCTGTAAATCAGATGTCTCTTTCTATGCCTCTCTAAAGTAACCCTATCTAAGTTCTATAAACAATGCAGATGAATAAGGTCTTTTTGGGGGTATGTTCCACCGATTTGATTAAGGTGCTTAATTTTGCAATGACATAAAGCACGACCTAGAACATGTATTTCTGGGTTACTAACATGTCAGTTGGGCAAATGTTCATCTCTGGAGTCTTTTAGAGCAAATTTTTTTTTTTTTTTTTTACCTTTTTACCTGCAGAAATATGTTTTAATCCATGTCTGAAATAAAAAAAAATATTGGCAGAGAATACAGTGAGATAGGGATGAATAATGTCGGTGAAAGTTTTAGAAATAGGATTTTTTTTCCTAATTGATACATTCCATTTGCATAAACAAGAAAATATGCATGCTCACATGCACAAGAGGCACCAAGCTCCCAATAATTTCTTTGTCTCTGGCCTAAAGTGTGTTTAATTAGTCTATGCACAGAAGAACACTATTAGTGGGAAAGACTAAAAAAAAATAATTGCATAATCCACAGGGGAAAAAAGACATATTAAAACTTTATCTAAAAAACCCAACCACATAACCCCCCCCACATGCCTCCCCTCAAAAAAACCCCACCTGAAAGAGCATACTACCCAGTAGTTGGCAGGTTTAACAGCCTACACTGCTCTGAAAAAGTAGCTTCTGCAGGTAGTCAGGACTGATCCCACTGGTGGTCCCTCAGCTGCCTCCTGGGTTGCCTTGTGGGTGCATCAGCCCTGCAAAGGCTGGGACGCGTCAGAGGGAGACGAACCAACAGCCAGCCCTGGGGCTCAGGAGGGAACCCGGCAACCTGCCCTCGGGGCATCCTCAGCAGTCGGTCTCGGAGGCAGGTCTTTAAAAGTTGATGCTTGGAGATTTTTTTTTTAAATTATTATTTTACTTTAAATATTCACAAACAATCTATTTAATTTTAAACATTATTGCAAATAAAAATGGAGGTTCTGTTTGACACACACTGTGTTTTCTTTTCATTTCACCAATCAGTCAATAGTTATCCAAGTTTGACTCATTGCAGATATACATGGGGGTTCTTCTTTTTTTTTTTTTTTTTTTATTTATTCACCAGCAAACCAAAATCCCAGTTATATGAACATTTCTTTTAAAATAACTGGTCTCTGGAAATTGTTTCTTAATACTTGTCAGCTAATGATACGTTTCTGTACAAAAACATGATTTATTCCCATTCTGAACAAAATCATTATTTTCTATCTAATATAACAGTGGGTGTTCCTATTATCCACATAAATGGTTAGTTGTTTTAAACCTTACTAAGCTCTTGAACTCAGTAACATGTTATGGCAATGAGTTCTACCAGTTAAGCAGATTTCCACTGTGAAAAGCAGATGTCTTGTCATTAGTTGCAAATCTGTTCCTATCAATTTGCTTTAATTTCACTTTTAAAATTGTAAACAAAAGTCTTTGAGTTTGCTGTTTCACTTATTATTCCTACAGCTTTATGTATGTCTCTACTGGAATGTATGACTATCTTTTCAATCCTTCTCTGTGATAAAAAGTAAATCTTTCATTTACATCTGCAATCACATTTAACTAAAGCAGTTAGTCACTGCTTTCATCCCTGGGATGAAACCAGAGAGAAAAGTGCCATAGGAGCTTTCATAGATCTAAGAATTGTCAAGGACAAGCCCTCAGGTAGAGATGAAATGCTTGAATTCATAACTTCTTTAGCAGGATTCAGGTAAGTTGGAAGAGAAGGAAAAATATCAGGACTTTGAATGACTCTCGTGCTGTTTGTTAGCCCTTGATGATGTGGTCCTCTGTGGTCCACTTTATAAGGTAAGAGTCGCTTCATTCTCCAGTGAGTCTGACTGCATGTATGAGGCATCAAAACGCACAGGCTGAAAAGCTTTCAAGAGCAGATGAACCTCTACACCCACCACGCTGTGTCAAAGTGGTTGAAATGAATTTGCTTATAGCTAAGTGAATTGAGTTCTGACTTCCTGACCTCTTTTGGTTTCATATCCAATGTCAAGCCCTGTCAATACTGCTACTGGTGAGGGTATTTTCTTGATATTCCTCAGTAACATGAGTTTCTTCAAAGCACTTCTAAAATGACAGTTTTTATAACCTGACAGGGAAGAATTTGCAACTACTGCAATATCTGTGATTGCTGGTATTCAATCAGAGCTCTCATTTTTTTTGGCAGAGGACATTAAAAGATAACAGCCACAGGGGAAGAAAAAAGGTTTATCCAGTTTTACGGCTAAAGAAGTACTCCCAGAAGTAGAAAATGAGGGACTGCATACTTGGTTTATTTTCATGGATACTCAGTATACTATTAAACAGGCTTCTGCAAATATGCCTATAATGGTGAAATAACCAGTGTCAGAGCCCATTTTCTATCTCTGAAGCTGACTGTTTTAGTCTGGCTCTGTGCCTATGAATTATTTGGGGGACTTGACCTGAGGCAGAAACAGTTAAGGATTGTTCTGACAGTGGCTAGTCCCTTCTGCTGCTTCATTTGCTAGTACGTACATACAGCACAAGCGTGCTAGTGCAAGTGCCCACAAGTAACTTATTGACATTTGTGTGGCACTCCTTCTAGGCTAATTTATCTGTGTAGACATCATGCTGATAGAGCTGGACTGCTGTTCTTGGTATAGGCATATTTCCTTTATTTCAGTCCCTCATTAATAAATGGGATAGGAAGGAAGGGGGATAGTACTTCCTTTGTCAATGCTAGTTGTTTAAATCACGAGCCATAGATGAAATTTTTTTTCTTTCTTTGCACTTGAGAGATGCTAGGATTTAGATCACAGCTGGGTTATTTAAGATGCTCTGGTGGTGCAGTAGTCTGGCTGGTTTTGAATAAGAAGGGCAATTGAATATTTTTTAGTTTCACCTTAGAAAAGCAACACCTTTTTCTTTAAACAGAAATCTATGTAACCTGCATGCAATGAAAAAGCAGCTCATTTCTAAGTTTAAGATGTACCTAACTTACTTAATTTCTAATTACTTTGAAGCCATTCATCATGCTCAGCAGGAAGTAACCAACCTGGAGGAAGTGCATAATGCTCTGAACACAGGTGGAATTTCAACTGAACTTGGTTTTTCTGTCATGGAGTAATGTGACATAAAGATGAGAAAAAATTGCTCATATTGAGCTGATAAAATAATTAGCTCTGTTGCATTATTGCTATTAGTGCTATGTGCTATCCCTGCCATCAGGTACTTTGCCCTGCTCTCAAGCCACTAAAACCTAATATAGAGCAAATGATCTCAGCATGTCATCTGCTTGATGTCCCCACTACAATCACTTCTGAAGACAGACTGAGCACATTCATGTATTTTCATTCATTATAATTGTCTCTAGTACCTCAAAAGAATTGAAGACAACCAACCACACCTTGGCTTCAGAAGAAAAATGACATTGCCATTCTAAGCTGGAAATAGTGATTGTAACTCAAAAGTATATTTATTTTCACAACTGTAGTTAAATCACTAGAGTAACAGCAACAAGAACCTTAAAATCATACCCTAAGCTCAAACAAACAAACAATAAGATTTAAGGTCAATATTAATAGTCTTTGTGTAATGTTGTGTCTCATTCACTGAAATTCCCTACTATTTATAGTTCATACTGTGATAGCTGCAGTAATATATTGCTTTGACAGACCTGTACTTCAAGTATTTTCGTGAAGTAGGTTAATATTAATATGAGAAGTCAAATAGAAGTGTCTACATTTCACAACAGATGAAGCCAAGATGAAAAAGACGCTCCCCCTCACCCTGTTTTTTAAGAATACACCTTGAATCACCAAGATGATTCTCCCTCCCCCATTTGTTGATGGACCATCGCAAGGTTCCCACTGCATGTTGAACGCAACAGATTCACTTCTGTAGAGGAGATGGTGAAAGTTTTCAGGAACCAAAGTGACTGTGCAAATGACCATTTATCCTGAATAAGCTAACATTTGTAAAGACACTATAACAAAATAGGTTTCAGCTTTATACTTAATATCTCAAATTCTCTGATTCATAATATCCTTAATTTAGTGTCATTTACCTCACCAATCAGCAATATTATACAATATCTGTTGAATGACAATCAAGTTTTATTCAATTTCTACAGTAAATTGGCAGATCCACATAGACTCACACTTTGCCCTCTCCCTGGTTCTTTCTGAGACAACCATCCATTCTGTAAACTGAATGGTGAAAGTATCTTTCACTGCTTAAATAATTAAATACTGTAATATAGCATATATGAAAGAAATTAAACAAATAAAGATCTTGCTCTTTTATCTGTGGCTCTAAACATCTCTCCAGAATCTGATAGATGGAGAGGATTTCCCTTTTAAAGGTATGCTTAGATCAGGATTTTATTTTAAGGTGAACATTTATCATTCTGGGCTACAAATTGCACTGCCTTAAAAATCTAGGTTTATAGTATAGGTGTCCAGGTTTGAAAATTATTTATATTTATTTGTTCACTGAAAAGAAACCAAATATATGAAACAAATTAATACCTGTTAAAGCATCTGTAAGTTATTGAATCTCGTCTGTGAAGGAGGGTAGGCTGTGGGTCTTGCAACAGGAAACATATTGATAGAAAGGGAAAAACTCATTGAGGAAAGAGGAAACCTGGTTTAGGAGAACAGTTATGTGGGCAAACTGGCCTCAGAAGTACAGCGTAACACAATTCCTGCCTGTGATCTCACAACTGAATGTGTGATTTATCAAAAAGCACTGGCTGCTACCACTGGGCTAGCCCTGAGTCCCAACCAGGCATGAGTCCCAGTATGCTGAGTAGCATTCAAATTCCTAGGGTAGCCCTGTATCCCAAAGGGTTTGTACTCCGTTTTACGTGATACTTAAGTGTAAGAGGGACGGGTTAATGGAGTATGAAAGAACCATTAACAGGATAATACATTTAAGATGGAAGTTGGTATAAACTCCACAATGGGCTTTTGCAGAGCAGTCTTGAAAACTATCTCTTACAGCTAAGCTTCCTATCTCTTTCCCTAATGATTATCTTTTTTTTTGGATGCTTGCAGCTTTGTCCAATTGTAAACATGGGAGGATACTGTCCAAGTCACCATCTGAGGTTTTGTGGAAGTACCAGCTAAATTTTGACCATTTCCAAGAAGATGATTAAGGAAAATACACTGCTGTTAGAAACAACTGGCCTGAAACTACTGAAGTAGCAGCAATGAGAAATGGCAACATTTCTGTTCTTGGTGAATGGACATAACTTTTGAAATAGGAGATTGACTACCTTTTTGATATAAGGAATGTGAGTTTTGCTCTGTCATGAAAATTTACTCAAACTTAACGAAACATTTAAAATACATTATTTTGAAAATACATGACTGAACCATTCTGTTGGAAACTTCAGAGATGCAATTTCATTTGTTACTAAATGTAATTGAACAAGAACATTCTGAATTTCAATTATTACTATTCTAAGTTAATTATGAAAAGCAAATAATAATGTTCTGCCATTTAGTGAAATGTTTTGCTGCTTTAATGCTGTTTTAACATAATTGTTTAGTTCTTCCATTAGTGGCAATGCTTTTTAAATAGATAGAACTACTTACATTTTTCTTAACATCATAATCAATAGGTGTATCTTTAAAGCATAACTCAATTCTAATCTTTTTTTTTTGTTCTACAAAACTGCAAAGTTCACTGTTGAGTTCTAAAATTCAAAAAGACTGAATGATCATAGATAACAAGCATTCAAAATGTATCGTGCATAATTATTAGATTCTTTCTCCATTTGTCCTTCTGCTCCCTGCTGTCTCTGTTGCCCACCAGTGAGTTACACATTTAAGAGGAGGAAAGAAATCTATCGACTGCGGAGTTGAATTCAGTTAATATGCCTCACTAGAGGGACAATGCACGTAACACAGCAGGCCTAATTTGCTGTCCATCTCTAGCTATGAATATTACCACCAAATGTCTGCAGTCAAGTGGTTTTCATTACACTGAAGTTCTGTGGTGTGGGATTCTCTGCAAAATTTAATGACCAAAGTTCTTTATTTGAAAAAGTACTCTTACAATGGCATTCTGCTTGAGCACCACAAGCAACTGAGGTACATTAAAAAGTAGATGCACTGAAAAACATGAAAATGCAGCCCATCATAGTATCTGAAGCAGAGCGTAACCAATGAAACACTCTTCTAAAGGAGCAGCAAAGGAGCAACTTGGTAGCTTTTATGTATGAATATATATATTCCCCGCAAATGGGTTCTTCTAATTGATTGCCAAGTCCGTGAGAACACTTCATTGCATTACTTTCTGGAAGCAGAAAGCATGGCTGTGGCTTTGAAAGGTGAATTCTGCTGAATGTGCAAAGTTAATGTTATGTTTAAAGCCAAAAGAGAAATTCAGCAGGGGAACCTCTTTCTTCAAATAGTTGCTACAGTAATCAGAGCCCTGTTTTATGGCTGGGTTATCAAAGGTGCTGCACACAAAAAAAATCTCTGCTGTATTCAATACCTTGTTCTCATTATGCTCGTTGCTAGTAGCACTAATCATTCCTCTATTTTTACACTGAACATTGACTTTGTGAATTCACTATTGAGAGCAGGGAGGAAAAAAAAAAAACCCAACAAAAAAACCCTAGCGATTTTTCAGTTGTATAAATCTTTTGGGAATATTTATTAAGAGATAATGATTTCAGTACATCCACATACACCTGTAATTGCCCTAATTCTCTATAACATTCTTCAAGCTAAAGCTCTTTCCTATGATCATGCTGAGTTCCTTTGCTGGTTTAATAAGAGCCAGGCAAAGGTGGATGTGTTCTGGTCCGTGCTGCAATTTACAGTATACAACAAAGTAGCTGTCCTTTGGGCTTGAGCAGAGCTACTCGGAGAGTAGGTAGTTTAGGCGTATTCAGGGTGTTACAGAACAACTCAGCCTTCTTTAAAACACATGCGTATAGGAGCAGAAGATAGACCACTGTGTTTTTGGAGAATAGTTCATGGAATGGAGCCGTTTCAGAGCATATCATGATATGATGTACTGCTGATATTAATAAATTGCAAGTAAATCAGTATCCAGTTCCCACGCCTGAAAGGGTCAAAAAACCCCTGTGCCAGGTGTTTGTGTTTCTGATAGAAAAAGTCTGTAGCTGTAATGGTAAACTGAAGGATGCCTGGACTTGTGGCCAACTAAAAAGGTGTATTTTAACCTCTGAAAGGAAGTGCTAGCACTTAAGTCACAAGCTGGAAAAATGACCTGACCTGTTTGAACTCCTGACCCTTGCATGGAGCTATTAGTTAAAGTGCTGGCTGGCCTAAGCCAAAATCGTAGTAAACCCCTACAGACAGTCCAGTTCCTGTACTTGTGCCTGTGCCCTGGCACTGCTGAGGCTACCAGAGAGGTTGTAGCCTGTTCTTTCTCAGGACTGTCTCTGAAATGGACTGGGGAAACCACTGTAGAGAAAAGTCTGCAGGAAATTACTCTTAGAGCAAATTTAAATGCCTCCATGGAAGGAAAGAATCCACTTGGAAGAATGTTGTTTACTCAGAAAAACTCCTCTCAAAATATACACACCAATTTCAAGTGTGTTCTGATTTAAGTGCGTGTAATCCTTCGCTTTTAATTCAGCTAGCAACTGTACCAGAAACATAAAGGAAAATGTCAGTAAGTGATTTTAGCAAATTCTGAGACTTTGTTATTATGCACAAACTGGAAGCATGTTTAATTCTTTCTAATTCCAGTCAATCCAAACAAAAAGCAATACATGTAGTGATAGGAAAGAAAGACCCCTTTAAAGACACTGGTTTTGACAAAAGAGTTATCTAACATCTGTAAACCATAACTGATGAGGAGGAGGAGGAAGAGGAAGATGATGATGATGAAGAAGAAGAAAATAATAATAAAAGATAGCTTCATTATATATAAATCTTCTCAGTACCCTTGGGATGTTTGATAAACAGTTGGGTTAAAATGCCAGGACCAAGAAGAAATAACTACAAAGCATTCAAGAAAAAAACCAAGATCTGACTGTCTTCTGGTTTGTGACATGTAACAGTAAAATGATGACCAAGAAAACTGTATTCCTTTTACTCCTCATTTGGATGGCATGACCTATGAAAAATGTAGCGTTTAACAAAACCACTTGCACTACTGCAATCTAAGGATGGTACCCCTAATGGTACCAGCACTGGGAACAATATCATTAAAAACTGTTTACCTCCTATGGTCATTGTTCCTACAGTTATGTGAGCTGCATGAAGCCTGAGGTCAAATTTGAACAGAGAGTTTAGAGACAAATCTCCTGAGCTAAAACATGAATTCAAACTGTCTTGGGATTGTTCAAGACAGACAAACAGAGAGATATCTTCTCTTTTATTTTCAACTCATTACAGAAAGAATAAATACCCTGGAAGGAAAAGAAAGAAGTGGGAAAATAGGCTGACGATTGTGAACGATTTAATAGTGATTTACATTAAATGCTGAGAACAGACTCATAGAACTATTAAACCAAAAGCAAGATTATTGCTAGCTGTATTTTTTAACTCTAGCAGCTGAATTACACTGTATGATTATTAACTAGCACAAGACATAAATCTGGCAGCTGCTACTCAATTTTACCTGACAGCATTCAGTATCAAATAACATGCTTTTCTATATTATTTTTTAATATCACTAAAAAAAAAATTGCTGTTAGCAAATAATAGAAAAGAATTAGAAAAGCACTTTGTTTTCCAGTTCCTCAGTTCAGTCTGCATCACAAAAGAGAAACTGAAAAAAAGGAAAAGGAAAACTAGGCATGCTTATTTCAATACCTGTAAGATATAATTCAAATGAAGACAAAATTAACCAATTTATGGATAGCCCTTTTTATATATCAAAGTTGCTATTACACAGAAGGAAAAACAACCCCTACAATAATTAAAGTGACAATATCTTTCCTTCATAAATTAAGTATTGTTTATGTTACACATAATTCACTATATTCTATGTTACATAGAATTAGATGCTGTACTGTGAGGCTATGTTTAACTTTGTAGGATATAGTGAAGTAATCACAGATCACTAATTAACAATTTTATGATCATCTTTTTTGCCCTATATGTGAAGGCTTTTAAAAATTTCATTTTTTTCCTCCCTTTTTTAGGGGTAGAAATGAATATTTAAATAGCTGTTTCCAGCTACAGTTTTGTGCCCTTGTGGGACTGAACATTTCTAATTAGGTTTACATAGCCCTTAGCCAAATTAGTACTCTTTTCACTGTTTTCTATGCAAAAATGTAGGCCAGTCAGCACTACACGAACTTCTGTCTTAAACAAAGCACACTCCATTCCACTTCTGATAGCAGTGCGTGTGCTCCATTAACTGGGTGCTTGCTTGCTCAAGCAACTCTGTATTAAGTAAGAGTATTGTTATATCTAACAGCAGACTATATTGTTAAAAAAATGCTGTTAATTCTAGAAATGCACTGAAACAAATTTGAAAAAATAACACCATATGTAGCTGTTGGTAGTATCCTAAGACTTAGGGTCCTAGGTTCTTATTAGACCACTTCTGACTCTACTCAGAACAGTCTGGAAAGGGCAGTTACTTCATCTGGTCTTATACTACTTTAACATTAAAATAATTCCAACATTTTCATAGAATTAAGTGAAAAAAAGTGAGTAAGAGCTAGCATGCAATCACTGTGCAGTTGAATAATTAGTCACAATTTCATTTGCTATCACCGGCTAAACTATCCTTATCCAGACATTGTACTAGGCACTGTAAAAATGAATAGGAGAAAAAGCTTTCATTGGGGCACATCCCTAGGGCAGGGCAGGGAATTACATCTCCGCAAATCCTCGGCTGAACATAGGTGGATGTTGCTCCTGCTCCCTTCCCGGTCACAGGACACGCAGTAGAGTCATTCAAATGGTGCTCGTAAGCCAGCTTTTGGCAGCGGACAATGTTTTGTTCTTCCTCACGTTGTTTTTTTCCAACAAAGTAGCTAGCACCGATCTTTCCTGCTATTTGACATGGGCCATGCTATCCATGCAATCCGTCTCCTTCCTGTGCCACCGCTCTCCTGAGCTTCAGCTTCGGCGTCCCTGCAGCCTGGGCAGCCGCAGAGCGCCCGTCCTCGCTCTCTCGGACAACCTCCCCGCCCGCCCTCACAGCATCCCCTGGGCTCCCACACTGCACTGGTCTCCAACCCCGTGCACAAAACCTCCTCCTCTGCTGCGGCCAGGCTTGCCGCCCGCTGCCAGGGCAGCTGTGTGCTCACTAGCACAGCTCCGCCGGCACTTCGGAGTCAGCGGGCATCAGCATTTTCCCGCTCTGGCTCACTACTGTGGTGTCTTATTAATTGTGGGTCTGTGGCAGGCGTAGAACAGAAAGTTCAAGAGACGGCGTCGGGACAGCGTGCGACAATATTTAGTGGGGAAAACCTTTTCCTGATTCATACTAATTAGAAGACAGTGAAAATAAGAACTTCCCCAAAACCTTTCTTTCACAAGGACGTGTTAAAATCACTCTGGGTGTTTCGGTTAGCTGTGCAAAAGTCAGTGGTCGACTGGATCCTGCATAGATAGCTTTTAGCCTGAGCAACATACTTTGGGTGGGTAAATTCCAGAAAGCGAAGTACGAGTTGTGTAAAAATAGAAACGTGCCCATTTATGATGTTTGAATTTACTAATTATGAGAATCCTAAAGTGTCTCTGCTCTTGCAGAATGAAGTAGAGAGACTAGAAATCCTGATTTGTACAAGGCATTCATCATAACAAATACAGAGAAAACAGAGAGAAGCAGGTAGAATATAGATAGATAAGGCTGATAAATACAGGAACATAAACTTACTCTTATATGCACTTTTTTTTAATCACAGAACAGTAATGGGACCATAGGAAAAAATAAAACAAACAAACCACTGAACACCTGAGCTGTAGCGCATCACTCAAAGTCTGACAACGCAAGTGAGTCTTTAAGTCATGGGGCTGTCTCTATGAGTCCTTACCACTGAATATTGGGAGCCAAGGTGAGGGTAAATGGATCTCGTTACTTGAGTAAAATTACACTTACTTATTAACACATAATTTTGCCAGGTTGTCAGATTCCAGAGCTAAGAAAACCTGTCTAGGTAAAGAATGGGTTGCCTGTATGACTATACCAACAAAGCCTCTAAATGGGGAGAGCTTATAGCAGGATAACAGCTCTTAAAACAACAGTTTATATTGCTTTCCTAAGTGAAAAGTGCTATATCAAAATCCGTTTTTTTGTTTTTTTTAATTTTTTTCAGTATTACTGCCTTTGGATGTCTTTGTTGTTGTTGCTAATGTTTGAATGGCACAGGTATACTACGTATATATGACTATACTAGATAGGTAATTAATAATAGATAATCCTAGCACTATTAACATATTAAAGGTACACAAGTATTTAAGTGCCTGCTAGTCCAAACCTTCCAGCTTAGCAATGGATAGCAAGAAGAATGACAATGAGCTCTCAGAACCACAAATCTCAGACTATGCAAGGCTGTAAAATTCATCATTAATATTCTGAATTATACCTGAAAGCACATTCAAAGTCAGAAAAGAAATTTAGTACAGGTGTCAGCAGGTTTGATGAAGATTTTTGTTCTGCGTGCAATTAGAGTAAAAAATTTAGCAGAGATGATGATCTTAACTTATTCAAGAATATTGAAAAGGAGATATCTTTTAAAATTAAAACTACATCTAATTGTGAAGACCTTGGTAAGTAAGGACATCTATTTCATGAAAGACCCTTACAGCATTTTTACTATAGCTCCCTTGCAATTTTTCTATTTCTTCTGTTTTTCAGACTTGAAGAGCTATTTCCTGATTCTTCCCAGAAGCCACAAGAGAAGGCGTGTTCCACCAGACTTAGTTTCAGTAGGTGGTGTCTATTATTATGAAATGTTTATACCACCTTACACCACAATGTTTAATTCAAGCTAATGATGCTAATATTTTAAGGCATTACATTAAAAAAAAAAAAAAGCCATTTCTAGCCCAGAAAATTGCAGTTTGATATTGACTGTTATCGGTGCCTTACTCCAAATAAGATGGCCCTAGTCTGACCATGAGATGGCAACAGATAGAAACTAATAGTAACATTCTATTTATTTTCTGTCCTAGAACAGCATAATCTTGTTAGACTCTAGTACACCATTGTATTCTGACCAAATGCACCTGAAATGCAGAATACTTGTGTTTTCAGTGCATAAAATGGAATAAAGCAAAAGAAATAAGAGATAAAATGATAATGCTCTTTATTTTTCCTGATGTTACGTCGTCTACACAAAACCTGGGAGTTGCCTGATGTTTTATGTTTGCAGTAAATTATTTCCCTAGATGTTTTCAGTGGCTGAACTTCCATCATTCTTTATCTGCAGATTGAAAATCTCTCAGATGAGCTGTCACCTTCTATTATTAATTAAAATCTGAAGAAGAGCTCTGTTGGAAATACTTTTTCCCCTAAACTCGACAATGAATGCAGGATAAGCTTCCATACTGAGATTTGATTCCTTCGACTGGATACCTGGACTGGTAAGAAGATCTAAACTAAACTAAAATCAATATGCATATGGCCTCATTCCACTGCCCTAGGTGTGCTCTCACAGCTTCTTGTAAATTTCAGGAAATAACTATATTCCCTTTGAAATTTCTGTCTCCGCTCCATACATACTAGCCAGGAAAAGACTAGAAATGACAGAAGCAGAAACCTTATGAGCTGCCACCTGTAGCTGCAATCAAGCTGTCCCTAACAACTTCAGGAAAGAGCTGAAAATTGCCTACCATGGCACCTGAAAGCTGTGCACTACCAGTCATCTCTCCTAATTTAATTATGGTGAGAGTCATCCAACTTTGTAACGTGGCAGAGGCACATTAGCACCATCTTGTCATTAGGATGCAACAAAGGTTTAGGTCTTTAGATGTTTGTAGTTGGTTATAGTTTAACAAACAATAATCTGATTGACATCTGCAATGCATGTTATCTCAGTCTATTAAAAACAACAGAAACTCCCTCCTCCCCAAACAGATCGCCTAAGCAACACAGCTTTTTCAAAGAAAAAGGCCATGAAACAAATATGTCATTCTACTAACATTTAAAACATGTTTCTTGATTTTTCTTTTTAAACAAAACCTGTTTTGATTGAGAAACTGAAATGATAAAATCTCTTTAAGTCCCCATGAAAATCTGCTCAAATTTGAAAATGATTCAGTTTGCACAGAATCCTCCTTGAGATCTCTGCTTAATTCCTGAGAGGTTTTGCCCATCTTTAGCACAGAGATTGCCTTCGCCTGTAAGCAAATACCTGTGAAATCCATTAAGTAAGTGTGTATTTATCTCATCCGTCTGGCATACTGAATTTCACAAAGGATGACAACTCACAGTGACACTAGTTATTTTATACTACTCGATATGATCCACAGAGTGGATCTAAATATTCCATCTTTGAAAGACTGCATAAAAAGAAAGAAGGGTCTTCTAGTTAAAGCAGTTACTTGGTGACCCAGACAGCAGAGTACTTGCATGGGAATATAATTCTTTGATTGTAGTTAAGTCACTGAAACTCAGTTTTTCAGAGGAGAGTACCAACTACACGTTTCTCATTTTCTAGGTGTCTAACTTGAGACTGTAGGGTCTGATTTATAGAAGTGCAAATGTAGTCAATAGAGATTGTGCTTGGAATGTATAAAATGCAATATAAACACTCTGCCGAATCAGATCTTGCATTTCTTATACTGGATGCCTAGAATTTCTAGATATTCTCGAATTTAATCAATCAAGGTCAACAAACCTTACTTAGTATAATGGGGATAATACTCTGTTCATCTTACAAGATCTTATGGAAATAAATTCACAGCTTTATGTGAAACAGACATATGATAGTGGGGGCAAATATGGGGGATGGGACAAAATAATATTGTCTTAAGAAGAGTAGTTAAACATAAGTCCACGTATCACAAAATGAGAAGAGGTTATAATATAAACTATATTCAATCAGACTGAGAAAAATTAGTTCAGGAACATATAATTAACATTACAAATAAACTGGACTAGCAATTTAATTTTTAATTTTCATTTTTAAATTTTAAGTGCTTATTAGACCTTTAACATGGTTCTGGTTTTTTTTCCTTTCACATTCTTTTATAAATATCTTTTTTTTAAAAAAGTGTCCAAGTTACATTGTGAATCACATTGAATTAATTTTTTTTTTTCCTGTGTGACTGTTATTAAAAACCATGTTTAGAATACCTTCTTCAGATACCTAACCCAATATGTAAGGCACACATCTCTATACATGGAGAGAATTAGGTAGCTCTGTGAAGGAGGGATATACTTCTACACAATGGTGAAGAAATGCAAGAAGACATTTCTTTAATGTTATTTTTAGAATGTGAATTACAGTAATTTTGGTGCAGTTAATTCCCACACATCACAGCAGAAATTTCCTAACTCCACAAATCAGAAAAAAAAAAAAGAAAAAAGTTTGCCTTCATTTAAACTGGATGATCTTTTATTCAAGGATCTTCTGTTGCCTTGTGGTTCCTGATGTTTGTTGGATTGTTCCTGGAAAACGTAGGTTTTACTTTATTTGTAGCCTCTAGGCAACACAGAATACAAAATAAAATAAAATAAAGTAAAATAGAATAAAATCCCTGTGTAGCATTTCAGCTAGATATATTACACTATAATGAATTCACCTTCCTTTGAATTAATGGGTATTTACTACCAACATTAAAAAAAGGTACTCACAAACTTGCATGTGTAATGTTTTACAAGATTTTTACTGTTTCTTTCCTCCAACAAATGAACCAAATAGCTCCATTTACAAATATAAATTATGTGGATATCTATATAAAAACCTTATCTGAAAAAAACCTGTATAAGTAGATTCTGACTTTATTCACAGAGAATAATATTTCAGATCACAAAAAGAGCCAAGTTTCCTAGTGAAAACAATTGTATTTATGAAATCATTTGTTTTTTAACAAAGACGGGATAAAAACCTAATTCTCCACAATTTTTACAAAATGCTTTTTAATTTATTTTTTTAATAAGGCAGTATTGAATATTAGTTTTATCTGCCTCTTCTGAAAGTTGAAGTCCTCTATTTCTTCAAATAAAAAAAATATAGCAGCTCTGCCCATGGTGTAAACATGCTTAGTGTGCCCTTGAGGGCCCAATCCAACTCAGCTGAAGACAGTGTCTGTCCTTTGATGGACTTCAGTGTATAGTTGAATTGGACCTTAAGGGGAAGGCTGACTAAAAAATGAGTTATATCAAACTCTAAAAGAAAAAGCTTATCTCAGCCACAGTCCAAATCACGTCAGCTTTAATAGAAGCTGCATTTGCCCTCAGCCCTTGGCCATTCTGTGAACCTAACCAGCAAAGTGGTGTTTAGTGCAACACCAGTAGAGAGCATGCAAAGAAGACAAAAATCACAATAAAATTTAGTGCAAAGAATAAATAGATTCTTTTACCCCCCAAAACATTGCTTTCTCTAACCAAAGAGTAGAAATCCTTACGATTTTCAATGCTTCATGCATGCTCCTTAAAATACTACAAAGCATAATAAGAAGTCAGACACATAATTGGAGAAATCAACATGCACATTTCAGAATATGCAGACAAATAAATTTCCCAGTTTAATGTGATTTTTAAGAGAAAACCTTCAATGTAGCTGCTGAAGTAAAAGAATATCTGCATGGGGTACCGAAGGCTGAATTCATTAGTTCAATTAAAGCAACCAGCTCGACACAGCTCCACTCAAATTCTGGAAGGAGACAGCTCTGCTTGAACATTTCATTTTAATTGTGATAATATTGGCATTCTCCTCATGAAAGTCTTTAAAGGGAGAATACAAAATAATAAAAGATATTCTTCTTTTAATCAGATGCAAAGAAAAGAGGAGAATAGTCTTACATATAAGAGAAGAAAATAATTAACAATCAAATATAATGATAGTATTGTTATGATGAATAGGACACCATGAATGCAGCTTAGTACTGGAATTAATCAGAAATTTACACTATTTTCTTTTTATAAGTGTCTGTGGAAGGAGGTAAATTTGGGTCATAGAAACACAAGCAGATTTTTATTTTTTTTTTTTAAATTTATGAAGGGCTAAACAACTAATATATTTCTTTTACTAATCAGTGGGGGGAAAATAATTCCGTTTTTCCCTAAAGCAACTTCTGGTAGCATTGGTTGAATTAATCAACAATAATTCATGGAATAGTACCAGTTTAGCCAGGTTTGCAGATGTTTTATATCAGGAAAGCAATGAAAACCAGATGGGTGGGTCTGACTTATACTTCTAATGAAGTTGACAGCCAATGGAACCAGCCATTTAGTCACAGTTGAAGAGATAATACTATCATAACGCTTCAATTTTTACCTTTTCCTGAAGATAGATAAAATCTTTTCAAACTTTCAGGGGAGGTCAGAAAACTTTGCTTTTCTGTTGCAAGTATGAGGAACACATATCATTCCACGATCCACTCCCTGAAATGAATGGCTTAAGTATGCACTCTGAGAGGAAAGTTTTACCTTTCAGTAACGAATTTTGCTAGAATTAATCCCTTGGGCTCTAATTGCTGCTATTTAATATCATCTAAGCTGTAGTTCTCTTTACTGGTTCACATTAACTAAATACAATTTTATAACAATAAAGCAGGTTCAGCCAGAGTAATAAATGATCTTCCCCAAGGAAGAGACACTGTTCCAATAAAAGACACCAAGCAATGTATCTGATAGTGCTCTGTGCATGCTGGAAGATAGTAATGCTCCAAAGACTGAAATTCAGCCTTGTGAGAGTTGGTGTTCCACTTAAAGGTCTCTAAATTGCCAGCAATTTTGCAATAGTAATTTTCTCCCTAAAAAGCATATTTCAGTATGGATACTATGGTGGGCTATTATGTGCTGCAGGACGCTGGGTCAGCTGAGGTTGGAAAAGGCTCACTCTGGTCCCACGGATGTCAGTAAACTCTCCCTGAATCCCAGTAGCTTCAGGGATAAACAACAGAGACTTCAGCTCATCCCGTTATTCTGAATTGGCCTGCTATGAGTTTGCCAACTTCAGATACGGGTGAGTGGCAGAGATTACAATGACTGTATCAGGAGTGCTGGAGCATAGTGCTAGAAGGTGAGACAAGCATTTTCTGATGTCAGTGAGGTTGAGGTTAGTGGGAGAATATCGAGCAGTTTTAGTGGTAAATTCTGCTGAGATGCTTTCAAAATACAGCTTCTGTCCAATGTAAACCAAAACAAGTAAGCACGTACTGTTAAAAATTCAGTTCAACAAGGTTGTCTTTTTGTCCAGAGTGCAAAACCATGAAAAAATACTGTTCCTCTCAAAGTCTCTGGGCACATCAAACTGTTGATTGAGACTGTGGCAGTTCAAACCAAACCATTCACTGCTGAGAGCTCTGTTCCGTGAATCACTAAGACCATGAATAATACCTGACCATCTGAGAGGCATCTTGCTGACATCTTTAGATCTATTTCTATGCCTGAAGAGAAATAAATGCTTAATATTTTACCAAAGCCAGCTGTCATGGTTTAACCCCAGCCAGCAACTAAGCACCATGCAGCCACTCACTCACTTCCCCCACCCCCCACCCCCCATAGTGGGGTGGGGGAGAAAATCGGGAAAAGAAATAAAACTCGTGGGTTGAGATAAGAACAGTTTAATGCAACAGAAAAGAAGAAACTAATCATGATTATGATAACACTAATAAAATGACAGCAGTAATAATAAAAGGATTGGAATATACAAGTGATGTGCAGTGCAATTGCTCACCACCCGCTGCCGATTGACACCCAGTTAGTCCCTGAGTAGTGATTCCCCCCACTCCCACTCCCCCCAGTTTATATACTAGGTATGACATCCCTTGGTATGGAATACCCCGTTGGCCATTTGGGGTCAGCTGCCCTGGCTGTGTCCTGTGCCAGGTTCTTGTGCCCCTCCAGCTTTCTCACCGGCTGGGCTTGAGAAGCTGAAAAGTCCTTGATTTTAGACTAAACACTACT
>JAVJGG010000017.1:16267111-16280431 GCA_035590195.1 Aviceda cuculoides | reverse complement strand
GCACTGCTCAGCAATAACGAAAACATCCCTGTGTTATCAACACTGTTTTCAGCACAAATCCAAAACATAGCCCCATACTGGTTACCATGAAGAAAATTAAGTCTACCCCAGCCAAAACCAGCACATCAAACAAAATCAAGGTACTCCTCATCTTGATGGAGAAATCTTTAAAAGAAAAATGCGTCCACATGCAGAAAGTATCAGAATGCAAGTAGGTATCTGTGCTGGCCCTGAAAGGGGCTCTAGTATATGCAGTAACCTGTATTGCAGCACCTGGACCCCACATTGCCTCTGTATTTCACCTTATTTAATCAACTGGCAAAATACAAAACTAGTCCTGGCAGCAAGGACTGGGCTTGAAGTCTTCCCATGACCTAAATAAATAACAGATAATGCCATGTTCTTTCTGACCTAGTGAATCGCAGTGGCTCAGCTTAATCGCTAAGGCTGAGAGTACTTCGGTGCAGCATAACCACGAGTTTCTTGTTTAAGATACTCTTAGCATGAAATGTTTGATCCAGACAGTACAAGCCTTAAACAGTATATTAAACAGTATATTAAACTTGCTCTATATGTAAATAAAAATGGACAAAGGTTTTTTGGTTGCATAATTTCAGTCACAGAAAGAAAAAAACCCCAATTATTTGAATATCATACACTAGATACAAGTTTCTTTAAAAGAAAAAAAAGTGGAATATTATGAATTATCTAAGCATATATCCCTGTGGACACTGTTCTTATTTTGCAATTATTTTATAGTATAGTTTTTTAAGGTTTTAGACATTTCAAAACTCCTGGGAAAAAATCATTGTCTAGCTCAAGAAAGAGTATGCAGACAAGATTGTTCCTGGATATTTCAGGATTCCAGCCCATGAGTAAGCAAGAACAGGCCAAGGGTTTAGTGTTGAAGACAACATTTTAGGAAAGCTCCTGGGGCTGGCCATAATTGCCATCTCATCAGAATTCAGCACATTACAGAAACTTGCACAAGACATCCCTTTCCTCTTCCCACAAAACACAAGTCAGAAAGGGCATGAAAAGTGAATGGTGACAAGGAGTTTAGCTTCATAGCTGTCATGAGGCTTCCTCAGAAGGCAAATCAGTGTCTGCAAATATTGGGCTGTACATAATTGAAATGTAACAGTCCCTTTCTCTGTTTGCTACTTGTCAGGTTTTTTTCTCTTCCTTCACTGATGAAGAGAGGAAGAAGATAAAGGGAAGAAAAGTCACGGTAAGATGAACAATGATCCCCACAAACACAGCTTTCCACCTTAAAGACTCTGCCTTCCTAGATTCAAACAAAAGGTATGTGAAATTAAGACTGAAAATGCATCAGTATATGAAAACACTGCAACTGCACTCAGAGAATCTGACTCAGTTTCTGACTTGACACTGGCCTTTTAAGTACACTTGAGGAAACAGCCTATGTTGTGTCTTTTCAAATAGCAGTAACGTGCAAAAAATCCTTTTTCTGCATCCTCTGAGATTTCTCAGTCTTGACAGTGCACCTGCAAAAGGAAGCAGCCCTTGACTTGAAAAGTAGGTCTGCATTCACCAGCTTGAGAAGCATCCAACTGGTTAGGATAAACATGGCAACGTCTGGCAGGTGGCAGCACATGATGGTAGAATCAAAACCACCAGAGCCTAGTGCTTTATTGCAAGGCACTATTATATTAACTACAAAAACATTTATGCCCCATACACAAGGTTCATTGATTTCTGGTTTCCCACATTTCTGCAAGCTTATTTTGTTTAGCTGGTTGCTGATGTTCCCAATTCAGCAAATCATGTGAGTGTCTAATAGCACGAACTCTTTTGATTTGTTTGCCTGCCTAGTGGCCAACTAGTAATGGCCGTCAGAAGGCTATGGATGGAAACGCAACACATGGCAACACAGCAACATGGTTTGGACTAGCTGGCCTTGGTAGGGGAGGTAAATACCCCTGTCCCGTGCATCTCTTTCTCCCCTGCCTCCAGGAAATCTGCATCTGCAGAAGTATGTACTTGAATACTTTTAGGTTCAAATAGTTCCAAGAAAAGCCCCAATTTTAAAGCAATTTGAAAACTATGAGTGAAGCCAACTAGTGTTATATCTTGTGTTTATTTCAGAGGGAAAATACCTTTGGGAAGGATCAGAACATTAAAGTACAAAACAAGAAAATTCATTTGGGTTGTACTCTCTGTTTTTCATCAGTGTTACAGCCTTAAAATTTGCACAGAATAATATAAAATTATACAGTAGGTTTGAAAAATGATCCTAGTGTCACTCCCATCAGTCAATTTACACCAGTCAGTTTCTACCTGGTATTTGAAGAAGTTAAGAATCCAGATTAGCATCAGTTAAGAATCTGATGGATAATGCTTTTATTCACATGAATTGCCTTACCCTCCTTTTCAATAGTGCAGATGACTACAGAAAGAGCAGCACAGAAAGGAGAAATTTAGTGGAATAATTCTAATGAGGAAAAAAAGTGCAGGATCAACATTTTATGGACTGAATTTCCAAATATACACCATTTTTTTAAATATTAATGATTGTAAACATTAAAATTCCACATAAAATAGAACTTATATTTGAATGCGTGATTAGGATAAAACTGCAAACACCTGCTGGACTGGAAAACAATATGCTTTGATTTAACTTTCTTACTAACTCTTGGTCAATTACTGGCATTTCTAGATGGTAATGAAAGTATTCAAATGAAAATTCTTTAAACACATAGATATCTATAGATGAAACTCAGTTGTTGGCAGTAATAATGTCAGTATATTTTAAAGGTATGCTTTTGCTTTTTCCTAGTAGTATTCTAAGACGGGTTCACACTTCTTTGAGTGTTAGTCTTCATACACAGTATGGTTAGATCTGCCATAGTGCTGTCACAAGCACTCCAGAACCTGGAGTGGAAACCTGTCCGACTGAAATTCTCTGCCACTCTAGCTTGTCATAGCCACACTGCAGTCAGTGGAGATGGGCAGATTTACACCGGACTGAGACATTACCCTTGTACAGTCCTCTGCTGCAGAGAGTTATTTTGGATACACACATGCTCTAGTTTGGTTATGAATTTATACAGGGAGGTATTTTCAAATAAGGATGAAGTAGGAACTTGTGCAGAGCTTTCTCTGAATACATGAATCTCCCACACCAAGCACACTGTCAAAATGAGCTCTGATTTGTAATTTGTGCTTTTGTTAGCCAAAACGATCACAAACCTTCTGTTTCAATATGAAAGATTGCAAGCTATATAGGAAAGGTTCAGGAGCCACAGGAGAAAGCGCTTAGAGAAAATTGCTTATTGAAATCCCCACAGCTGGTAGTAGTCTAGAATAGGATCATTTGGTCACTGAGGGTGTAAAGGGGTAGAAGGCTAAAAATAGGGGAGAAAATAGAGGGCAAAATTGACCTGAGAAAGGCTGTGACTGAATTTGGCTATTAAAAGCACTTACTCTTTTTTTACTATTCACCTATTAGGTAACCCTGAAAAAACATAGCTAATAAAATGTATCGGTTAGTTCAGCACAGACTTAGATGTTAATTAGGAACTTAGTAACTAGGCAAAATTAAACTCTCCAGTACATAGAGGGGAAAGAATGCAGGGCACTATCTACAAATACAGTCAGAAAGAAAGAGAGAGAGAGGGAGTCTTGCCTACCGATCCAAAATGTTCCTGGTAAGTAGGAAAAAGTGTCAACTCTATTAATCAAGAAGGGCCAGGTCGCATCTGCATTTACTGTGTCCGTCCACAGATGGCTGAGGTCAATGTTAAAGATTTTAATGACCTAATTTGGCTTTGGACAAGGCCCACAATTTGCCAATGCCTGGTACTTGGAGTGGCTGGAGAGCACAGGCAGCAGAAGAAAGAGGAGGAGGGCAGGAGAGCACAAAGCACCCTGTTTGCTGATGCTGGTCTGTGGCATTGCTCTTTGCATAAATTACTTCGAGCCAGACAGTATCAAGAAACATATATTCTCATACTAATTTCACATGTACTGTTGTGAGGCTTGGTGGAATCACTAGGAGTGACATATTCATGCCACATCTCACAGAAAGTCTTTTGTCATCTGCTTAGAAGTGTAACATTTCCTGCACAGAAAAATTCATGCTGCTTTTTCACCCCTTTCAAACTTTCACAGAGGTCTGGGTCTTAAAACTAGGATTTTTAGTGCAGAGAGATCTATTAAAGCAGTTCTTGTTCTCAGTCATGTGCTGGGAGCATACTGCAACACCTGGAGGATTTCTGTCAGGATGGCATATATCATTACTACAGATCCTTAAGCAAGACCTCATTTGTTAAGTATGGATGTTGCATTATCTTCCCTTAAAACATTCTGGGTCTTTTTTTACTGTGTTTTGTCTTGTCTCTTTGAGTGATTGGGAGGCCCATATACATGCTGCAGGCTGCTGCTGATTCACCTCCAACTGTAGCATTCCCCGTACTGGCAGTCATTATATCGCCACAGAAGGACTTTATAAGCTAGGATTTAGACTGAATTTTTATACAGAGGCATCTATTATTCCAGCAGCATTAATCAAGCCTTGCTCAAAATGCATAAGCACTTTCTAAATATATTATTGTGTGTGCAGATATACCTCTTCAAAAGGACAAACCAGAAATGATTTCTGTTGAAGTAATTAAGTTTGCAATAAGGTGACTGGCTATAATAATATCCTTGAAATTATACAAACCACTTGGATGGTGAGCCTCCTGTAGGACTGGTAAAGTAGTTCAGACTTTACAACTGTGTATTTCTCCATCTATACTGCAAGGGCAAGTTATCAATGAAGAAGGTCGTATTTTAAAAGGGAGATTGTTCCCTGAAGCCATCTACTCTGTCTTGTTCTTATCGTTGCCTAAAGGAAATTACAACAATTACTTAGCTGGGAAACTAATATTAAAAGAAATATTTATGTGTCCTTTAATAATATTCAGCAGGAAGAAACAGAGACAGTTGGTATCATCTGGGTAGTATCTTCCCTGTCCCCCCCTGAACTCAGCAGCACCACAAAGGGCTCTGTCAATCAGGTGTCCGCCACTGTTGTTACAGTGCTGCCTTATCTCTGACTGGACTTTGCGGTAAAGCTTGTCAGAATTCATAGTCTGTTAATGACACAATCCGATCCAAAAATCTTTTCTGGAACTTTAGAGTTGGACAAAGTGTTATTGTCAGATGTTCTGGGAAAAAAAAAAAAAGTGTTTAGTAATTTGCAGTTGAACAGTTAGAAATGTTCTGTCTCACCAACTTGCAGCATAGTTCTTCTGAGCCAACAGTGGAACAATTACATATACTGATCAGTTCTTACCCTGGCAGACAGTTCTGTTGCTGTTGACGCATATATATTCATATGCTTAAGTAACTATCAGCATGAGCAAATTTTTCATATTTGGAGCTTTATTCACAGTTTAAGTTCTTTATTACGCCTAGAGGAAAATCTGCCCAACAGGGTAACAAAATAGGACTCTATTAAGCTTCAGAACCCATGCAAGAAGACATATGTGCCAGGCCAAGGGAATACATTATTACACCATTAAAAGGTAGCACTTTATCTGAGAACTATTCTTAGATTTGCAATTATCATTCTTAAGTCATAAATCAGGGGTCCAGATCTTTTTCTAAAAAGCCATTACTTTGCATATCTTGGACTAAAGAAGAACAATGACTAATAAACTGGAAAATACAATAATCTTTTGGACTTCAAATTTACACTTTATATGAAAAAGTCATCCTAGTTGTTAAATGGAACTTAAAAACCAGCATGTGTACACAAATACTTGGTAATGACTTACTGATGTAAGGGAAGCATAATATCACCTCTTAAAAAGCCTTAATAAATGTTATGAGTTTTTTTGTAAAATAAACAAGACTTGGCTTAGAACGCTTCTAATATATTGTATCCCTGCAATTAGTTTATTGTAACAATCAGATCTCTGTTTTGCTGAAAACTTGGCATTTAACTATCCCAAACTTTGGCACATAGGAGAGAACTGGAAAGAAGTAAGCTGTTCTGATGATGACTTCCAGTGTAAGAAACTAATTAAAACAAAATCCATGTTATGTAGCTCAAAACCATCTCTATTGTAAATCAAGTGAATCAGTTAGTTATTAGTATTATCACAGAGCCTAGAGGTACAGGAAATCAGGGTCCATTATGCTTGGGACTACATGAACACAGGAGACAGACTCTGCCCTGAAGAACTTTCCATCTAAATAGACAACTCAAAGTACGGCAAAGGAAATCGTTGCAGTGGAGGAAATGAAGCACAGAGAGATTGCATCAGTTGCTCATGGTATCTAGGAAGTTTTTGGAGGTGTTATGCACTGCACCTACCTATAATGTGTTTTTATATATATATATATATATATATTAAAGAAAAAGTCCATTTGATGTAGCATGATGTAATCCTTAGTACATTTTAGTCTGAATACATTTTAATAACCTTAATATTCTGGCAGGAGCTATCAGGCAATCCATGATGGAGTTACCTCAAGACTATATACTTTAAATCATCAGTATATGACTTTGTGAAGTGTCATATGTTCAACAAAAATTGGAACTTTTGACCTTGTAATGAGAACACCCTTTTTGCAGTTATGTTTATAGTGTCACTTGTGTAAATATTAACAATAAAAATTCATAACCACTCATTACAGAATATGTTTCACATTTCTTCAAGGAAAAAAAAAAGAAAGATAAAAATGCAAAGAATTGACTTCCCTGTTGCAATCCATTACTTTTCTCTGCCCAGGAAAGGTACATACGTATGGACAAAAGTATGTTGGCCACAGGTTTGATTTAACACTACATGTTTTTTCCATATTGATTGGGAACTGACAGATGCCCAAGCTGGCTAGTTCTGCCACCAGATATTTCCTTAGGATCTCATTATGAGAGGTCAAGGTACATTAATGGCTTGACAGGTCAGTTCAATGTTGCCTAGGAACAAGTGATCCTGTCCTACTTGTGTTTAAAATGGGCAAACAAAGAAACATCCTAATCAGCAGTAAATTTGTGCCCACTGCTTGTAAATGGAAAATTTTCTAAAGCTTGAGATAATTCAACCAAAGAAGAAAAATAGAAAAAATATAAATTATAGTTTGCAGTTCTTTAAGAAGAGCTCATCAAATGTCTTAGCAGCTAAAATTCCATAATGAAGAGAAAGGATGACATTAGATAAAATTTCATTAAGGAAAAGCAGCAATAAGAAATCATAGTATTTTATAAATGGAAGAGAAGGAGACGTGTTCAGCAATGTATATAAATTCAAAGTTAAGGATTTTAGTATGTTGATAAGGGAAGATAAGTAAACAAAGAAAGAAATCCATGGCTAATGGAGGTAATGGCAATAAGAATTGTTACTATTTGTTTATTAATTTAAAAAAATGAAGAACAGTTCGAGTCCATTAGAAGATGGGCATAGATTACTAAAAATAAAGCAGAAAAGCCTCAACAAGGTTTTTTTTTTCTGTATTTAAGAAATAACAGGATGATTGATTACAACACCACAAGCATGATGAAGCGCTTTCCAGACCATTAGTAACAGTGGAGGATGTTAAACAACATCTACTAGGTATAAACATTTTTTAAGTCAGCGGGTTTGGCTAAATTGCAAACAGTATTACTAAATGAGCTAACTGTGGAGTTTTCTGGCCTAATAACATTCATTTTTATTAAATCTTTAAATACTGGAAAAATCCCAAATGTCAGAAGAGTATTAACATTCAAAGAAGGCAAGTAGATAGCTCATTGACCCAAGCTTCATTTGCTGTGATGTTATTTGGGGGAAAAAAAAAAAATGTCTAAAGAAACCTGATGAATTTTAAATATACATCTTCATTTTAGGGCACACGTCTTCATTGTAGGGTGTGGGAAACATCTGAAATAGCTCTGCCAGCTCCTTACAAATGAAGGGTTCCTTTTTTTTGCTGATCAGTGCAGAACAATTTTGGTTTCTTTAATGATTTCAGAGACGTAATCTTTTGACTTAGAAAATGTTAGTTTTTAGCATAGAATCAGAGAATCAGAGAATGGTTTGGGTTGGAAGGGACCTTAAAGATCACCTAGTTCCACCCGCCTGCCGTGGGCAGGGACACCTTCCACAGACCAGGTCGCAGGTTGTGGTATAGTTCTGTGAGGTCTCACGCAGCATACGGCACTGCAGAGTCGGAGAACTGCTTTATCCCAGCTGCTGTTGGCCAGCATGAGATAGCTTCCCAGGCTGCTCAAGCTGTTCTCCAGCTTTTTTTTTTCTGGCACTCCTGAAGTGCTGTTTTTCCAGATGGGCTGTCCCTGTTCTCAGCTCCATTAATCAAGATCCAGGAATTTGGACTCCATTGCTTGTCTGGCAAGTGTAAAAGGGAGGACAGGGAGCTGTGAGGCAAGGAATTGTTTCTGGACATATCAGCTGACCTCCAGTTTGTTTGTTCTGCTTTACTTCCCTTTTTCGCTGTTCAATGAATCTTTCCTTTCATTTTTCATCATCTTCCAAAGTCAGCATGGTCTTTTCACTCAAATCATAATTCTTAAGAAAGGCTAGTTCTTTATAACATGCCACATCTTTTTGTACTTGTATGGAAAAGTCCTCATAGGTCTGGGTCACTAGTCTCCAATGTAGTTCTAGCAGTTAGCTTTAACAATGCTTGTTTCAAAATGAATTTCTTGGCCCAATGCAGGTTGCCAGGTGCAGTCCCAGACCACCTCCCATATTATAGCTGCTACACTGCACTAATACTGCAAACTGACCATGGAAAGCATCCTATTATATCTAGTTGTGTACCAAACAATTGCAGATGGACAAAACATTTTATTTTTCATAGAATTATAGAATCATTCAGGTTGGAAAAGACTTTTAAGATCATCAAGTCCAACTGTTAACATAACACTGCCAAGTCCACCACTAAACCATATCCCTGAGCACCCACCACATCTACACATCTCTTAAATACCTCCAGGGATGGTGACTCCACCTTTTCACTGGGCAGCCCGTTCCAATGCTTGACAGCCCTTTTGGTGAAGATCTTTTTCCTAATAGCCAATCAAAACCTCCCCCATGCAACCTGAAGGCATTTTCCCTTGTCCTGTCCTTGTGGTGGGTTGACCCTGGCTGGACACCAGGTGCCCACCAAAGCTGCTCTATCACTGCCCTCCTCAGATGGACAGGAGAGAGAAAATATAATGAAAGACTCATGGGTCACGATAAGGACAGGGAGATCACTCAACCAATTACTGTCATGGGCAAAACAGACCCGCCTCAGGGAAATTAGTTTAATTTATTACCAATAAAATCAGAGTAGGATAATGAGAAATAAAAATGAAATCTGAAAAAAACCTTCCCCCCCACCCCCTCCTTCTTTTCCAGCTCAACTCCACTCCCGGTTTTCTCTCCCTCTTCCCCTCTGTGTGGTGCAGGGGGACGGGGAATGGGGGTTGGGGTCAGTTCCTCACACCTTGTCTCTGCCACTCCTTCCTCCTCAGGGGGAGGACCCCTCACTCCTCCCCTGCTCCAGCGTGGGGTCCCTCCCATGGGAGACAACCCAAAGACAAAAAAAGACAACCCAAATTTTCTGCTACCACTGTGCAACGTTATGCTTCTTCTCAATCTTCCCTTAGGCTGACAGTGTCCATACTAGGGGAACAAAAGGTAGGAGGCAAGCACCATCTCCCTTCCATCACAAAATGGAGGAAAGATACTGATCATAAATACTGGAGTCAGAAATCAGTATTTTTACATTCCCCACTACTGCCCTGGTTTCTTCTTCGCTAGACTTCACTCTACACATTTCATGAAAATCCCTCTTCATTTGGATGTCTGTTTTAGCAATAGAGATAATTTTCTTTGAAGGCTTTTGGAGTCACATCCTCTCTGCTTAATTTTCGTATTTACTGTAATACAAAAGTCTAGAGTAATTTATTTCTCTCCTTTGACTATATGGGAAGAGTTGAATTTGAAGAACAGTTTTACTAGTTCTTCACCAGTTGCAATTCAGGCACAAAAGAGTTACAAAAGTGAGGTGGTCTATAGCTCACCCCTGAAATTCTGAATATACATCTTTACCCATCAGGAGCTATTTGTTCTGATGTTGGAATAAGACTTCCCTTTCTGATTATACTTACCATATGATACTTCTTTCTCCTCTAGGAGTTCTTGTTACAAATTAAAAACAATGAGCAAAATCTTTCTATTCTAGTAGTACATCTGCCTGTTATGATATGTTTTGATTCAGTTTGGGAGAGTTTTGTGCATTTTAAAAATGTTAATTTATTTAGGTATGTTTAGAAATGAGAAGATTCTTACATGAACGTATCAAACTCCAAAAGTCAACAGGGAAAATGAAAAATTTCTTTCAGTTTTATTCTTATCTGAAATATTCATATTCTTCTCTTATGAATTAACAGTAATTCACATTTTTTTTCAGGTATGTATTCAGATATGTATTCTTCAACTGTGTCAATCCTAAGCTGTCTCCAAGAGTGCCCTTAAAGCACCAGCTAACACTTGTGCAATCTGTTCAGGTACAACAGACTTTCAAGATAAGGGAAAAGGATAGCAGGAGCTTTACTTGATACTCGATACATTATAGAATTGCTTATACTTTTGCAAAATCGTTGTAAATTAAGCCACTGCATCAGACAAGGAAGCATTTTCCATCCACAAAGCACTGTGTACATGACTACACAAAGTCATACATAAGACAACTCATTTGACAGAAAGATACTAACTACAGCAAGGGAAATAAACTTTGGCATTAGCATGATATACCTGGGAGTAGAACTGGCTCTAGTAAATGAAACTTTTTCTTTGTTCTCCTATTTTCCTTGTTTCCTTTGTGCCATTGTCATCTGATGAACAGCAGTAGTAAATTATTAGCTTCTACTGTTTCATATGAGCACATCTCAGGTTTTTTTGGGGAATCCTGTGCTGTAGCAGTTACTGACAGTTACTGACATATATTGTTTGCATAGTCTAATGTTACAGCAATTCAATGTGAGATACATCAGACTAACCTAATGTAGCAGGCAAAGCAAGCTGTTACCAGTTATTTTGTTTATTCTGGCAAAGATTAATAAAATAAATGAAAATATTTTTAAAACTGACAGAACTCAAGGACTGTTTCAGCGGGACAGTTTCATTACCATAAGCTGATTTCAGTTAGCTGAGATTGCCTCCTACCATCAGCTTTGTCTCTAGGCATCTTGAAACGAACAGGCTGTGCTGAGGAAGGGGAAGGTCAGCTGTCTGTGCTGGATAAAAGCAGCGCTTGCAGGCTGATGCTGAGTTAGAGACGCACTTCAGCAGTATGTCAGCCAATGACGCCACCTTTGCTAGAAGGAACAAAGTCAAGAGAAACAACAGTTAAAATCAAAGTAATTATTTCCAAGTTTGAAAAAGGAAGACAAGAAGAGTATATTATTTTGTTTTTCCTATAATTCAGCACCCACTCAGAAGCACTTAATACAAAATCCTCATAATCATGGATGTGTGATAGTTTAGCAGTACCTACTTAACTCTCAAATAATTCTAAATTCCAAATACAAAATAACTCTCAAAAAAATCTTTTGATTAGTTGTGATAATCTTTGATCATGGTGGGATGTTGTTGTGGGACAACCCCTTTATCCTACTTTAAAATTACCATACAATAGTCAGATTATCAGTATCATGTACCAGGGGCTAGTAAAAGAGCTGGATGGATTTGTATTTGGTCCTGAAAAATATTTGTTGTTTTATACCATATGTAATGCAGTATTTAGTGTACAGTGACTCCTAGGGGCTGCCCAGAACAGTGAATGTTTTGAGGTCTTGATTCAATGTTTTACCCCAAAAGGAAATAAATGTCTAATTTTGGAAAGGATGATTAAAATTTACATGAAAGCACTGGATCCCATCACCTAGGAGAAGTGCAAGAAGCAAGGTTCGAGACATCATTCAGTAATTTCACATTCTTTAGGATGGTAAGCAATATTTAATTCACTTTTTGTCTGGTCAATCAATATAGCACTTTCAGCCATGGCCTCACCATGAAGAAAATATAATCTAGATTCTTCAAATAGAAATATGAGATATGGCTCTAGCTAAATACCAAGATACATTATTTAAAGCTCTAGTGAACTGCTTGCAGACATTACCAGGGAAATTTTAAACATTAATAAGTCAGTTTCAGTAAACAGGGAGATAAACCAAAATCACAGTGGTTCTCTTGGGAATTTTGGGGGGGGTTGTCTTTTTCTCTTCAATTGTTTATACATGACTCTTTCTTTTCTCTCTGACAGAGAAGAAGAATGGTTTATATTTAGATAAAAGATATAGAAGATATAGATTCAGATTTTGTTCCCTGCTATAACACTGTCTGCCCAGGGTAACATCCAAAACATGCCATTCCTCTCCATCATTTTCACAATGACTTTGGAGAAATTCCAGATTAACACTCACAGGAAAGTAAACCTATTTATTATCTGTAGATGTATTTTACTTGGTACTAGGACGAGATAACTGCAATCTGGCTGACTTTTTTAAGACAAGTTTGATAAGATTAGGCAAGTATTCTGTCAAGAATAAGACAGGACAGAGACATATTCTTTACCATAATTATCACATCTTCAGAAAGGAAGAAGGAAATCCAGTTCAACTACAACATGCGTGACTCCTGCAAGAATCATGGGGAACTCTGTGGCCTGTAGGATGCAGGAGGTTAAACTCAAGGGTCCGGGCTTTTACTCTTAGGTATATCAAAGGTCAGAGACTGCTCTGAATTGACGAATAAGTAGAGGTAGGAATCAAAATGAAGAGAAGAATGATCAATGAAAGAATAGAGAGTACGAGTGTAGTGAAAGAAATTGCTGATATGACAAGTGAAGGCACAGTCCAAAAGACCTTCACAACTATCTTGCTGTTGTCATGACACCTAATACAGAAATGCAGGTGTGCTGGGTTGTCCCTGGCTGGATGCCAGGTGCCCACCAAAGCTGCTCTATAACTCCCCCTCCTCAGCTGGACAGGGGAGAGAAAATATAATGAAAGGCTCGTGGGTCGAGATAAGGACAGGGGGTTCACTCAGCAATTACCATCACGGGCAAAACAGAGTGAGCTTGGGGACATTAGCTTCATTTACTACCAATCAAATCAGAGCAGGATAATAAGAAACAAAATCGAATCTTAAAACACCTTCCCCCCACTCCCCCTTCTTCCTGGGCTCAACTTCATTCCTGATTTTCTCTCCCTCCTACTCTGCAGTGGCACAGGGGAACAGGGAATGAGGGTTGGGGTCAGTTCCTCACACCTTGTCTCTGCCGCTCCTTCCTCCTCAGGGGGAGGACTCCTCACTC
>JAVJGG010000017.1:16250053-16266676 GCA_035590195.1 Aviceda cuculoides | reverse complement strand
ATCTGTTCTCCCAGAGGCACTACCCCCATCACTGATGGGCTCGGCCTGGGCCAGCGGCGGGTCCATCTTGGAGCCGGCTGGCATTGGCTCTGTCGGACATGGGGGAACTTCTAGCAGTTTCTTACAGAAGCCACCCTTGTAGCCCCCCACTACCAAAACCTTGCCATGCAAATCCAATACAGTAGGTGTCCTGTTTGCTCATGCCAATGGCAATGATAGACACAGAATGTCCTTAACAATATCCCTAATTTTTCCTCTGCTGCCCATAAATCTGCTTTTAACAGCAGGAATTGCTTCTTATCCCTTCAGTAATGAAATCCAACTGTCATCTTGTAAATACATCTGCTTAATCAGATTATTTTTCCTCTAATCCATCTGAGCTAATTCTTTCAACTAGTCTGCAAAAGAGTGACTAATTGTGCTTAGTGCTTTCATGGTATTTGTCATGTTCAAAACATTAAACAAATGTTAATTAATTAACAGATATACAGTGGTACAAACCTGCAAATCAGTCATCAAGGCTGTGTTTAATAATTGATTAATTAAGGTTTCATCTTTTGGGTTTTATCATAAGTTTTAGTCTAAATTAATTCATTCATTTTTTGAAGGAGAATTGCAATCGTAATCCTAAAGAAACAGGAAATTGTTTCAGAATATTATAAAGTCAAGTGAAATAATATGATCTAAAAATGTTGAAAGGTTCCTACCATATCTGGTGTTCTGTTTTTCTAGATGATGGTTCCTTCCATGTTCCTTCATGATACAATAACACAAGCAATAAAAACTGTTGCATGTACAACTCACATCTGTTGTATTTATCTCTGCAAGATCTTTTTGAACTGAAAAATATCAGTTCTTCACCTGTAAAATGGCACTACAGAATACTGAAACTAAGAATGCAAAGCACCTCACTTAATTATAAGGGTTTACTCTTCCATCTAAGAAAAGTTTCTGTGTCATTAAAGAAATGTATAAATATCTGCTCAGGTAGGCTTTCACTGTATATCTCAAGTATAGCTTGTACTTCATGGCCATTTCTTACAATACGTTGATGAGCATTTCTGCCTTATAGAGGCAGGATGCTTCCTTTTCCATGGATGTAGATAGCCTGGATCTTTAAGGCGAATGAAAAATGCTCAATGCAAATACCTACCCTAGGAAGTATAAATCATTCTCAAAATATGTAAGGATGTTTTTGATGGCGACATCTGGTAACTGATAGGGAATTCTGGTAACTGACTCTTGGATGACATACTCTGCAAGAGTGAGTGTTAGGAGTCTTTCCAGGTTCAATTGTTTTCTCCCATCTTCCTCTTTCTTATTTTGGACATCAAGTGCAGGAGAATATTTCTGCTGACTCAGGCATGCTTTTTTACTTTTTTATGACAGAATAAGAATTTAGAACTTCCCCTGTGGCCTTGAAAATTGGGTTGTGATGTTTTCTAGTGTATGTAGCAGTGTCAAAGAAAACAAAACAAAACAAAACAGCCCCCCCCAAAACACAACCAAACCCAAACTGTGTAATTTTTGGCTAGTTTAGATGTAATCTTGGGAGAAGTCGTTTGCCAGGCAACATGCCCATGTTTAGTCTTTCAGAAAACAAAAATGTGTGACTCTATCTTAGGAGTCCGATTTAGGCTATTCCTTCTAGTCTAAAGAAATTTTCATAGACAGGAAGTGTACATGTACCTGCAAGGTACTGTAGAAAAACAGAGCTCAAATAGCTTTTGCCACAGGAGTGTATCTCTGCACAGAATAAACCAAAAGGCCCCCAAGCTAGGTCAGATACAGGAGCCACTAAGATCCTTGTCAAGTATGATCTAAGATTAAGTTTTGCTATTTTCTGCTCTACTTTGGTAGCATTGCTTCCAGCTCTGTAATCAAGAACATAACTGTATGCTGGAGAAATGTATGAGTTTTATTTTAAGCTATAGGGCTTAAAGTGGACTCAGGTAATTTTGACAGGCACCAAGTTTGCTTCTGTTCTAGATACAGCAAATAAATCATAGAATCATAGAATCACAGAATTGTTTGGGCTGGAAGGGATCTTTAAAGATCATCTAGTCCACTACTCCCTGCCATGAGCAGGGACACCTTTCACTAGATCAGGTTGCTCAAAGCCCCATTCACCCCAACTTTGAACAGTTCCAGGGATGGGGCATCCACAAATAAACTACCTTTGCAAAAACATATTTTGCAGTATTTACATAGACAGACTAGAGGAATTTAGATGCACTTCTCAGTAAGCTGTAACAGCTGGGGCAGGGGGAACGTTATCAACTATCACATGAAAGGGAGTTTGTCATCTGGAATAGGTAAAGAAGAGAGACATTAGTAAAAGCTCACAGCCAGTGGAACAATTCTCAGTAAAGTAATCCAACCAAAGAGAACTATGCTTAACATAGCATAAACTTAAATTTGTAAAATTTATCATATAAAACACAGTGATGAACAGATTATCAAGAGAGCCATATTACAGGTCTGTCTCAAAACAGCAAGAGTTATCCCTGAGTGATATCAGAATATTTCCATTTACTTGAATTTCACTGGATTATTATGAAAGCTTGATAGTGGCACAGACATTTTTAAGCAGTTCTTCTTCCACTAGCTTGCTACTCTCCCAGTTGTTGCTTGGCATTTTTTGTAGTTTTTATTTCCAAGGTATGTAAAATTACCTCCTTGGTCTGGAGAATTAATTGCTGCTTATATTTGTTTTCCCTCCTATTCTGGAAACCTCAAAATCATTCTTTTTGCTTATTATTATTGCAATAAGAAGTAAGCACAGCAGCAGAAATGGCAAGTAACTTTTCTCCCTGTCCTGGTTTCAGCTGGGATAGAGTTAGTGTTCTTCCTAGTAGCTGGTACAGTGCTGTGTTTTGGATTTAGTATGAGAAGAATGTTGATAACACCCTGATGTTTTCAGTTGTTGCTAAGTAGTGTCTAGTCTAAAGTCAAGGGTTTTTCAGCTTCTCAAGCCCAGCCAGCAAGAAAGCTGGAGGGGCACAAGAAGTTGGCAAAGGACACAGCCAGGGCAGCTGACCCAAACGGGTATGCCATACCATGTGATGTCATGCCCAGTATATGAACTGGGGGGAGTGGGAGTGGGGGGAATCGCTGCTCAGAAACTATCTGGGCATTGGTCAGTGAGCGGTAAGCAATTGCATTGAGCTTGTATATTACATTCGTTCTGTAAATCCCAATCCTTTTATTAGTAATGTCATTATATTATGGTTATTATTATCATTATTATTTTCTTCCTTCCTGTTCTATTAAACTCTTCTTATCTCAGCCCACGAGTTTTACCTTTTCCCTTCCAATTCTCTCCCCCATCCCACTGGGTGGGGGGGAAGTGAGTGAGCAGCTCTGTGGTGCCTAGTTGCTGACTGGGGTTAAGCCACAACACTCCCCTGTGAAACGTGACTCACATTTTTTATTATGTTTTAATCTGTTGTTGTCCCCTCGTGAATAAATAGTAGCTATAAGTCCTATCAAAATACTGCTCCATCTAATCATGTGTTGGTAACATGATCCTGGTAACTCTGTATTCTTCCTCAGAACTGTCAGACACCTTCATCTCCCACTCAGTGTGACAGGATTTGCAAACGTGCAGCATTCCCTCAAAAAGACCCATATTGAATCCTGCCAAAAAACCTGTGTCCAAACCAACTCCATGAAATCTTAGCAATAAGCCAATGCCAAATGGCTTCAAGATTTAATTCAAACCCTTTTTGAGCTTGCAAGTTTAACCTGGAGGATTACAAAAAAAGCTTTTCAGGAGATTTCTGGAGTTTCCTGCTTTCAGTTGAATGAGAAGAAGAGTATTATTTTTTCTCTAGATACGACAAAATTTGTATTTGCAGTTCCTACCAGAATCTGAATTTTCCTACCAGAAAGTAAACAAAAATCAGACCAAAATTTATTGAATTTCATGCTTAATCCCTACAACCAATAGATTTCACAGCAATTTCTCATATAACATGGTCAAAGTAATTTTCTTCTGTGTTTGAGAAAACCAGGCAGATTACGTAATTCTCTCACCTCAGAATCACAGGAGGTGTAATTATAAATAAGTCAGGATTAGAGCTGGGTAAGGTCATGACTCCCAAAATTCCACAAATGAAATTCAGCAAAATGGAAGACATAGAAATGGACTGTATTTCCTGAAGCATTTATGTTTCACATAAGCAGAAGTTTCATAAGCTTAAATGCTTTTATATCCACAAGGCACAGAACCAGAAACTCAGGGCCAGATGTCCACAAGGCACGTCACCATGTATGATATAGCTATTTTGGAAGATGATAGCTTAGAAGAATTATTTCAGACCATGGTTACGAGGCAGAGAAAAACAATAAAATTGCATGCAAAGTGTATTTTTACTTCTTTAAATTTGCATTTCTCCACCCACTCTTCCTCTTCTCAAGTACATTGTTGATGACTTAAAACAAAAAAATATAAGTTCTGAAAACAAAAAACTGCGCAGCAAGTGATCTTCTCCTCCAGATAAACTTCCCCCCTCCAACTTCACTAGTTCAGAGCAATCATATTTTGATCATATATGAACACAACCTGCTTGCACAAACTTCAGTTTTTTAGCTTTCTAGCTAATTCTGCTTTGTCAAAAAGACTTCTGCAGCTTGTTAAGGTAAATGATTTATAATACATGTATCAGTCCTACCCACTGTTGCACTAGCTAACCAGTCCTCTGTAGTGGGTTCCTTGGGGTAAACACCATACTGGGTGAGCTGGTGGTCTTGGGCAAGCCAGACCTGCTCTACTGGGCCTTGTACTTGAGGCTTGAGAAGCCTTAATTACTCTTCGCATGAAGAGCTGCCATATAACCAAACCCCTAGCATGCAACACCATTCGCTGTCGTGCCTTTCTGATCGAGGTCCAGAAAGAACCCTGCACTCTCCACCCCCCCGGTGCAGAGCAGCCTCTGAGCCTTCCCTTTGCTGTCCATGATACAGAGAACTACAGGAGAGATGGCAAAGTGGCAAACGTGAATCACTGCAGCTTGCAAGAGAGTTAGTAATTTACACGTAGCCAGGCAAGCCAAAGACAGACAGGTATAACTACATCCCCTATTGTTACAAACTGGCAGAGTTTCACTTGGTTTATCGTGTATAGGGATTCTGATTATGAATATTTAAACCCTCAGGATATATTCAAAACTGAACAAGTAAATCTTTCCTGCTTTTCGTCCCATGTTCTCCATTCTTCTACCTCTTCTTAAAGCTGAAATTTTGCAGTGGCCCAGCATTGGTTTTATGGCAAAAATGTTTTAAGCTCAAAAGCAGAAGAAATTATTTATTTCTACCAGTTGTACTTTCTTTCACATATTGACACTATAAGGAAGTGCATGTTGTTAAACTCTTTCAAACTATACTCATTAAAAGTCTGCCATTATTTGGAGAGCTGTATGAATGGAAATTATTGACCTTAATTCATTTCAGAAAAGTCAATATGATAAAAGCCAGTATCATGGATGACAGTAATTAATACTTACTTTTGCTGTTTCCCCAGAGAGTCAACATAATGAACAACTATAGCCTACTATTTGCTATTTTATAAATTGTACTTCACTTACCTCTGAAAAGAACAATGTAAGATTGTGCTGATATAAGATATGCACTCTAAAAAAAGTATAAACATATCGAGGTTATCCTCAATATCTCAAAATCTGTTTAAATAAACAAGGAAACTGCAAAGTGCCCCAAGGTCCATATTTTGATAGTTTGACATTGTCATGGTTTAACCCCAGCTGGCAACTAAGAACCACGCAGCTGCTCGCTCACTCCCCCCACAGTGGGATGGGGGAGAGAATCGGAAGAGTAAAAGTGAGAAAACTCATGGTTTGAGATAAAGACAGTTTAATAGGTAAGGCAAAAGCCATTCACACAAGCAAAACAAACCAAGGAATTCATTCCCCACTTCCCATGGGCAGGCAGGTGTTCAGCCATCTCCAGGACAGCCGGGCTCCATCACGCCTAACGGGGACTTGGGAAGACAAACGCCATCACTTTGAGTGTCCCCCCTTCCTTCTTCTTGCTCCAGCTTTTATTGCTGCACATGATGTCATATGATATGGAGTATCCCTTGGGTCAGTTGGGGTCAGCTGTCCCAGCTGTGTCCCCTCCCAACTCCTTGTGCCCCCCCAACCTTCTCGCTGGTGGGGTGGGGGGAGGAGCAAAAAAGGCCTTGACTCTGTGTGAGCACTCCTCAGCAATAACGAAAACATCCCTGTGTTATCAACACTGTTTTCAGCACAAATTCAAAACATAGCCCCATAGTGGCTACCATGAAGAAATTTAACTCTATCCCAGCCAAACCCAGCACAGACATAAAATGGAATGTTCCTTCCAAGAAGTGTTCCCTTCTAGAATAGGATTAAAGTAGCCTTGCAGTTCAGTGAACCTTTGCCTCTGTGGAGAATCTCAAGTCTGCAGACCAACCACTTCAGCATCTTTCATTACAGTCATTGACATCCAAAAGGGGTGAAGGGTTCCTATATATTTGCAAGCCTTAGGAATTCCATATCTAATTGAGTTGTTCAGTTCTTTCTGCCTGCTCTCTAAAATGCACCTTTCACAGAACTAACTACACTAGTCTAACATGAACATTTCACTTTAGTCCAATTATTTCCCGCACAAAGAACTGTGATTTCATAATAGCAGGCTAGTGTAGGAGAGTATATTGGAAGGCCCTTATTATATACCGTGTATCAGGATTAATTATTGCACTTAGCCTAAAGCACATCAGATTAGTCTCTGTTATCATTTAATTATCTTCCTAGTTATCTTTTAATTATCCTGTTTCCCCACTACTGTTAATATATGTAGCTACTATCCTGCATCTTTTTCCCTTACACAGGAGAACACACATTGGTTTTGAACTGCAGCACAGCATATGCCAATGTTTTGTAAATGTTACCTACATTAGAAAAGCTTTTCTTTAAAACCACAGATTTTGTCATGGTAGGATACCATCAGCACAGTAGCTGATCAGAGTAAACAGAGCATTTAATTTTTTAATGAGAATTGTTATAATCTGAAATGTTACACTGATAATTGCTTTCCCTTTCATATATATCTTTGCATGCGTTAGGCAGAATATTGGTATGTGAAGCAGCAGGGATTGACCTTTCACTATCCACTCAATCCTTCCCCAGTGAATAAACGATCTTATGGGATAGCTTCTGTAAGAGCAACCCACACATGCTTTGAGTTGTTATTGAGGAGGACATTTTGCCTTAGTGCCTTTTCATTTTTTCAACAAAAACTTTAACAGGCAACAAAACAAAAAAGTCTAATTTCATAGCAAACTGCAAGAGATGGTTACTTGGGCAGTGCATGTTAAATTTTACCATTCTCTGCTGCAGAAGGTGGATAAATTAGCAGAAGTAGGGGAAAGCTGGATAATGTTACAAATGTTTAAATGTGGGTGACTATTCAGTGTGAGTTATGCTAAAATACCAGTTGCAAGAAAACTGTATGTCATGCTTCATTGGACAACCTGGTAATGGAGACAGTGTAATATATTGTCTGTTTATTGTTAATTTAGCAAGAATGGTATGCTTCACATAACAAAGGGAATACAATTAAAAAAAAAAAACAACAACCAACCAAACAAAAGAGGTACCTCTCCCAGAAAGCTTGCATAAAGGTCAGCTAGAGATAGGAGCTTTGCTGAAGGTACATGTGCACAAAACGTGCTAGCCTGATAAATAGTAACTGTCAACAATCTGTCACATATCAACAATCAAATATCAACTATCAACAATAACTTGATCACTAGCCCTGGCTTCAATTGTCAACATCTTGTACCAAACCTGAAGATATTTAAGGGGTGCTGAGGCTGAATGGACTCAAGAAGGCATTGAAGAAGGGCTGCTATATTTCTGGTTTCCCAGATATATACTATTTGTATGTTTGGCAAGCACATCAAATATAGCACATAAAAAAGAGATATTTATTCACTTGTCCTGAGTTTCTGAATGTTTGGTACTTTGCTGAGAACAGAAGTACTAGTGCCAGCAAGGTAGCCACGCGAATTCCCAGATGGCCATGCTGATGCCTGTCACACACATAAACGCAAACGGCTTCATTGAGTATTCACATATTCACATAGCGTGTAGAAGATGCAACATGATTTCCTCCTTTTCATGACTTAGAAAAGTGATTTGAACTCAGGTCTTCTTACCAAAAAGTGCTGGGAGTGCTGAAGAGTAACTTGTCATGGTAGCTCTTTCCACCTTGCCAGTTAAAGCAATGCCGGTCTGCTTGAAAAAAGTTAAATGCTCGTTTTGGCTGCCTGTGCCATGCACAGCCCTTTTCCCTCTCCCTCTCACTGCCTTTGAGTATTTAATTCCTTGTTCAGCACAGAACATCTTCAGAGTAGCCCCTGATCCAGGAGCCCTCAGCCACCTCTGGAAGAGGATGTCTTTCCCCACTACCTGCAGAGAGCCCGGAGTAACCAGCGTTGGCCTCGGGCCGTGTGTCCTCTATCGCTGCTCAGCTCTGCGATACAGAGCCTAGCGCACTGGAGTCTCTGGGCTGGCACGCTGAGACAATTCCACTCCTTCCTGAGAAACATTTTTACTCTTTTTTCTGCAGAGGCCCCCAGAGCGATGCGGGGAAAGGATCTAATTTAACCTGTTGCTTTGAAAAGGGGAAGATGCTGCTAAAGGGTATACTGCACTGTATTAAAAAGAGAAAACTCTACTTACTGGAGACATTGGTTTGGGTAGCACTTGACATCAAAACATGAGGAGAAAATTGTAGTTCAGAATGTTTTCACTTGTCCCTCTAATAATAATGGCATGTGAAATTGTGTGCTGCTGTGGCACTGCTTTTTGTCAATTAGTATAAGATGAAAATGCTTGTTGAATCCAATTCTGCATGGATCTATGCTAATTTCATGGTATGTTTTCAGATTATATCCTTCAGTTTGACAGATTTTGTGAAATGTTATATGGCAACATCTGATTTATTTAGTTAGAGATGGTGCCTAATGAGAAAAGTAATCGGTCCCACTAGCCTTTGCTTTCAAATATCAGTTCCCATTAGAGACATTTCTGCAAACCCTTATAGCTCTTCAGTCTATTAAGCGGAGATTTTCTGACTGAGAAAGCTTTCCATATCCACATATCATAATTTAACTGAAATATAGCTACTTTCCCCAATGTATGTCTTTCCATTTCTACATTTTGCTAATAGCTTCTTTTTGCTGTTAAAGTTTAAGCAAAGTTTTTCTCTCCTGCTAGCCAATTATTCTCATTTGGTTGATGTGACAGTGGAAGTATGATTAACCCACAATCTGTGATGATGCAGCCATTGCCATGACAATACCTCGTCACACTTGTTTTACGGAATGAGCTATCAAGCTTTGTTGTGAGCCAGAAAATTCTTCACTAGTATTTAACACTTTTAAATTAAACAGAAATTTACAGATATTAAATAACAAATCATTATAGCAGTCATGATTGATACACTGGTATTATGTTCCTTATCCTATAGATAAGTTCAATAGTATGTTTTCCAGTATCATCTTTCAGTCAGCTGGAGAACTATGTAAAAAAATGGACTCCTACTTCCTAAATTTATGTTAAAGACATTCTTTTCCTCATTCTTTCACTACTTGCACAATATTTATATATGTAAACCAATTGGTGGCTTAGTCTAATGTTACAAGAACAAATTACTGTGCTATTTTTCAAAGAAAGGGGAAGTTAAATGATTACTTTTACTACTACTACTGCTACTACTACTACTACTACTACTACTACTACTACAGCTGCTGCTTCTGCTGCTACTACTACTACTACGGTTTAAATTCTTCGTATTGTATTTTCCCAAAGGTGAGACCTTAGCTACAAGAAAGAAAATACCAAAGCTCACAATGGTTAAATCTCAGAGCAGCTGCAAATTAAGACATTTGAACATGACTGCTTTTATATGAAGAGAAAATGTAAAAACACTCTAGAGCAAAATGTATGATCTTATCTAGGTGATTCACAAAGTCTAGATTACTAATTATTACGTACTGACTGATAATTGCAATTAATCTTTTTATTGTATAGCAATAAACTTTTTAGTACGGACTACTTGCAGAACTTATACTATTAAGTGAAGTGCTATATAGTTTTAAGAAAGTTTCTTTTCAGGTCCTTAATGGAATTTGGAACATCTCCCAAAAATAGATTATTTATTTATCTGACATTTTTTAATAAACTTTTGTAAATAATCTGAAGTGTTGTTTTCTTTTACAAAAAGCTGTGTAGCAGTGCACAAATTTCATTACCATTGCTTCATAAAATGTCAAAAGGACCCAATGCACTGAATCTGTTACAATGTACATGACATACCTAGTGTTATTAATGACAACTTCCTGTAATAAAATGAGACCATTTATCTTTGTTCAAATCAGATCCACATGCCCAGACTCAGGAGATAAACTGGTTTCCTGAGTGTACTCTTGTATACTGATTCATTAAATTTCACGTTAAAGATGACATTCAGAAAATAATATTGAGTAAAAAGGCTATATTAAGAGAACAATAAAAAATGACTCAGCAGGTTGAAAAGAGCTTGAATCATCTTATATACCAATATTATGCAGATTAATAAAAGCTATAAATTCTAATCCAAGCAACCCAAACATTCAGCACACTCAGAATCACAATTCTTAATTTTTTTTTTCCTCTCTTCCTGTACTTCCTTCCCCTTTTTAAATGAGCTTTTTTCCTGTGAGGAGCTGAACACACCAAACAGTTTCTTCTAGAGCCCCTCCAGCATGTGCACTCTGTGGACAGGTAAACTCAGTCCACTGGGGCTTTGCTCTGAGAATTTCAGCTGCTTATTCTGCAAGAGGTTTGCTCTCCCTTTCCCTTTAGATATAAAGCACAGAGGAAATTGAATTTTCAGGATCTCATGCTCTTGGCTAGCTACGAGCACCATAGACCCTCTGGACTCCTACCATGACGATTATCTAATCATCCAAGGAAAGACCATCTATCCTGCTGTATTTTAAGCACTTACCTGAGGTGCTTGATTTAGGAATCTCATCATTAGTAGGTATCCCATCACCCCTGAAGTGCTCTTCATAACTGGTCTAGAGCAAATTTAAGACACAATCCCTCTCTGAAGAGGGCTTTCTTCCTCTATTGTTATAGAAAAGTACAGGCAGCTAAGTTAAGTGCTCGGTATGAGTACTACATGTATACTCAAGGATATACTCAGGAATGAACCCCTCCATTTTTTACTTGTAAGGCTTACTTTGTAAACAGATACCTCTTTTCTACAGAACTTACCACATGAATACATAGTGGAAAGAGAATCAGTACATCCTTATACTCTTATTATTCACATCCTCTCTGAACTACCAGGCTTGACAGACCTTCAGTTTAACATACACAACTGTTTGTATGTTCTTGTATACTTAGTGGCTAATTTCTCAGTGTGATAATGCAGAGTTTGAGTAGAGAAGCATTGAAACTGAGACTTACGTGAAAATTTCAGCAATCCTGAGCAATTTGAAGTTTGCATGCTAGTAAATGTGTTCCTAGGAAGTGATAGCATCACAGCATTAAAATTCAAGGTATCATGATTTGGAAGTGAAGGAAAATTGTGAATAGAATGCAATCAGAAACAACAAAATTTAGTAGTAGGGAAAGGACTCTTAAAGAGCTTCAACAAAGGCACAACTGAAAAAAATAGTTTATAAGGGGCAATGCATCTTCATAACCAAGAAATATTCAAAGATCTTAAGGGTGGAAGAGAAGCTGATATTAAACCCTTTGAAATACAGTATAAACAATCATATCATAATACGACATTAGTTAAAGATTTCAAATAGAGAAAAAAAAGACATTTTGCATCTTCAAATCACCGTGGGAACATTTACTACCAGCAGATGATACTGTAGGCATAAAGATATCCAATTACGATACTGTTTCTTTCATAAATGGAAAACCTGCTAGAAGGGCAGATTAAGCAAAGGACATTCAATTAGTCCATGAGAAGTTTTGAGACAATGTCACTTTCCACTAGTTATGTCATTAAACTGTATGGTGTAGAGCTTACCACTCTGTCAAACAAACAAATGAACAAAATGGGACAGAAATGATGAATAAAAAAATATCCTCTCTCTCTAAAACTTCCCCCTTCTCTCCTTCAGATCTTTCACCCAGAGTAATTTGCATTTAGGTAAAGAAGGGTAAGAAACTGAAGAACATGCAAGAAAATTACCATTTTGGAATAAGTATTTTGCAAAGACTATTCTATATTCTGTCCCTTTATGGAGAATTTCATTCGGAAATAATCTGAAAGGTACCATTCAAAAAGTCAAGTAACCACAATGAAATTGCTCTTGTAGAAGTATTTTTGACAAGTCAAATGATGGCAGATAAACTATTGTAGATAAGTGATCAGTTTTCTTGTAGACCAACACATTCCTCCTGCAGAACTGGTCTTGCTGCAGGATCCCAAGTGAGAAGCCCAGGTTAATGGTTAACAGTGCTATAGATGAGGAGTTGAGTATTACTGTTTTGCAAAAATAAACAAACAAACAAACAAACAAAAACAAAAACCAAAGAAACAAACAAAAAAAGTAAAAACAAGTGTCTACATACTCCCTATTCCTGTTATAGTTTCTGAGAACAGTGAAAGCAGCTGCAAAAGGAGTTAACCCACTGGATAAATGAGAACAAAGCATGAAAATCACAGAAGGATTAAAGATTAAGACACTTACGTAGACAAGACAAGACAAACAGTCATGATAAATACAGAGAACATTAGAAAAATGAAAGAGCTTAAATATACAAACATATCCCACTACCGTTCATGGAAAACGTCCTAACAGAAATTTTTCTTGCCTTGTAGAATAGTTACCCTGGAAAAGTAGATGCAAGTAAAAACTGCACTGAAAATATTAAAAAAGAAAGAATTGTCAGTAAGATTTTTACATCTATTTCCATTTTCAGTATCCTATTAAATGAACAGTCAGACTTAATTCAACTCTTGGCAATTTTCTGGGGTTTTTTTGCTTGCATTCAGTATTTAAGTAGGCCATAAACATAACTTCAGGTACATTTCTGGTTAACTAACTATGTCAGCAGTTTGCTGTTGGAGAGTGCCATATAACAAATTCAGTAGTTAGGTTTCCTGTAGCAACATTTGTCTAATGAATTACTGTGCATCAACTGCAGCAATTCAGTCCCAAGATACAAGGCAGTACTCACTTATAAAGAGCATTGTGGGGATGCTAACAGATAACTTACACAGTCATTAGACTGAATATATCCTTAGGATGCAAGGAAAAAACCCCACATTTCAAACGCAGAGACTGCTTTAGAAAACAGGGTTTTACAGAACTACTACAGGGACAGAGTATGCTCCTCCAACAGGCATCTTTATACCCAAGCTTAGAAATAATTCCAAAGCTAAAATTTTTAGTTTACTTCTAAAAGCACTGAAAAGGGCAGATTATGCCTTCATGATTTATCAGGAGCAAAATTTCAGCTCACAACAATTCCACTAACTATACTGGAATTAAGTTACTTATAAAAAGTACTCAGACTCCTGTGGTAGAGTGGCGAAACCAACTCCAGAGAAGTTTCCCTTTCGCCTTTGCTCCAACTCCTTGCCCAGGAGAGGGAGGAAGCACTTTGCTGAGTCCCACGTCTGTCTTCGGGTGCATGATGAGCTGCAGCCGTGCAGGCAGTCAGCACATGTAAATGGACAGAGTGAAGAGATTTCTGCTCTTCTGTCAGACGAAGAAGACAAAAAGGAAGAAAGACAAATAAGAAAAAAAGGAAAAGTGTAATCCAGAGTCTGTTCAGTGCTGTGCTTCTGGGAGCTGAGAGTCGAGCTGAAATAGGCTCATATATGTTCATGCCAGCAATTTTCAATTATCATTAAAAGCATTTTTCTGAACAGTATAATAAGGCGTTTATGCTACATACCAGGAATTTCATTTTATCATACAGACCACAGCGGAAGAGTAACCCCCAGTGACCTGCTGAAAGGAGTGCAAGCTGCCAACCCAGTCCAGGGAGAGAGGATAGATCTCATGTAAGTCACCAAAGTCATTAAAACCTTTCTTCTGCTCAAACACACTTAAAAAATTCAAAGTCATTACAAATACTTTCTGATGCAGGCATCTTTAAATATAAAATCTACTTTGATTTTATCTCAGCAAGTGCTGCTGCTCAAGCCTAGTTTTTAAAGATGCTTGACTATATCTCAAAAGAAGTGCTACTGTTGGGTCTAACTGAGAATTGAACATCATCATCTAGGTCATGCTAAGTATGGATTTTCAAAAAAATCAAATTCTCCCCTGTCAACTGAAGAAGGTTGTTTTTTGATAGAAATCATAGCACAAGCTGCCTAGATGTCTGGACAAATTAAGTCCACTGAGTTGAATTCCAGGTCTGACCTGGCATGTCTTTCTACTTCAGATACAAATTAAACTTTATCAGCTAAAGCAGAGCTATTGATGAGGCAGTATAATGGGTATTTTTAAGAGACAAATGGATATGTACGAGCACTAGAGGCTTGACAAGGGTATAACACTAAAAAATGTCCTGAGATGTGAAGGCCTTTCTGCAAGGTTTCCGTGTTACCACAGGTAATATTGATGCTGCTACTGGGTGTAATTTGTTAATTACTTTATCTTATTTATTTATCTGACAGAATGAAGCAATTTCATTCACTTGCATAAACATTAAGATGTTATCAACAGCTGACAAACTCAGCAATACTTAAAAAAGAAAAAAAAGAGAAGGTGGGGTTTTTTTAGTTGAACTAAACCACAGGACCCTCAGAAAAAAGATCTGCAGGACAAGCTCTTAGTTGTTTCCACCTTTGTTTCTTCAGTTTTATTTTGGTGGTTTTGTTTAATTTAACACTCCAGTGAACTACCCAATGAAAAAATACTCATGTCAGATATCAACTTTCACATTTTCACTTAAAGCAACAAATTAAGACAGTCAATATAAATCAATTTATTCTTTTTGTAATGATTCCCAGATGTAGGCTCCAATATTTCATGCACCACTAAATCTAACAAGTAATGATTGTTTTCTTGGAGCTAATAGAGATGGAACCATTCATTTTTTTAGTGTCTTTTTCCTATGCTGATGTTAAGTTTTGCCTTAGCTGTTTCAGACAGAAATGAATGGCTCCCCCAAGGCAGAAATAATCTGTAAATTTAGCTTTGCATTCCACCCCAAATCCAATTATTATAACAACCCTGCTACTACTGTTATAGTTAAATGCCTGTCAGCGTTTCTATTATAACCCTTTCTGTGGGAGTTTATAACCCAACCATTAAAAAAAAAGTTTGCTCCAAGCTAAACCTTGGCATATATGGTTTCAGCCCAGAATACATTAAAAGAACAAATCAAAACAATAAATCCGCGAAGTCACCTCCCCTGCCCCAACTTTCTAAAACATCTCTGGCTGATTTTAATTTTTTAGAAGGGGAAAAGCAAAAAGCTTCAAAAAATCAAAAACTGAAAAAGAACTTTCAAGCCCACATTCATCTCATTTGAATGTCAACAGCAAAAGTTGAGCAACATCTGGATCACAAGTGTGGCAGCAATCCACCTCTGTGTAAAACTTTGTTCTTTTCAGAATCTGCCTGGATGCTGCTACGGCTGCAGACTGCCGACTGCCTGATGTTTCAGTGTCTCTTGAAGGAGGCTGCTGTACGGGACAGTTAATACCTACCTGTTGTAGTTAGCTGATCTAAATATTGATACGTGCTAAAGCGTGAAGGGACAATAGGAATATAATCAAAAGACTTACAAAAGTCCTAATATGAAGCTATAGAGACTAGATCTGTAGGGAGAACTACAGCGCATTGATACCTGATTTTTTTTGAGATCAATTACACAATAACATACCAAACTATGCCTTTGCTTATTAACTATAAACTAAAGTCCATGCATCTTCTCCTATAGTGTTATAACCTGTGAAAAATAGCACTCATCAAGCAACTCAGAAGAGCAATTTTGGACATGGAGAAGTCAATACCTAGGATGGGGATAGGAACGGTCACAGATATGGTCTTAAATACAGCCAGGAGCAACCTGTTCTAACATATATCACTTACTGAAACAGTGTACTGGGGAACATTGGAATGAACTATGCTACCTTAGGATGCCGGAGAAAACATTTTCAGAGAGCTTTGATTTTTAGCCTTTTTTTTTTTTTTGTGGTTAGTTGATTGCACTTGTTTCTTTGCAAAGCATTATTCATCCTTTATTTTGTCGACTTTTTCTAAATTACTTCAGGAAATCATCAGAGGGCTTACAGTTACAGAGGCTCCCCCAGGTTTGCCTGAGTAGCTCAATAGCTTCTGTCCAATTTGCCTTACTTTGAAGTTATAAGACTTCCTGTGCCATTGTTCTATGGCTTTAGAATTCCTCATAATCTCACTACAGATTAGACTCAACTGGTTAAATGCGTCATCAGCAGGCTGTCACCCTAGCACAACCTTTTACAAATCCTTAATTAATACACTAAAATCTACTAGCTTGAGTACAATACTTGCCTCCCCCCCCCCTTAACTTTTTGGAATCTTGAAACAGATCATTTAAACCTCTCCAGTTTTGGAGGTTT
>JAVJGG010000017.1:16212711-16231142 GCA_035590195.1 Aviceda cuculoides | reverse complement strand
CTTTCCTTTCCTTTCCTTTCCTTTCCTTTCCTTTCCTTTCCTTTCCTTTCCTTTCCTTTCCTTTCCTTTCCTCCTTTCCTTTCCTTTTCCTTTTCCTTTTCCTTTTCCTGCCATTAATTGTAATATTCTTTCTGTTCTGTTTTTGGTTCATTTTTGGCAATATTAATGAAATTATCACCTTTTATTAACAGAAAATCTATGTTTGTGAAAACTGCAAAATAGTTAGCAGTTAATCATGTTTTTAATCTCAGACAAGGTGTAGTTTGTGCCATAACGTTAAGTTTCTCTCCAACAAAAGAATTTAACACAGAACATTTTAGTCATAGGATTATTTACTGTATGCATATTTGATAATTTCTGCTGAAACTTATTATAAGAACACTATCTATGTATTTCTTCCAGCTTCCAAATTAAATGTCAGTCTAGTTTTTAGGACTGGATTTCAGTCAGTAAAAATTTACCATGAGCCAAATTCACTTTAAAGTGATAAGTTAAAAGAAAGAAAGAGTCCCTCTTAATCACCCAAATTTTGGTTCTGATTCTTTTCTTTGGAAGAACCACATTAAATGTTTTAGGTTGGGGTTTTTTTTATTATTATTTGTATGTCTTCTTCTTCTCCCCATGTGTGGACTTATTATAAAACATAGGTTTGATGTGGTTTCATTTAAGGAAGATCCACTGATTTTCAAGAAATTGTGCAAATATGAAGGCTGTTTTGTATGCTTCAAGTTATTATGTTCATGTAATATCAAACCTTGTATTCAACTAGATCTTGATGTATGAGCTTCACTTCTTATTGCAATCCATCAGACATTTTACAGGGTGAACAACAGAACTGCTGAATATGATAAACATGTCGCAGTCAGTGAAGGATTATGATCTGGCATAAATATTATAACTGTTTCACATAACAGTACAGTTAGAACTGTTTGTCAACACTTTGTTATAAATGACCTACTCTTGGTGAGTACAGTAGCAAACCTATGTATATGGTTCTTCAGGGCCAAAATTGCAACTCCAAAGCTTTCCAGAGTGAGCTTTCTTCTCTAGAGTTGCCTATTTCTTCACATTGTCCTTCCTCAAATTTTTAGAACTAGGGATGATCTGACAACTGCCAAATGTATGTAAAATGATTCTCTTTAACAATATGGTTTTGGTAGAAGAATATGTGCTTTCTAATAACACTGTCATTGCCAAAATTTGAATGAGTAACATTGAAATACTGATAAAATATTATCACTCCTGATTACCACTATCACAGCAATATCACCACTTATACAGATAGCACTAAGGATATCAAGCTTCATACTAGGTACGTGGTATGTCCAGGTACATGGTAAGTCCAGGTATATGTTATAGCCAGGTAACTTCCTAGTCCAAACATTATACAACTAAAACTAGAGACAGATTCAACTAGTTGGCTAGTAACAGATCTTCTTATGAAAGAAAAGTAGGAAAGAACAAGACCAGAAAGCCGGCAAGCTGCCTGTCTCTTTGCTTTCTTCCACAGCTTCCCACTAGCTAACTTGTAACTCTTCAGAACAATGACTGATCTTACTTTATGCTCAAAAAGCCTAGGGAAGAGCCACAATTTCTTTTAACCTGCTTTGCCCTTGCAAGTCAATTTATCTGAGACCTGCCTATCAGCCAGAGACATGAGTAGGCTGAATCCACAAGCATGTTTGAGAACCATGGGGAAAAAGAAAACACCACAGAAAAGTGAAGTTCTTAACTGAAATACATTCATATATACACTAGATGTACTCAGTTAAACAAAATAAAGAATGAAATTGCCATTCATACAAAATAGATTTTCTTTGTTCAGATTGATTTGGAACTAACAACAGATCATACTTGCTAAAACTTTAACCAAATACCAGAAACATTGACTATGAATGCAAATCGAATTTGCATTTGCAAAGTTAAAAGAAAACTGAAATTGATCAGGATTAATTACTGAGAGTGCAATTAAGTTGCCTAAAAGTGTACACCTAGTGCCTATGGCTTCCAACTGCCGTTGCAGAAGCTTACAGGTCTGTCACAGGTACGGCATTTCACTGGGAACATATAGCTGCCCCAAATACCTTAGATACCTAAAATGACGTTAGACATCAATGCCTTGGTGAACCAATAATGTGCACCCTTAATATGCAAGTAGCCAGGATTCCATAGAAAATATGAACAAAAGCATCCATTTCAAAAGAAGACATGTAAATGCTATATATGTGGATAAGGGGAGCAGGAACGATACATAGTCAATACATTATAAGTGGAAAGTGTAACTGCTGATTATGGAAACAAAATGAGTCAGTGAAGTAATAGTGCCATTATGACTAAAGAAAGATGTGAGGGATGTTAGTGATAAAAATAGTCTGGGAACTGATAGAGTGCAGATGGGCAGACGGTAAATGATGGTGGTTGTGACAACACTGAAAATACACCTTTAGGCTACGTGTGGATAAATGAGGGAGATAGAGACACACTATATGATATGTAGGGAAACAACATTACCATATGTAAAAAATCTGTATATTTTGAGGAAAGAGTTGTGATTGCTAAATGTTTTCAAATTAATTCCATTATTTAAATATATAGTATGCCTCAGCAAAATTATTTGACCCACTAGCCTTAATTTTCACTCAGTCTAGGAAATCTGAGAAAATTCTGAAGAACAAGAAAACATAAAAAAAAATTGAGAGTGGGAGTTCATACAAATATTTAAGTATTAGAAAAAATTCTCAGGAATTATAAAGAAGTTAAAAACTCTGTGGCATAATGATGAAATTATCATAGAATTAATTTTTTTTCAAAACATTTACATTAATAGAATTGCAGGTCTGTCTAATAAATGCTACTGTGTTGATGTGTACTTTGATTTCTCCAGGGTCTTTGAGTAATGCATTAGATTTTGATTAAAAAATATTATACTACATGTAATTATCACAGCATTGAGTAGACATAATTTAAAACTGGCTTGTTAACTACATTTCCATATAACCCAGCAGAGAAATATCATGATAAGGGATATTTTTTTAAAATCATCTTTTTGGGTTTTTTTGTTACATGTTTACCTATGACCTATATGATATGGTAACTTTCTAGTATGGCTGCTAAATGTCACTGGCTGATGAAGTAAGTAATGATAAGTAAAGCTAGTAAAACTTTTTAACCCCTTTACTACAGCTAAATGCAAGCGAATGCAAATTTTGCATTTGAGAGCAAAGAATACATCATATACATGAATACAAATTTTATATTGCTTAAAAAGAATAATTTAGAAGACAGATTTCAACATCAGTGGTTGTTTCAACATAAATTCTTATTTATGGTGCTTGTCAAAAAATATAAAGAGGAACACCATGAAGAAAGGGATCTTTTTAGTATAGAGATCATGTAAGGAAAACTGCAATTCTATATTGAATTGAAGACAACAACAAAGACTGTAAAATGTCAGGAACATCACCTGAAGTGGGGTCACAGCACTTACGAGTAGTATGCAAAGTCTGATAGAAGCTCAGTTGCTTCCTCTGAACTTCCTTGTAACAATTTAGGCATATGCTTGGGATCTGCTGCATTTAAGATTTCAAATGAGATCCACAACAGCTATTGCTGGAAGACAAGCACTACAATATAAGTCTTAAAGAGACTGTTAAAAAAGTGTCAATAGGTTACTTTTTCATCAGGAATAGGTAATTAAGAAAAATATCTAATTGTAGAGTATGTTCAGACTTGGTGGTAGATACACAGTTAAATCTAATGACTGGAAGTTTTGGGAGGCTTTGTCTTTAAAAATTGCAGATTTAGCCTCAGAGCCACTTTATTTTGGGAAAAACTGGGAACTCCAGAAACTTGAGCACATACAATTTGTGAGAACCATATTCTACAGTGAGGGAATTTGGCTATTAAACACCATTGTCAGAGCTAACTGTTGAAAGATGTGGGTTCATCGAAACTCTCAGTAATCCAGCTTCTCGTGGGAACTGGGAACATATGACCCTGTGTCCTTGCATGCTCCTTTCTTCTGGTTATCTGATGCAGGGCCCTGGAGAGGACAGGATTTTAGAAAAATCACAGTGCTGGCAGCAGACCATGCCCAAGTTCCTTTTTCATTGCTTCAGTTTGTTGTTCTCAAAGGCAAGGAAAGAATATTGCACTTCATTCAGCACCCCTAGACTCACTGTTGGCTTGATGTATTCCTTTGGTTTTCTTTTCTCACCTTCTTAAGCAGGATCAGATAAATGGCTACACCCAGGGTAGACCAATACTCTGGAACATGTTGATAATAAAATATTCCTGATAATATTATATTTCTCCAAAATTACTTTCTGAGCTTGTTAGTGGCTCTGGTTGCATGATCTTTGCCCTTTTTCTTGCTACACTCTCTACCTGCTAAGAAAGGTTAGAAGACAAGTAACCTCCTTACTTCTGCACACCTACATCCAGTTAATGCATCCACAAGGCAAAAATGTGAGTGATTAGAGATGAATTTTTTTTGATCATGCTTTAGACATAATAGTCAATATTCAGCTTCTCATCTTCAGGATTATTTTTCATCATGATGATGCTTAAAGATTTGTTCTGAGAGGCTCTCCTGTAGGAGGATCGAATTAATGTTATTAGCAATGCCATTTTCTTTATTGAGTAAAAGATTTGATGTCTCCACAATAACAGTGAACATCACTGAGCTATTAAAGAAAAACATTATAATATAAAACATATTTTCTTTTGAGTTTTATTAAGATTTGTGTCATTTTTAGTCTCCAATGCTCCATGATGTAGTCAGCTTTTCTACACAGAACAAGCAATTCTCAAAGTGCAATCTGTAGTCATGACACTGACATAAACCTTACTGTAAGGAAAAAGTAATGATATCTTTGGGGAAAATTTTAGTCAGGTGATGGTACTGAAGAGAGACATTTCAGTCTACTCAGAACTGCAGGTATTTTTAATAACCAGATGAATATGCAGGACATGAATTACTGACTAGGGATACATTGATTAACAAAAAGCAAAGATGAAAGGATTAAAATAAATACATGCATGTAAGTCTTAAGAAGCTGTATGGTAAGGAACATGGAATGTCCTAACATTGCTTAACAGGCCGTCTTTTTAGATTGCCATTGTGTAATACTGATGTTAGTCCAGGGCTAATAAAAAATTAGTCTCCTTCATTATCTGCACTGTAAAACTGACAGGAATGTGGAAGACAGTTTTCAGGCAGTGCAAGTATGAAAGTTACCTAGTGTATATATCTGAGACCTATTAAGCTGCATTGTTTTAGTAATTAGATAAATTCTGAATGTTATTTTGTGAATACAGAGTATAAGAATTTTTAGCATCAAAGTATAGTCCTTAAAAATGTATGCTGTAAGTGATCTGTCATTTCCTGTTAAAAGTTTTGTTGCTCAGAAATTTTAGTCTTTCAGAGAAAAGGAACTATCGTGTATGAGAAACAAAGAACAGAAAACAGATGAAATTGATATCGAGACTGTTAAAATATTTAGCAAAATACAAATTTTAAATACAAATATTTATGCAATGTAAATATAACCTTATGTATATAAATTGGAAGGTCATTGTGACTCATTTGTGGTGTCAGCTGTACTTTATAAAAAGCTCTAAGTTTGAAAACTAGCAAAGTTATAACTTAAAACTAGTAATTACATGAATGTATAATTTGAAGCTGTTGACATTACAATAAGGATTTGGTGAGCATTGGCTGTAGGCTTCTAAAATTAGCATTTACTTAAATTCCAGTTTGGAATTCTGTTGAGAGATTCCTTTTAGGACACTTCACTGCACGTTAATTATGCTTTTATCCAATACAGCTTGAACAATAAGAAAAATTACATTTTTGTCTTTAGATAGTTTCCATCATGTGTGAGCAATTTTGGAAATCTTTAAATTATACATCCATTTAAAATGCTTCTAGTAGTTCACAATTCTATAGCAATCTTTAATTCTCAATTTAGCAACTCATAAGTGCTAAGTCTTTTACTACCACCTCACCTTAATCCACTAGTTGTCTTCCTCACTCCCAAGAGCAATTAATTCTTGCAGTATGTAAATACACACACCCACAAAAATGTTCACAATTTGACAATGTTTGCAAGCTGCATTTCTAATTCAAACTTTACCTTTTTTACAGACTTCACATGCATTAGCTCTCTTCCCAGTGCTTGTGTTTTCTCTCATGCGGTGACTGCTTACCTGACAACTTTCAAAAGCAAACACAGAAGTTTCCTTTTCGAGTGTGCTCGCAGCAGGCTGCAGCAGCTCTTCCTGCAGCTGTAGCTGGAGTTCCTGGAAATGAGACCATGGCAGAGGACGAGGCATTTCTTGAATCCTTTCAACCATGCCTTTGAATTTAGAAATTAAATCAATATTGAAGAACTGAACCTGAACTCAATTCAAACAAAAGGAAAAAAAAAAAAAACAAGAAAGGCAGAAAGATGGGCTGGAACAATCCTAAATTAACAATTGAATTAAAGACTATGTTTTACATTTGTACCACTTTTTAGTACTATGTTGGCCTCTATGCTTTGTCTCAACATGATTCCTGAGTCTTTCAAGTGTGGGTTCACACCCAAGAAAGCTTTTGTGCGCTGATAGTCATTTACATTGAAACATGAGAAAAACATAAGAAGATTATGTTCAGCACTCTGTTACCTATAGACTGATGGATTGACAATTTTTTTTAAGCAATAAATGAATGAACTCATTTTTTCATCTATTAAGAACATGAAAATATTAAGTGTATTTGTAGAGGTATTAATACATAATGCTCAACAATATAAAATGGAATTAAAGTAAGACAGGGGTAATCATATTATTACAATACAGCCAAAAGGCAATACAGCAGTTCAAAGTTCTGAAAAGTTCTATAAAGCAATTCAATGAAAGTTATTCATCAGTTATCTTCTCCAAGCAGAATCATGGCATTATGTGCACAAATAAGAGGATTTCTTTTAAATCAGAACACTGATTTAAATGCAATCTACACAAGTGATTTATGCCCATATGAGTTCAACTGATATATATTCAAAGTAAAGATCTGTCAAATTATAATCACCTACCAATGCAGATTTGCTTCAGACTTAGGAAAGAAATTATTTAACTATTTCCATGCACGTATTCCTGTATGATTGACTAGTTCCTATAACAATTTACAGTTTGTGTTTACTCTTTGTGCTTTACAATTTATTTACTTCAGTGTAACTTCTTTACCCTGTTTGATAATGCAACTATTCAAAGAAAATTCCCTATGTATATGTATGTTCATTTTCTACTCCAAAACTACTCATTTTTATGTTCTTAATTCTTAACTAGATCATTCTGGGAACCTACTGTATTCTACGTGAACAACATTACCTGGGTGAGTTTTATGATCAAGTTAAGCATTTACTTTTGTACACGCACACGCACATGCACACAAATGTACTGAAGACAGAAATCTCTTCTCAGAACTTAAATAGCTGTGAATGGTCCTGAAGTTTTACACAGAAGACTTCAGAGAGTTTACATGTCATTCTGGATGTTTTTGTAACGTGTTAGATGCACCTCTCTTTTTGTTCTAGGCCCTCTTTAAGTGATGTTCTTCCTGGGGAGATAATGTGCCTAAAGGACATTTCCTTTAGTGTCTTAGAAAGAGCAGGGAATGGAAGAAATTCTTGCTACATAGAACATATTTTTGAAATAATGATTAATAGTATCCAGTTCATAATCTGCACACTGATAGATATTTGCATATTAAGATAATAATCAAAAGCTTTAAAGCTTTCCACATGCTTAGGGACATTTACAACAAGATTTAACAGATGCATATAATTAAGTCTTATTTCATGTACTTCTGAATTATTAGGAGAATCTGGAGTAGCTTTTAAAAGTGGCAGAACAAAACATAACCACTGCAACTTCTTTCAGATAGTTCTCAAATTATTCCCTGGGCTTAGTGTTGAACAAAGCAGAACTGAATAAAATAAAATCAGAAGCTAAAATTCTGAATTTTTCAGAACATGTTCCAAAGACTTAAGGCTCCACTGTGTGATATTTAAGCGGCAATATCACCATCTTAAAATCCAAACACTTCCTGGTCAGCAGTTATCTGGATCCTCTCTCAATGTTCATTACTCCTGTGTGGATGTGAACCAAGGCTTATATGAAGAGAATGCATCAAAAAAGCAAAATGTTCTAAAATGTAATAAGGACATTTTTGCTGTGGTTTCTATAGGATGCCAGGTGAAGAGACCTTACTGTTTTAAATTATGTGAATCAAATGTTCTGTCTTCATAAACCAGGGAAAAATAATCTATTAAAAAGAAAAAAAAAAAAAAGGATTGATCTTCCAAGTTTCATAATCATGTTTAAAGGCAATTTTGTTCTTCACTGAAATTGTAATTTTGCAAAAAAGTTTTTTTGAAAATAAATACAACTTTGTTTTGGAAAACTCCTTTTATGTTCTTCTTAAGCAACACTATTATAATCAATTTGTTGGAAACAACTCTGCATAAAACCACAAATTCCATCTGTCAATGCATCACAGAAAGCTGAGAAATCTTAAAAATGGGCAGAAGTTTAAAGCCTTGCTCACAGGTGATATTTTGTTTTCTTTTCTGACTATCTGGAAATAAAAGATTGCATATAAATACTGGGAAAGATATTAACTAAAATATTAGGAGGATTAGAAGCATATTAGAAGGATATTAAAAGGATATTAAATAAGTCTGAACTTTTTTTGCAACCTAGAATAAACTCCTCTGAGACTTTAAGAATCTTTTGCATGGTTTTGGAATGAATGATGAAACTGAACAGTAACATTAATTGCATATGTGAAGAATTAGATTTTGTTGTCCAGATAAGATGTTAAGGACTGCCTTCAGCAAGAAAAAATGAGTTGCTATGCAGTAACAGATGTTAAAATAAGGGATCAGTGCAAGAAAGACACCACACAGAGCTTGACATTCTAGAAGAGACAGACAATGAAATAGACATAAAATTATTTTATCAGTGACACACTAAACTAGCACTGAAATATTTGATATCCATATCACCTATCTCGAACAGCAGCCTAATATAAACAATCATATAAATGCTACTACATAAATTGTAAGTATCTGCTGTCAAAGAAAAGAGATCGCTAAAACAAGGCAAAACCAAAGGAAACTATCTTAGTTGGTAATTTAGATCCTTCTAGACAGTTTTCTGATAAAATAAACCAACATCACTTGAAATTGTAATTTATTAAGAATTTCTACATGAAACATATAGTATGTATATTTAGGTACCACGGGGATTTCTTTTTTTTTTTTTTTTTTCATTTTTATGACATGATAAATACAATGCATGTGTCAAAATTATTGGGGTTTTGTTTTGTCTTCTGTCAAATATTTGGCAGTAAAAAACCAAACAGCATATTTGGTAGTATATTTGCTACTAAAAATGAATTTTAACCCATTTTAATAAAAGTAATAACATGTTCAGTTTAATGAACTTTAATTCATTTAACTTCGTGTGGAACACTTTTTAAATAAGCTTACAAGCTAATAATCAAATGTTTTGTTAATAAAGAAATCACACAATATTAAATAAAAATGTTAAGCAGCCATTTATTAAGAAACACTAATGTAAATCACAAATGACTTCATAAAATTGTTTCATTCTTTCACCATAGAGAAGTCTCAGTTATACAATTAGCAAATTAGCAATTCTTTTAAGAGACCATCAATATATCTAGTTTTGTACATGAAAGGTGTTGCAAGATACCACACTGAGAATGACTCAATAATTAACAAACTTAATAAATAAATAATGTAATTGTCAGTATCCAGTCACTGGAACTGTCAACTGCAATGGAAGTGGCTCTGTTTCATCTCTGACCTCCTGGATTTCAATTATGATCAAACACAGTCTAGATTAGTATAATTTCCTTTCCTTCAGAGCTCAGTCATTATTTTAGACTCCTCATCTTGCCATTTTGTTATACACGTCTAATAGTTCAGGACACTTTTGAGAACTTTACATTGAAATGCTGTGGTTAAAAAGTTGCTTAATCTCGGAACAAGCACTTCTGCCACAAGAAACCAAAATTTATCATGTCACAGTTCACATGGGGAAGAGTTAGGTCCTTCAGTGGTCAGCTGCAAATGGTAATTAATTCATCTCTACTTTAGAATAATTTTCTTTATTATCAAAAAAAGAGGAATTTCCAATGACTTTATTGCTTCAGTGGTCCTTTACTCTATTTCTTGTCTGTGCCACAATCGATCAAAAATCAAACTTTGAGTTCCTAATAGTAACAGGAATTCAAATTAGCCTGCAGTGGCTCATGAAGTTGTTGATAATGTAAGCATGGAAGTCATTTGGAAGAATATTAAGATATCATGCATGAAGAGCTGCATAAATATAATGAGCAGAGTAATAGAAAATCAGATAAATTATAGAGGTCAGGATCGTGCCCTTGGGGATTAATAAAAACTTGTGCTCCAAGCTTATTAATTGGAACTGACTAGTGTAAAAAGATTCTCATTTTCCATCATCTTATGATAGTTTATAAACTTCAAAATAATTCAGTAATGAAAAAGGTGAATGTTATCTCAGAATATAAAGAGTAGCATACCAGCTATAGCTTGTTTCATAGGGTACCAGTAAAGCAGAAAATTGTTAATTTTAACTTAAAAAGTCCTGGTGAGATCTTGTCCATATAATCAATAAAAAAAAAAAAAAAGTGTTTATCCTGTACATGCCTGTGGACCAAAAAAGTTGGTATGATAGAGGAATAAAAAACATCTTACCAAAGAAGGCAAAAGCTTTTGTCTTATATATTCAAAGGATATGGTTATTAAATAGATAAAAGGAGAAAGAAAGGAGGAAACACAATCTGAGCTTAAAGGACAAATTACTGGCCATTAGTACATTTAAATTAGAAATTAGAGAAAGATTCTAAAATAAAGCACTGAGGCTCTATAGCAGCCTTTCAGTAGGAGCATCAGGACAAAACAATAACAAGCAAATTATTTTTAAGATTTATCTTAATCAGTGTATAAAATGGGTCTGATGACTGAACTTGAAACACTTGAGGTCTTTTAAAGTCCTATTTGGCAAACCCCCAGTCTTTTTCTTGTTTGGCTACAGGGCAAAATACAAAGTTCTGGAAGGAAAAAAAAAAAAAAAAAAAAGACTTAGAAAATACTAGGATTGTTAGTTTTAAAGCAAAGAGAAAGTCACCTCACAAATAGCATGAATAGCACTTTTGCCATCCTGGGACACTTCTCTGCCATTCACATGTTACTCCTGTCTTTCACAATGACACTGTGGGTCATCATCATCCTGGAGTCATCTTGCTTTCTTCAACGTGGGTTTGGACAAATCCTGATGTATAAATCATTGGCTTCAGTTGACTTTTACTTCTATATGTCTCTTTTTATCTCTTTGGTTTTGTCAGGTAAGTTTAAGGGACAAAATCAAGAAAGTCTCTCAGTAGTGCGAAATGATCAGGGACCAAACATTTAAAGAAGCATCTGATGCACCTTACTGCCACAAGATTAGCATATTTTTTACCTGATTAAATACCAGATGCTGCTCTATGCTTCTGCAGCAATAAGATCATTCAACACCAAAAATAGAAAGCCTGCAGATCTTTATTATTCTTCCTCTTTTGATCGCACAGATTTGCTGTTGACTCTTCTGTGCTGTTTAAAAAAGAATGTTTCTCCCTCCATGAGAAAAAGTAGGCAACAGCTCTTATCATCAAGAAGATCATGATGAACACTTTTTTTGTAAAACATTATATAGCTGAAGAAAATGAGAACTGTGACTCTTGTAATGTGCAGTATTAGCAATTTTGGGTTTCTAAGTGTTTTAACTTCCTCATTACTTATTGTGTTTCTACATTCAAATTAAATGGGATTGTCACAATAACATCACCAGCATTAATAGGACATGAAACCCCAAACCACATTAGTTGGTCTGTGTTGTAACAGTTAACAAGCACTTAATTTTTCTTATCCTTTGCTGAGCCCAGAAGACTCCTCAGAGCACGGCCTTTCTCAGCAAAGCAAAACAACATCGTTTATTAATTATGTAGACCTTAGGCCAAATTATCAAAGAACTTTCAGTAGTACTTCTGTTTTTATTTGCAGAAATCAGTTGGATATTTACACTTCAGGAATACCTGTTAGAATGCCCAAATGCTGCTATGTACAGACAGATGTACATAATACCAATATGGGCGCAGGTTATACAAGTGACAGTTTTTCGGGTGGAAATGAGCTAAGATTGATGTCATAAACTGAACAAGAGCAAAATGTGCTACATATCACTTAAACCCTCACCCTGCTAAAAAAAACCAACCAAAACCTCTATTTTCACTTATTTGCATAGGCCTACAAATGACAGTGTATGAAGACACGGTCAGAATCGCAGGTAGGAAAGCAATAACATCAATGTGTCAGGGCCCTGAGTACACCTCACCTTCTAGGAGTTCAGCTGGCTGAATCCAAGCTGAATCTGAGCTCCTTCACTGGTAGGAGCTGTCATGAACAAAGCTAGAAATGAAGGCTGCCCCTCCTTTCCTTGGGAGCCGCTTTTAATTAAACAGGGTGACAACACGGCAGGCGTGAGCAATGCCTTCACCAGCAAGGAGCTATGGCATTGGCTTGGAAGTTAGAGACAGGATCCAGTGTGTAGGCACTGATCAGGGTCAGCCCTAGTGTGGTGCTGGTCTGTCACAATGACACATGTCCAAGACCAAGCTAAGCAGTGGGAAAACATCAAAACTGGTATAACCAGGTGCAGACGTATCTGCAGCACAGGGGGTTATTAGGAGAGCCTTAGCATAAAATTAGCATCCAAGAATGGGAAGGAAATTCCAGCTGTCTTCACAACAGCTCTTATAAGCGAGGAAGTTGACCTTTGGCTCAACCAGTTGAACTTCTTAACTTAGGCAAACTCGTGGAAGCGGGGTTAGGAATCTGATGTTGGGCAGTAATTTGGAGACAGAAACAAAGAACAGGTGTTGAAAGAAGAGGATAAGTATAAATTTGTGTATAGCCTAAAACAGGAAAGTTGGAAGATGCCCTCAGTGTACTCTACATTCAGATTTTTTTTTTCTTGCTGGGGTCACTCAAGACTGCCCTCTAATATTTAGCTGTTCCCACTACCTACTGCTGCATCAGTAACTAGACACTGGGCAAATGCCTGCTAGTATCAGTGGCAACATCAATACAAATAAAATAACTAGTCCCATGATTTCAGATAAAATAAATATAATTGGATCTTAACCATCAGCTACTAATTCATAGGTAGAAGTGAGGTCAGTGAGATCAGGCAGAAGCAAACTCAATATAATTAGCTCCATTTTTTTTTTTAGCAGTTTTAGCAAGGTTAATGAGATAACAGAAAAAGGAAAATGAGTCTGGACTATGTGAAAAGGCATAATCTATCTTTATGTCCAGTCATCAGCCTTGTACATAAACAGATGCTATTTAAGATTACAGAGTTTAAAGGATGTTCATCCATTTATCAATTCTAGACTTGTCTTGTGGTTGTTATGAATTCTGTATGTTTTCCTCTTTGGCCTCTTAGTGCAGTAGGTTAGTATCTGGAAATTTTCCTGTATAAATGTTAGATGACAGTTTCTAAGTTCATTTCAACAGTGAATGCTGCTACAGCCTATACTTAGCTAGCTTGATGTGATCCGTTTTACAGCACAGCTTCTTTAAAAGCTCAGATTGATCATGGATAGAAGAGTGATGGGTAAGATATATGAGAACTGTGAGATTGGAAGGATCCTTTCTCTTAAAAAATCAGTAATAACTTAGTCATTCAGATCATTAAATGTGAAAAGTAATTTCTCCCACAGATTGGTTTAGGGTTTTTCAATTTTATTATTTTTTTTCTGTGTAGTATGGAGAATTGGATCAGCTGCCGACAATTTGAGGTCATATCCTTCCCAGTTATTCCTTCCATTGTGGTAATATTAAGTGCAAATAGTATATTGGCCAAACTCTTTGTCAACCTGATTTTCCAAAGACTGAGGTCGATGCCTTTGTAATGCTTAAAATAACCATAATCAATTTTGTAGGTAATGGAAAGAGATGAATGATTCAGTTATCTTCTGAAGATACCTATAATATCCATTGAGCTGGTAAGGGTAGGTGGGTTGCTAACTTGTTGTTTGAGCTAAAGTCCTAGCATTAGACAAGAAAATGTAGACAGCAGACACCTGTCCCTAAAAAGGTAACTTATAGGGTAAAGTTCTTAAGGTAAGGAACCTTAATTGTCCAATATCCATTATCCTAAGCTGGAATAACTATGAAAATTTAAAAACACGGATTAATGCTTGCACATGTAGAGCTGGACAGCTGGAACCACACAGGAGAAGCAAACACAAAACTTACTTACAAGAAAGGCCTATCGGAAGTTTTGCTCCTGTAAAAAAAAAAAAACAAATACAACTGCATAACGATAATGTAATAATACTATATCAATAAATGATAATGATATATCTGTATAATAATACCTATGGGGATTCAAAGAGTAAGTCCTCTTTAGGATAGACAACAATGTGACCATGTTTTTTTCTTTTTTTTTTTTTTTTTTTTACACAGGTAATGATATTGCTGATTTTTTATGTAACTCCAAAATTTGAGTCCAGAATTATTCCAGGGCCTGGAATACAGGTCATGGTATTACCCCTGTGCAATATACTTGTTTCAGCTACTCAGCCAACATGTTGCTCAACACCTGCCTTCCACTTTATCCTGTTATGATTCAGATAAGCAAATGGGCTCATATTCTGTTATATAACCAGAAATGCCCAAGATGTTGTGTTAGGAGTATGCCTAAATCCACCTCAGGTGCCTATAATAAGTAGAATGAATAGCTAGGATCACTAGACTTAATGTAGGACTATTCAACAACCTATGATATACAAGACCTTAAATCTCATTCAGAAATTATTTTATTGTTCTGTCTGGATTTAAAATTTATGAAAACCATAAATCTCAACTATAGGACTTTAATTTCATACCCTAACAAAAAGAAACTCTTAAAATAGCATTTCTCTTCTCACAATGTTGAAAACCAGGTTCACAATCACATTTATCCATTCCCCAAATAAACACCAGGTTTTACTGTCCTGTGTACTGTGGAGACCATAAAGTAGTTTACAAACTAACTTGGTCTTCTCCGTTTTGATCATCAGCCAAAGAAACACAGAATCAAATTAGACTAGATAATTGCCTAAAGGGCAGAAAGAGATTCTAGTTGGGGATCAGCTTGAAGTTTACACAGCTACCACAAGAGAAATATCAGCTTTTTTCGAATCAAGAGAATCTGACATATTCGTTATAAAAAATAAATTGCTACTTAATTCCATAATACTATTATTAATTTCACTCTTTGCTATGACATTTTGGCTATACTTGTTCTGTCTTGCAGAATGAAGCCTATTTCACGGAATGAGCAAAATATATTTGTATCTATTTTCTGTTGATCTCAGAGTAGCATAACTACAAATGGGAAGAAACATGGTTTTGTTAATCTTTCTAACTAATGAAATGAAAGTATTCAAAAGCCTATTACTGTTCTCACATCTATCACCATTTCATATTAAGATGTGCTTTTTTTTTCTCAATCAAGTACAGAAATGTATATCAGTACAGAAAAATATATCATTCCAGTTTTCTACTTACCAGCCTAATATAGCCAGACAGATCAATTTCACACCTAAATCTGTTATCCAACATCATGTACAGTCTATTCTTTAAAAGTGTGATAAGGAAAATCCAGTTCCCCAGATTTCACGTTTGGGCTTTCAAGGTTTTACTAAAATGATTCCTGCTATATAGAATTTGATTTTTTGAGAGCTAACATAAGTAAAAATGCTGAAGCAGAAATCTAGTTGTATAACAGATGTAGTCTTTCCAATTTCAAGTATATTTTCATAGCCCATATATGAACTAAGACTTGAAAATCACCAAAGCATACAAGAAATTGTTTAACCTGTATACATTGACTGCAAACTTTCCTGATAAACTCCTTGAATATTTTGCTCAGTGTCTCAAATACCTTACATCCCTACACTTTACAGTTTAATATTTATTCCTACTTTTTCCACACAGACCTTTGAAAAGAATGAAATAAAATCTCCAGAAGACAAACAGCAATAGGCAATTTTAACAATGAGCATTTTCTGATGTGAGGCATGTTAGTATTGTAAGTAGCTTTTTTAGCCACTGCTGACATTGCATTGGCAGAAATCAGTCACTAGCCCCAGATTTTGGCAGCCAAGGGAACAAGTCACTAACTTTCTCTCCATTGGATCTTTTGACTATTTTGCCAATAAGTATGCTAAAAGATAAAGAAGGAAAGAGTTCAGAGAAAACTCTCCCACCTGCTGATATCAGAATCTAAAGAACTTGCCCTCTGGTTTCACTGACAAACTGATCTGCAGGAACTATGACAGGTTTGAAACCAAAAGTTTTCTTCCTTGCAAAGCTCATCTTTCTCTATCGCCTCCCCACCTGCAGTCTGCTATTGAAAAAATATTTTTGCTATCTCCACAAATGAAATAAAGCTATAAGGTTTTGATCTCATTTGCCATTAAAAGAAGAATGTAACTCCCTTGTGGGCACTGCAATTTTGGGAAGTGCTTACATTAATGGTAATGACTTTGTTTTCTTATTTGATATTATTCTCCTGGTACCACTCTTTATAAACTGATTGTTCAGATCAAGAGTGTACCCCAACATTGTTAGAGCCCTCAATTATCAGAAGAAACATATTAAAGAATAATATAAAAAATTAGATTTTATCAGAAATTAGATCTTGTTTAGACCTTTATTAGGAAGTAGGTCTGCTTGAATAGGTGAAGAAGAATTGGGAAATAAAGAAGAAAAAATAATTTTCATTTAGTAGTTCCCTTTACATTGATTTGCTCATGTTTTTCCTTTTTGTTCCTATTAGCTTTGAAAGATGTTTCCTTTCAGAATCTGCTGTTGCATTGAGTGTAAATGGCAAAGATTTGGTAGCAGAAGGGCTCAGGGGTGGCTTCTGAGAGAAGAGGCCAGGGGCTGCCCCCTGCCAGACACAGCCGGTTCCAGCTGACTTTACAACAGACCCACCGCAGGACACCGCTGAGCCAATCCACAAAGTGGGTTGTGAAAGGACAGAAAAAAATGAGAGGGAGGGAACATGGAGGGAATGAGGGAGTGGAGAGAGGAGGAGGGAACAACAAAGACAATGAGGGAATAACAAGGTTTTGCTCCATGGCAGAGCAGGAACGCTCCTGAAGGGACTGCAGCCCATAGAGGACCCACGAAGGAGCATAGGCAAAAAGTGAAAGAGAAGCAGAGAGAAACCGCTATGCCCTGACCTCAGCCCCCTGTGCCACTCATCGTGTCATTGAAAGGACTGAGTGTAACCCATGTCAACAGCAAGGTGGGGAGGAGAGGTGTCAGGAATGAAGTGAGCCTGGGAAAGGAGGAGGATAGGTGATTTTAAATGGTTGTCTTTTTCTGTTTCCCAATAGCTGAATCAATAATTATGTATTTATGCTAATCTGCATTAAATCGAGTTAAATTCCCCAAGTCGAATCTTTTTGTCCACAATAGCACTTGGGAAGTGATTCTCCTTTCTTTATTCCAAACCACTAGCTTTCTCACTCCTATTCTTCCTATTTTCTCCCCTATCCTGCTGTGGGTGGGGGAAGTAAGCCAACAGCTCTGTGGGAACTTGGTTGTTAGCCTGGGCCAACCCACTATGGCTACGTTCACCAGCTATTAGTTTAGCTTGTTTTGTATATACATTACACTATATTATTAATTTATATGGGAAGGTTTTATTTCTCCATATACACTAGTGTAGTGTACAACATGGAAAGTTCTTTCTGAAATGACATGGTCCCATCCTCTGTGAAAGACATAATATTCTCAGCTTCCAGCTACCATATCTAGCACTATAAACCCATGGAATCTTCTTACAAGTTTTCTCTTCAGGTGGTATTAACTATCACAATGTATATGCAGGCATCTCAAAATATTGACAGATAACAACCTCAGCCCCACAGGACCTAGAAAATAGTAAAACTGCTAATGAGGAACAGAGCAGCATCATACAATGTTTTGGGTTTGCATAGCAGGGGAGGGGCTGCAGGGCCGGCTCCTGTGAGAAACTGCCAGAAGCTTCCCTGGCCCTAAGTCAGGCCCACCTCTGGCCAAGTCCAAGCCCATCAGCGATGATGGTAGCGCCTCTGGGAGAAGAGATTTAAGAGGGGAAACTTCATCGGGGAGGAGATGGGAACGTGAGAGGAACCCCTGTGCAGACACTGAGGTCGGTGAGGAAGGAGGGGAGGAGGCGGGGGAGAGGGGCTGCCCCTGCAGCCCGTGGTGAGACAGACGGCAGGCTGTCCCCCCCCAGCCCATGGAGGGGAG
>JAVJGG010000017.1:16189062-16199907 GCA_035590195.1 Aviceda cuculoides | reverse complement strand
TCCAGGCCCCTCACCAGCTTGGTTGCCCTTCTCTGGACACGCTCCAGCACCTCCATGTCTTTCCTGTAGTGAGGGGCTCAAAATAGAATCACAGAATCAAACCACACATGCTTTTTAAATGAAATCAGTATTTTGAAAGAGGGAGAAAATAAAGTTGAATAATATACTTTGTATTATTTATGTTTACTCTATGTTAAATGAAAGGCTTTAAACAAGTATATGTGATACCATTGTTTTTCTTTCCTGGAAAGAATTCTCCAAATTTAAATATTTGTCAGTTGTTTCAAGTCAAGGGACATTATAGTTTATATACGAGAAAGACGAGAAATAATATACACTTGAGAGCCATTTCTGAGTACGTTATTTTCTGCTAATATGCTATCCTGAAACATACAGTAACATTTTAATGATGGATGAGGATAGACTGAGTGTCCAGAGAGAGGTTTTTGGTAATGCTGGTTCAGAATTCTTGAATTATATTGAGCAAAGGACCTAAGCTTCTGTTTTATGTACCCTTAAATTTTTGTTAACCTAACCATAACACCTCAGAGGTGAAGGTCTACAATTTCTCTTATTTTAAGTCCCCCCAGCGCTCTTGGATCATGCAGTGCAATCAAACATTCATTCCCATTGAAAGTTGTTTGACATGTTCCACTGTATACCCTTTGGGTGCCTCTCGGTGGAGTAAAAGCAGCTACAGTTACTAGGGTTATGGTAATAATATGTCCCCTTGTTTCACCCCTTGGCAGAAATATCACTGTTTATTGCCCTCTTAGCTTGGGAATGCAACAGAATTCAGGAACTGTAAACAAGTCACTGTCTTCACTGTGGTGCTTCCCAATACCTCACTAATAACCCATCTGGAGCACCTTGTCAAGAAGGCTGATTTTCATGTCATCATTTCTATCTGCCTCCTAACTCTTTCCCTGATATAATTTTCCAGGTCTGGCTCTGTGCAAATTGGCTATTTCAGAGATGCTGCTTCCTATGACTGATAGTCAAACTCATGGCTTCAAGGATTGTCAATGTATAGAATGAAAGGATGAGATGGAGCTAGAAATGAGGCACAAAATTGATGTGGTAACATTATTCATTACCTTGTTTATTTGTTTCTATTAATCATAATAAGCAATACCAATCTCTGTCTTTCATCTGTACATTGAGAAAGTAGACATGCTGTGACACAGAAAGTGAACAAGAGGGTTAGATCTCTCATTTCTCTTGTTTTTTATGTGGCGTCCATAATAAAGTGAAATTTTCTCAATCCCAACGTTCAGCCAGCATGATCCTAAGCTGAAAAATTTTAGAGTTTTGATATACAATGAAAGTCAACAAACTGTTTACCTGAAAATAAAGAGATTTTTTTTTTTTTAAATTAACATTTCCTTATGACAAATGCCTTATAGTTCTTCCTTTATAAATGACATGGGGTTGAGATGAGGTACTTCTTATGACAGGGACTGAGTAATTTAGCAATGGGCTAAAGAATGGTTTCTGAAAAAATGAGTTCCCAATAGGCTTCAGCAAAACTGTACATGAAATGCCACACAAAGGCTAGAAGGCGATAAAGTTCATAGTATTATGAACTAGCAGAATTCTGTATTCCTGGCGAGATGTTTCACTTGATAAGGAAGCTGCTAACAGCATTATGAGCTTGTTTCTGCTTCTAAAATAGTAAGAGTATTATATTATCAGTAACATGGTATTTGAATAACAAAAGCATGGATCAAACTGATAAATTTACTATCTACGATGAAAGGTTCTGATTTGTGGAAAAAGTAAAAAAAAATCCACCTCTGCCACTCAATTGTTCATCCAATCTTACGGGTAATTGTCTTCTTTCTCTGAAATGATGCCTGTGAATGAGGGGGTGTGGTGGGCTGACCCTGGCCAGCAGCTGAGCACTACACAGCTTCTTGCTCACTCCAGCCCCTGGAGTGGATGGGGGAGAGAATAAGAAGAGCAAAAATGAGGAAACTCCTAGGTTGGGATAAACATAGTTCAATAAATGAAGGGAATCGGAAGAAAAAAAACCCACACCAAAACACGTGATGCAAAGGCAATCATCACCCTCAACCAGAAGACTTATCCCCAGCTAGTCTCTGAGCAATGCCTACTTCCCCCAGACCCCAATCCCCTCAGTTTTTATTGCTAAGCATGATGTTAATGATACAGAATAAGGGGTGGAGATTGTTCTAGGTCTGTCCAAGATGGAGTTAATTTTCTTCATAGCAGCCTAGATAGTGCTGTGTTTTGAATCTGTGACTAAAACAGTCTTGATAGCACACCAGAGTTTTGGCTATTGCTGACAATGGGTGGGCAAGAAACTGGAAGGCAAAACAGCTGGGACAGCTGACCCCAAGTGATCAAAGGGATATTCCAGACCATATGAATAAAGCAATAAAGTCATAGGATCATAGAATGGTTCGAGTTGGAAGGCACCTTAAAGATCATCTCGTTCCAACCCCTCCTGCCATGGGCAGGGACACCTTCCACTAGAGCAGGTTGCTCCAAGCCCCATCCAACCTGGCCTTGAACACTGCCAGGGATGGGGCATCCACAACTTCTCCGGGCAACCTGTTCAAGTGTCTCAGCACCCTCACAGTAAAGAATTTCTTCCTAATATCTAAATTAAATCTGTCTTCTTTCAGTTTAAAACTGTTAACCCTCATTCTATCACTACACTCCCTGTTAAAGAGTCTCTCCCCATCTTTTCTGTAGGCCCCCTTTGGGTACTGGAAGGCTGCTATAAGGTGTCCCCGGAGCCTTCTCTTCTCCAGGCTGAACAACCCAACTCTCTCAGCTTGTCTTCACAGGAGAGGTGCTCCAGCCTGCTGATCATCTTCACGGTCCTCCTCTGGACCCACTCGAGCAGGTCTGTGTCTCTCTTACGCTGGGGACCCCAGAGCTGAGGGCAGGACTCCAGGTGGGGTCTCACGAGAGCAGAGCGGAGGGCGACAGTCACCTCCCTTGATCTGATGGCCTGCTGGGGGAAGAAGGAGGGATGTTTGGAGTTAGGACATTAGTCTTCCCAAGTAACTGTTACACATGGTGAAGCCCTGCTTTCTAAGAATTGGCTAAACATCTGCCTGCTGATGGGAAGTTGTAAACGAATTTCTTATTTTGCTTTGCTTGTGCACACATTTTTGCTTTACCTATTAAACTCTCTTCATCTTGACTGACAGGTTTTCTTGCTTTTGCTTTTCTGATTCTCTCCCCTATCCAGGACGGGGAGAGTGAGTGAGAAACTGAGTGGGGGTTTAGCTGCCAGCCAGGGTCAACCCACCACAAGTGGCCACTGACTTGTTTTAATATCCTGAAAAGTGTTAACTCATGTGTTGTGTCTTGCATAGCACTCTGTTCTGCAAAATTTCTGATGTATTTGTCTTTCTGTCTCCATTTCCTTGGTTTGTTTTTCACTTGTTTTGAGAATATAAATACTGAAATGCAATCATTCACATAAACCTGTTAATATTCACCTAGTACTTCAAGCAGCACTGCTTTTATGGCAACACTGTTGCCATAACTTTTCCCTTAAAGTTTTTTTTCCATGTAATATTTCACTAATAACAAATGGATGAATAATTAAAAGTATCTATCACAAAACTATTTTCAGAATTTTTAAAAGTATTTGTTAGATAATCATCTTTCCATCTACTACTTCTTTAATTTTTTCCCTCTGCGTTATCAGACTCCTGCATCATAGGAATCTATCATGTGGTCTGCCACTTGGTCACTTTGGCACTGATCTTGAGAGTTTAGACTTGAATTGGCTTTAGTTTTCTTAACATTTCTTACTTTTCCATAACTCCTGTTCATTGTTCCGTAGAACTTTTGGTATTAATTTATCATTCCACTAATTTTGACACCCTGCTCAGAATCTTCTAAACTTTCTGATTTTATACCCGCTCTATATCTCTGCTGAAATGCAACACAATGTACTTCTTTCTTCATGTTACATGGTGTTATATGGTTTTCTGTATTACTCTTTCTATGCCCAGTACAGACTTTCCTAAATATGGTGGGTATATTTGAGTCGCCAGTATATTCCAGAACATGTATCAATCTGTCATCTTGAATCTTATCAAAATCTATAAACACAGATAGCTCTTTTTCTAATTACTTAATTAACAGAGATATTATGAAAGCAATTTGATATATAGTTGGGAGGGCATATGAGGCTCAGGCAGTTACAGTCTACTTTCCCTGTAAATTATACTTTAGATCACCAGTGTGGAAAATATCATTTCACACTTGATTTGCTACTTTGGGGAAAAGAACATTAAGATTCACATTTCCTTCCCAACCTTCATCTTCCAGGATTCATCTGACATGTTACCATAAGTGTGATATGTACTACATACTGCAATATTGCTTCACAGTTATGCTAAAAGGCCTCAGTTTCTCATCTATCTATCTATCTATCCTGTCATGTTGTCTTTTCTTTTGAGAACTAGAATGCTGACAATATCTACTTCCTTATTCCTTTAATGCTTTAATATTTTTTTCATCTCACTTATTGAACATATTAGTTATAAGATCAACTCAGCGTGAAGCAGAATTGTGGGTGGTAGGCAGGGTAAGGATAAGTTTTACTTTGATGTGAACAACTTCTTGTGGGTTGAAGGTTTCAGAAAGACACCCCCAAAAACTAATCATGAGATGAAATCTTTTAAAACAGACAACTCTCTTGTGAGAGAAAATCTAATGAGAATTATTCCTTTCTCTGAGGTGTGGAATTGCCACTCCCTTGTGTAAAATAATTCATCTGACAAGACTTCACTGTAGACCTAAATGATCTATAGCTGCAGAACTGCGTACAGCAGATGTGAAGCACTACCATCTCTGCTGGGGGAGTTCTGACAGCTGTCACAAACTCTCTACTCATTGTCATGTGACGCTGTCAATCCCATTACTTACCTCTTTACAGGCCAAGGGAATGTTACAAGCGTCAAGCAAAGTAGAAGGCAAAATTTGAACTATCACAGAATGCTTGTAATAGTGGTTTTATTAAGTTCGTATCCAAAACTCATTTGTAGAAGTCAATCAAATACAGAGAAATCCAGCACATTAATCAAAACAATCAGGACTCATCTATGTAAGTTGCAAACAATATTTCAGAATCCTGGTAACCAATCTGCTTGTCGCCTGTCAGCCATAAATGATCACAGTTTGGTAATAAAGAACCATTTAGCCTACACTAGGATTAAGTAGTACAACTAACTGAGAAACATCTGAAATGATGTAAATTTAAGCATTGTTAGGAAAACAGGGGCTTGAACTGTGTCAAAGTTAATTTACTGAGTTAAAAGAATAACGAATGCCAATAGTGCAAAGCCTTGGTTTTAAGCAATTAGAAAGGAACAGAGACAGATAGGCCATTCTAGAGATTTGAATTCCAGTAGTCTATTTAAACTAGATTATGCCTATAGGAAACTCCTGCTTTGAATTTTAAAATGTCACAATGGACACAAAATGGAAAACATCCTCATATATTATTCAGTCTGCCGTATCTTGACATTATAAACCACTATCATGTTCTTTGCAAACTGTGATCCACTTCCCAGTAGAAATATGAAAAATGATCTGTTATAGCCAAATATTGATCAAAAAGGGCATTTTGATGAGGTCTGAATATATATATTTCATCTATTAACAAAGAAAGTAAAGGTTAATGAAACTGTGTGAACAATGCATAATGCTGAATAATAAGGAGGTCACACGACCTTTTCTATTTCTGCTTGAGGCCAGAAGTAACATTTAGAAGTTCACAATATTTTCAAGCTTTATAAATGTTATATCATTAGCTATTCCCTGCCTGTAGAAAGAAGAACTGATAGGCTTCAGCAGTGTATAAGGAGATAACACAATATTAAATAATGCTTGACTTGAGAAGTGATTTTGTATTTAGTTCTGAAATTACATATTTTCTGATAAGTATGCTATATTCAGTAAAAAAAGGAAAGGTGATACAGAGGACAGGAAATCAAGCTATAATATTTTTATAATATTTTTGTATTAGGGTCCGGGAAGGTTTTACCACTGCCAACTGTAGTACAATACAGATTTTTTAATAATACATAACAAAACAAAAAAAAACCAAACAAAAAAAAAAAGAAAAAAAAATATAAAGGTCTGGCATCCCTAACAAGAGTAAATGAAATTATCTGAAGTTCTATCTCATCACATAATCATAAGTACTGTATTTTGGGGAAGAAATGGAAAGTGTGAGGTTAAATAAAAAATGGTTCATTCACTTTCCTGTCATGCAAGAGTTAGTGGATAGTGAATGGATAAATGAGGTAAAATGCCCCATTAAACCTGAAAGGCTAACTGAGGTTTGAGAATGTTAATGAACTCATGCTTGCAAAAATTGCTTCAAAATATGATGCATTATTTTCTTTCAAGTACTCACCAAGAATAAACTACTGGCCCTGGAGAAAAATTTCAATTAAAAGAAAGAAACAACTATTGTAGAGATTACTGTAGGAGAATATATACAATTTAGTGCAAGTTTGTTTATTCTCAGCCCTAAGTTTTTCTCTCAGAAGATAAAGTAAGATCATATGGTAGATGTACTGAAAATGAATTTTATATTCCTTATAAAACTTCCATATCTAATCTTCCTTTTTCATAGGTGAGCATATGATCAAGTAATCACAGAATAGCAGAACCACAGAATCAGAGAACACTTGAGGTCAGCCTCTGCAGGAAGGGACCTCCAGAGGTCTTCCGATCCAACCCCCCTGCTCAAGCAGGGCCCCCTAAAGCCCTTTGCCCAGGACTGTGTCCAGGTGGCTTTTGAGTATCTGCAAGGTGGGAGACTCCACCAACTCTCTGGGCAACCTGTGCCAGTGCTGGGTCACCCTCACAGTGAAAAAGTGTTTTCTGATGTTCAGATGGTACCTCCTGTGTTCCAGTTTGTGCCCATTACCTCTTGTCATTGGGCACTGAAAAGAGTCTGCCTTGGTCTTCTTCACTCTCTCCATTCAAATATTTGAACACATTGATAAGATCACCCCTGAGCCTTCCCTTCTCCAACTTAAAGAGCCCCAGTTCTCTCAGCCTCTCCTCATGGAAGAATGTTTTCCATGTCAAGAGATTGCCACACATGGTCAGAAGCTTATAAATATTATGCTTAATTTTAAAAATACGTGAAACATCTATGTTTACTTTTTTCTTTCCCCACCCTGCTTTTCTGAAAAAAAAAGAAAGAAAGGGTACTGGTTTATTTTTATTTCCTCATGTATCTATTTATATACACCTTTACCACTTTAAATTCTCCCAAATGCCCTGTGCTCAGGGTTTGTAAAAACCCAACATTTAATTCCTAGTCAAAATTCAAGAACCCAGAAAAAAACAAAAACATTCCTTTGGTTTTGGCTTGAAGTAAAACTCTTGAAATCAATAGGCGCTGTCCCACTGGCTTCTCTGGACCATAGGTCGAGTCCTTAGGGGGCAACTGTGGAGAATACTTGGTTATAAAACATTTTGGAGCTGTACAAAGTTTTTCTGAGTTTGTCATGGGTAGTTTGAGCAAAGCTAAGATGTACTTGATCTCATGAAAGACTATTTTTTCTTCTCTAGTTGCACAGATAAGAGATGAGACTGAGGGAGCTAGGATTGCTTAGCCTGGAAAAGGGAAGTCTTGGAGGGCACCTGACAACAATCATTTAAAACTGCAGCTGAGGTTGCCAAGAGGACAGAGCAATGTTCTTTACTGAGGTGTACAGTAAGAAAATTAGAAACTGGTCATAAATTGGAATACATGAGGATTCACTAGGAGAATAATCAAACATTGGAACAAGTTGCACTTACATATTATATAGTCTTGGTACTTGGAGGTCCTCAAATTCCAGCTGGACAAAACCCTGAGCAACTGGTCTGAATTCAGTGTTCACCCTGTTTTGAGCTGGTGGCTGGAGTAGAGACCCCCTGAGATCTTTTCCAACCTAAGTGACTCCATGATTTCGATGTCTCCTGGGTGTACGGATCTTTATAGCACTTCCCATTACCATACATTTTATGGGAAAGTTAAGCTGTTCACCCACACAAACTTATATATATCTATTAGTTCTCACTGATGTCTTAATGGTCATTTCAGTAACAGTTTACCAAAACTGTATCTCAAAAACTAAAAAAACCAAAAATATTAAGCTTTCCCAGGTAAACGTTCTCACTGTTTGCATCCAGCCCTACATAAACAATAAAACAAAACCAAAAACCTGGTCTTGCCAAGTTATTAATAACTGTCTTATCCAAGTGACCAGAATTTCCTCTGAAAATCAAAGATTGTTAAAAATAAAATTATTCTAGTGATTATGGGGTAGATTAAGAGGATCTTAATTTTATCTTTGCATTAAATTATATTGAATCTTGAATTCTCCCTTTTGAGGTCAGGATTCAGAAAACTTTTGATACTTCCGGCTGCAGAATATGATAGGGCAAAAATAACATTACTGAATAACCATCCAACCCATATTTTCACAAACACTGCCTTCTACAAACAGAATTTACCTAGTAACAGCTGCTTTTGTATTCACCTTCCTTTTTACTTTTACCCTCTGAAGATGTGGTAGATGAAATAATAATTTTCCACTTGGCATATTTGTTAAGTGTAAGATCCTGTGCTATTTAACTGAATAAATTAAATTCCTTTTCTGGGAAAATAAAAAGAACCTTAAATGTCTGAATCTGCAAATTCTCTTAGTTGTGGCCTTATATAATTTAAAGCAGGAAAAACAGGAGAATTTACATTTTTAAGATTTATTAATGAAATTAAAAAAATGTTTAGGACTTTTATTACTGAACTGGTAATAAATATGAGCTTCTTTTGGGATGCATTCTGAAGTTCACTACTGAATAATCTTGCTGTGAGTGGTCAGTCATATTGAGGACTCAAAACCACCCAGATGTGATGTTGGCCACATAGGTCCCTTTTATGCCATAAGCTTAAAAATCTAGTACACTTTTATTTGCTGGTGTGTTGAACTAATTGAGAAAGACCTTAATCATTTAGCTAACAAAGAAAATAAATTGGGACAGGCTACCTTTTCTTTCGTGATGGAATTTTACATGCAAGGTTAGTGCTAGGGTTTTTCTCTTTTAATATATTTGGACATTTTTTGTTACATTGCTTAATGATAGATCTAATGATACAGTTTAAGGCCTTACATCATAAATTATTGTACTCTATAATGCTTTTAATGTCAGTAGAAGTAATTATGGAAAGAAGAGTAAATCCATGTAGGTAAAGGTGTCAGTATCTGTGTCTTAAACCTGTGGAAAATATTAGAAAATCTTTTTGACAGATCTGGCCCTTAGTTCTCAGCACCATAAAAAGTGAAGAACCATCAATACCTAGTGTGTTTCTAATATTTCATTCTAAGAATGAAATACATTGCATGGAAGTCATTGTCAGGATTAAATTAAAAAAATTCTCAAAGGATACTTCAGTGAATAATTTATAAAGGGTTTCCTTCTTTCTCTATTTGCTTATGTATTTATTTGTTTAGAAAAGAAAATTCAGTTATTTTCTGACTCTTAGTAGGGACTTTTTTTTCCTTCTAGATATTCACAGGCCAATTGATAACCAGTGGTTTATTAAATAACATTATAGCTTATCTCTATAAGCTCAAATCAATACAATGCTGCAAAGATAACGTCATCCCCGACCTTTATGTTTCATATAATTTTTATTAAACTTAGATAACTCAGTAGCTCTTCATTCAGAGTTTGAAAATCAGCTTATAAAATTAACATTTGAAACTTGGAGGAAAAGTTGCAGTCAATACTGCCATAGAAAGCCACAGTGAGAGCCTGACACTTCATCTCCTTAGAATAAACCTAAACTGGGCACATACAAACAATGTTTTAAAACCTATGTGTATATACAATTTTATTCTTGCCAGCACTTGTCTAACATGCATGTTTTGACTTCTATGTTAAGTGTTTGCACGATATAAGAAAAGGCACCGAATATCCAAGTCTTATGATTTTTAGAAATCTTTCTTAATGTATATATTAAAATGAAATATATAGTTATGAGCCTTCCTCTCAGATAAGGACTTGCTGCTACAGAGGTTGACAATTGTATCAAGTAAAGCAATTTTTTAAGGAGATAAATATAAAAAAACACATTCTTGCTAGAAAATCAAATCAAATACTGTCTTAATTGTTTTTGTAAAATCACAATGATTTCCAGTAACCATTATGATTGATCAAGTCAGTGTATTTATTACAGCATAGTCATGAGTTGAATTCACTTCTGTTTAGCATTGTAGAGAACAAGATTCCATATAACTGATTTTACGAAATCAATGCCCACATAAACCAGGGAAATATAATTTCTAGGGAAAAAACAGCAGCCAAAAGACCCAGTTTGCTTCCAAAGTGATTCACTTTTTCCCCTTCAAAAGAAAGGTGTTTTAGGATGTTTTAACTTCATACCATAACATCCTTGACAATGGAAAGTTCTAGAATACCAAAGGACAGAGAATCTGTATTTCGTTTGCATAGCAAGGTTTTGATAGTGGAGGGCTACAGGGGTGGCTTCTGTGAGAAGCTGCTGGAAGTTCCCTCCACGTACGACAGAGCCAATGCCAGCCGGCTCCAAGATGGACCCGCCGCTGGCCAAGGCTGAGCCCATCAGCGACTGTGGTAGCACCTCTGAGATAACAGATTTAAGAAGGGGAAAAAAACCTTGAGAACTGCAGCCAGAGAGAGGAGTGATAATATGTGGGAGAAACAGCCCTGCAGACCCCCAGGCCAGTGCAGAAGGAGGGGCAGGAGATGCTCCAGGCGCCGGAGCAGAGATTCCCCTGCAGCCCGTGGTGATGAAGACCA
>JAVJGG010000017.1:16145491-16158551 GCA_035590195.1 Aviceda cuculoides | reverse complement strand
AATATCAGCTTTATAAAGAAATAAAACTCAGAACTGAATTAAAATTTATTAAAAGCTCTGAAATTTCGTCTCCTTTAATGATACTGGTGGGAAAACCATTCTGAACAAGATATTTATAGCTTGGAGACAGAAATATTTCCAAATTTCTCTAACATTTCACCAATCTTTTGATGAAAGACTTTTAATGAACCATTTGTCAGCATGCTTGTTATTCAAACATAAAAAAGAAAGTAGGTAATATAACATAAAGGTTCCAGAGTCCTCAGAAAACTTAAAGCTTATTATGCTATTTTTAAAAGGTAAATCTAGCCAACTCATCTGTGTAGAACAGTCTAACATGTTTATACATATATGCTTAGAAAATTGGCCTGAAAGCCAGGATAGCCAGCTAGATTTGACCTAGAAAGTATATCTAATAATTTAAGGTTACTGGAATGTTCTAGAACTGGACAAAAATACGTTAAAACAAACACCTTAAAAACACAGTTTGTCACCATCTCTATGAAAAGCACAAATGTACTGATTTCAACAAAATTTATAACTGCAAACTGTCAAAACAAACCATTTAGAGATTTTGCTTTGATAGCATAAAATGCTACAGCTATACTTGAACATATTGACTCATCTACAATTAATACCATAATATCAGCTGAACAGAATATATAAATATAAATTCTCTTAATGTACTGTCTCCCATTCTATAAAAAGAATGGGTTTGTGTTACCAGTTGGAAATTTTTTAGAAATTTCAGATACATTTCAAAATTCTAATTCTCAATAAAAATAACATTTAGAGTCTTAGTTTCCTACAAAATTAAATTCCAATCAATTTCCACAGCTGCAGGTTGTGATGATACTAATAAGACCATGTGGGGAAAAAAAAGTCCTAGGGATTATTTTAATTATTTTTTTTCATATCTACATGGCAATGAATTACCTTTCCTGCATGAAATCTTAATATTGAAACATTTCTAGATCTCATAAATCCATTTTGTTGCTTAGCCAGTTTTTCACCTAACTTTACACTCATCAAGAACAAGTTCAGTTTTCTTGGCAGATGTCCAAAGTAGTTCTCTAGGAAGAGAGTAACTTCTAATAAATAACCAGACCTCCAAGACACATGTAAGCATGTTCTGAAATAAGGTCTTGGCTCATTTTTTTCTTATTCCCTTCATTACATAAAAAAGACCATCAGTAACAAAATATGGACAATGAGAACTAAGGATGGAAACCTTTCAGCTACTTTTTGCATAATAAGAAGGGAAAAATATTGAAAATAAATTGCACAAACAAGCAGATCTGACATAGTTCTTGGGGTAAGATGGAAGTAAAGAGAAACGTGTCTTGACTGTGCAGCAATGGGGAAGGCACCTCATGGACCATGGAAGAGGATTTGACAGGAGTATTTGATAACACTTTCCACACAGAAGTAGGTGCTTTTAGCAGTGTGCTGAGTGGAAAAAAGATTAGAAAATCATCTCTTGGTCTTAAGACTCTGCTGTGTGTAACTGTCACTCTAAATTACTTCTATTTGCTCCATATAGAGCAGCTGGATGTAAGATAACAACATGTTGGGACATGGGATATTTCTGAACTTACTTTATTCTGAACTTATTTTCACAGAAGACAGCAAAGGACTCCTCTCATCCTACCAGTGTTGTTCTATCCACCATGGTCTGCAAATACAGACAAGGGAAGATGTTTAGGGAGAGAGGTAGTAGCTTTTAATTGATTAATTTACCTTATAAAAAATATTAGTTTTCCCAACAAACTGCTTAGCCTTATTCTTAAGCTCATTGTGGTTAATACATTCCTTTACCAAACCTCTGTTCTTTTCTTTCCTGATGTTTTATTCCTGAAAGGCTTGAACTGGTAAGAGGTAAGCAATCTTTCCATACATGTAACTCTGAAAGGGTATGTTTAAGTGAATGCACCTGGAATTTCAGGAAGGATGACAGTCTCATCAGCTACCAAGGCATCTGCAGCATAAAATAGATCCCAGACAATGAGATCAGAGCTCACAAATGTACCCTGGCATCCCAGAGCTATAACAGTGGTTAAATTCTCAAAAGCATCTAACACAGGAACTTTGTTAACGTATATCACCTTGATGAACACAGTGAGTTATTAAGTGGTTTTGTAATAATTTTATATACGTATATATACATACATCTACACATACGTGTCTGTGTGTGAATAGGTATATACACACACATGTGCAAAACCACAGACATACCTGTGTAAGTTTTCTCTGAAATATCTTTAAAATATGGTATTCTGTATCAGGCATGGCCTGTTGTGCAGAATTTGTGATTCCTTTTCTACAATGGTCACAGCCATTTAAATTAATTCCATTGATTTATCTTCAAAAGCATATAGTCTCTTGAAGAGCGGAATGTCATAAATATTTACATGTGCTAGAATTATGGCTTAGGATGTTTAAGAATGAAAGAGAAGGTCAAAATGTAGCATCTTAGAAACTGTGAGAAAAGTTGGCCTAAATAAACTTTAATGGAAAAAATGAAACAAGAAATTAATCTTGATGCAATATCACTATTTACCACCACAGCTGGGATATTATATTATAGTATACTATACTGAATTCAGAGAATTTAACTATATGGACAACAGACTAAGCTCTTCTAAGATTTTTATTTCTTTTTTTTTTGTGTGTGTGTGTGAATTGCATTTTTTCTAAGGCCTATCTAAGCAGTTACAAAATGGAGAAAAAGAATATTTGGGAATCGGGTCAGAAAGGATAAAAGAATTTTACAATATATTTTAATAAAACTTCCATGGATCTGCTGTACAAGATAATGGCAAGAAACTACACAGACCTGAGGGGATATGGAAATTAATTATCTACCCAGTAGAGACAGGAATGATCTGCATAATAACAGTGGAAATTCAGCATGGGCATTGTCTTTCAGTTACTTTCTTTACTTCAGTTCTGATGCAGCTTTACTGGGATCATTATTCCCAGTGTGAACACAGAACTGATCTGACATGTTCACAGTGATATTGAAGTCACTGGCACAATTGAAAAAGTATTGAGAAGCCAAAACTGCAGACAAGTCAAATGGAGAAACTCGAAGGTTATGAAACAGTATGATAAAAGCTAGCTTACTGAGATAATATCTCCTAAGAAATTTAAAAAGAACAGATGTCCATGTTTCAGTTTCTAAGTGACTCTGATTTTAATCCGAAATAATATGAAGCTCGTTAAATATCAACAAAACAATCTGCAATGTTTCTTAGCCTCTAAATTTCATAATCCTTTCTAACCATCTTTTTCCTTCTTTCTCATCTGAAAGACAAACACTGTCCAACTGACTGTACTTAGATAACCCACCTGCTCACTGCCTCGTTTATATGACTTGAACATATTGCACAACAATTTATACTATAAAGAAAGCAAACAAATTTCAAAACTCTTAGCCTTTGAAAATTCCAGTATTTCCCCACTAGTTTTGGTTCAGAGTTGGAATAAATAATGCCAAAATGCAGAAATCTTTCTCAGAATATTAAACAATAATTTTTTTTTTATTTAGAATTGTCCAAATGTTTTACATGGAGATGGCTCAGCATTAAAATAAAATTACTTTTTACCTCCCACGCCTTCTGAGAGTGGCATCTTCATGGTCTATACTTTGCAGAAAGGAACTTGATGACCAGATTGCTGCAACTTCTACTCTTTTGCAGTCTTTCATCTCAACCACTGCATATTTATAAGTCATTACCTGGTTCATGGGCACAAAGAAGGTTTTGGTTGTCCCATATCATAAAATCCAGGACAAGTGGATGTATTGACTCAAACCACCATGATTACATTCTGCCAAAATAAAATCTTAGTGTTTTACCAAGAAAAAAAAAATTAAAACCAAAATTAGTTGGGGTTGGAAAAAACACATTTTACAGAAGCCATGCCTCCTGCTGATCATTCTGGTTTTAAAAGAAAATTTAAATGCTTCAGTTAAAATAATCAGTAGAACAAGGTCTTTACTATCATCATTTTGTTTGGTACATGAGTACTATAGCTTTTGGTTTGTTGAAAAATAATTTTATTACAAGTTTTTACAAGACAGTATGTTAGAAATCAAATAATTCTCCCAAATAAGTCTTTCCTATCATTTCTGCTCTTCTTTTGTGTCCCCAGGATCAATTATCATGTCTGTTTTACAAGCTGAAACTCTTTAGTACATGAAGCACTGACACTTACATCCTTGCCACTGGACTTATCAAACATGGAGGTATATATTTGTGTCTGGAGTTGGCTTCCTCCCATACGTGTAACTAAAGAATTCCCTCCATTACCAAATGTAACGTGCCTGCAACTGGAACCATGTATGAAGTTTAAATCAAATTGCAAAGCCCAGACTTCGGGAGAATCTCTGAAATTTTGATCGTTTAGTGAACATCTAAAAAATTCTTTCACGTGATATTTCTTCTGTATAAGCACTCTTCCTCTAGCATTCCTGAATTCCCTTTAATAGAAACATAACTCCTTGTGAAACTTCTTCCCTGTCGTATGACATCCATATCAGTAAGGTCATTAAGCTTTAAGTTCTTTGGCTTTCTAAGTTTTAATTTTATTCTTAAAGATCCTATGCTCTTAAACATTGAGACTATAGAATGTTTCTATCTTGTATTTCTTTCTGTATTTCCCTTGTTTAAACAAAAAACATAATTAAAATTTTGCTTTTGTAACTATACTTTAGAAAAGTTTTTAAAATGGCAGAAGGTAAGATTTCATCTTTTGTCTATGCTCTCGTATGCCTACAATCTGTTGAAATAGGTAGTGACATCAAAATACTGAATCTTCTATATTAAACTATTTTGCAGTCACTGAGCCAACCCTCATCCTTATTTTAATTCTGCTTAGAGATGGAAGTCAGTCTTTACAGCAAGATGTTTAAGGATAATTGGAATAAATAAGGGTTGCAGAGCTTGAGCACAGGCTCTTCGCAGCAAACAGCTTTCAGAGATTAAGACATGTAGAGCAAAGAAGAGGTAATAACTGTAAAAAAAAGTTTTGATTTATCTGTGCTTGCATTTCCAAATGGCAAATAAGAGAAGTTGTATTTTATATTATTACTTTTTGTAGAGCATTTGGATTCTGATGGTCCATTCGTCTTGCATCTCTCTGTGACCTTATCATCTGGCTTCTGGAACAGGCAGCACAGCAATTATTAACAGTAAACCACAGCATTACTAGTGTTCTTTGGACAATAATTTTTCACTTCATTATTGTGATACACTGGAGAAACTTTAAAAGCTCCATTAATCCAAACAGTTCTACAAACTTCACAGATATTATCTTCCCTTAAAACTGGAAATTTGACTACAATGTATTTAAACATTAGAATGTTTTAAAACTTGTCTATTAGTCGTTATTACACTTGCAATAAAGATAGATCATTCTCAGTATCTTTCTTCCATCTGAATTTTTTTTTAGTATCTTGCTGGCATTAACTTTTTTTTTTTTTTTTTTTTTCTAGAAAGCAATGCATGGAGTCCAAGACACAGAGCTGAAAGTAAATACAGATCATTTTGATGAGGAAAAAAGAGAGAAGAAAGAAAAGAAAGAGCAGAAGTAGATTGAATGAGGAGAGAAAAAGGGTTAAGTATAGAAGACAATTAATTTCTTCCCTCATAAAATAAAAAAGTATAACCTTTACATTCGCTAGAATTCCCACTTAAAACAAACAAACACACAATCCAAATAAACAAATCCCAAACCAGGAGTTTGTTGGGGTTTTTTAACATATCTGCACTGCCATTAAAAATAGACTATGAGGTTGATAGGCCCTATCCTACCAGAAACTGAGCATCCTCAACTGGATGATTGAATTGTCACATGAACAAGAATTCACCTAATTTAATTTAGATACTTATTATAGACTTTTACTTTTGAGTTAGCCATTCTGGAGTCTCTGTGTTAACAGAGAAATTATTTGTGCCAGTAATTGATCTTGCATGATACTAATGTGACTCTATTAAATCTTATTGCTCTGCCAGTGAATATACTTTGTACCTGGCTTACAGTCAGAATCAGTTAGAACTGAGAATTTTGTATGGTGCTTTCTCTTCATTTTAAGTCATCTTGAACTGCATAACCCCATATGATCTACAAATGAAGTCATTAACTATGAAAAGGAACATTTTAATGGGACCTAATTATTTAGAGAGCTCATTGAATTTCTGCCCCTGTTAGCCTGTGAGAATGTTTTCTTTACTTAAATTTAACCTTTTTATTGATGGTATTTGCTGCAGTGTCTGTGTTATTATGGGCCACATTCATGTCATTTCGTTATGTCGTTTTCAACCAGGACAATGAGACACCCATTGGAAATGCTGGGCACAAAGAGCAGGGCTACAGGCATATGCTGACTTTCTTCTGCACTGGTGGAGACAGATTGTTTAGGGCTGTCCTCAGAAAAGACCCGAACCTTTTCCATTTTATTGCTGTCCTCTCTCTTATTTAAGGCTATTAAAGCTTACTCTTGACTTTCTGATCTTTTTAATTTTATTATAATGAGTCAGTTTTATTTAGTGGAAGAAATCCTCTTATGTGTCATTTAAACATAGGAGAACCATTTTTCAACATGTTCAATTATGACAGTGCTACAAGAAAGTCACAGCAATTTGAGAGTCTCCTAATTCCATGCACAGACTAAAGGTCAACACTTTTCTATTTGAGTGCCTATCACTAGAACTTCAGAGTGCAAACCATTTCTTCCTGTTTTTACCTCATAATAAGAAAAGAGCTTGTTCCAATTAGACTGGAGAATCCAGCTGCAAAAACTCCCAGCCAAATAAGTAATTATTTTGCTCTCATGACTCATTCTTCTGCAAATTTCATATTGTTTCTTGTCTCCAGACCACATTTGTATTTAAAAAAAAAAAAAAAAAAAAAGCTAAATACAGTTCAAAAATAGCCAGTAAACTTTTCAAAGAGAAATACCAATGTCACTGTTTATTTCTGAAAAATACATTAAAGATCAGGTAAGGAATGTAAAAGATCTGAATATTATGCGATTTATTTGGATTTAATTCCATTAATTGTACTTGCATTTCCATTGACTGAAATAGTGGGCTGATATGCAGATTTTTTTCATAATAATCAGACAACTATGTAATGTGACTGTTTTACATTAACATAACCAAAAAGCTGTGAAATTGGCTCTAAATTGAGTAAGCATCTGTGTTTGATTGTGATTTGTCAAAATAAGATGTCAGGTGTTTCAATAAATGCTAAGTATTCTTTCACCAGTGAAAATATGTTTCTATCATGTTGCCAGTTTTCCTTAGCAAAATAAGACACCTAACACAGAGTCATGATATACAGACTGTTCTCATAGTGAAACCAAAGCAAATAAAACAGTGTTGCAGAATCATTTTAATATTAATATTACACCATCTAGGAGAGACAATGTCCAGACTTACTATGTCCAGTCTTACACAAAAACCATAAATGCTGCACAGGAAATCAGCGAGTATAAAGAGCAAGAAAAAAGAGCAAGACACCAAATTCATATCTCATAATCTAACTCAGCCTACTCATATTATTTCAGTATATTTTCTCCCTATTTTTGTTACTCTTCTTGCAAGGTAATACATTCTCAGCACATCAAGAAAGTTGGGATGCTCTTCAGACTGAATTTTTCAAACCTCCTTAAAAAAAGGTAGCTCATCAGTCACAGTCAAAGGTTGCATTTCTTGTCCTTTGCTGGTTTTCATTTGTACCAATGGTCAATCTAAGATGCAGCTTTAAATTTAGAGGCCATTCATGAAATGGTGATTTTGAGATAATTTTTTCCTCAAGCAGATTGCTGATTCTTTTGGGACATTACTGCTGACAATATCAACCCTATAAGGACTTGAGTCATTTACACCCAAGATCATCTGCTATGTACTGGGATAGATCAAATTGATTTTAGCCCTGTTCAGTTTCTTGAGGCAACTTCATAGGATGGGGGGGGAGGATCTTGCTTGTGAATGTTTTGGGTTTTTATTAAAATCTTATAGAAACAGTAGAAAACAAGATTAAAAATGGAAGGAATAAAACTAAAGCAATGATACACAGTAAGCAAAAGCTGTTTACTCAGAGGAAATAAAAACCAGATTCATTGGTCTATTCTCTACATGAACCTCACTATTAACTTCAACCCATCTCTTGGCTGAATAGACTGAAACACAGGTTGTAACAGTGTCTGGACTGAGAAATACTCTGAATTGGTAGAGTGTGAAAGAAGTAGAGGAAAAAAATGACATGTTTGGAGGAACCTCAGAAAGAATCTAGCATAGATTCTGGCTAGATTTAGGCAGTTGGTCAAAAGCAAAGAACAGAGTTTATGGAGACAAGAACCTCTAAACAACCACGATGTCAGCCTGGGACCTGATCTTCCCTAGGGAAGTAATGTGTCTCCCTCTGGAAATTACGCAGGGAGTTCAAGGCAACTGTGCTCTTAGGACAGGTGAGGTCATTTTACTATCAAACTTCGTTAAATTGCTGTTTTCTATCCATAAATATATTGCTGCTTCTCTCTTACTAGTGAAGTCCATCACTCCATCTGCGACATTAGTATGAGGACCTGTCAGACAAATCTGAATCAGGTCTGACCTAGAAGTCAGGGGGCTTAGAAGGGCTTACCTAGGACTCACTTATGTCTATATCATAAAAGAAGATTTGGGATACTTTTAGCACTGAACTAACAGAAATGGGATGAAATATAATGGAACAGATCAGAAGATCACCAATATAGGAAATATTAGGAAAAAAGACCTGTTATAAAGTGGGACATTATCAGGCAGAAATAAGAGGGAGAGAGAAAGATATAGATGTACTAAATTAAAATGTATTTTTATGATCTATCACATTTGGGTGTTGCCAGGAGAGATCAGAAGTGTTAAGGCTGTTGTACAGGACTCTGTGAGATATTCTGGAACTCAATATTCAGAAAAAAAAATCAGTAAAATTTACCATCATGAACCATTGTAAGAGAAAATCTAGTTTATTTAGCTTAGCAGAATCTATACCAAAAGGAAATGTGCTTGCTTTCTATAAATATAGCACAAAGGTAAAACATAAGACCTATCTAACATGTAGGTAGGCAAGTGTAGATAGGAAACTCTGGCACTGTTGATTTTTAGATCTTGGTCAACATGATCTACTTTTCCTTTAATTTATTTTATGCACAGTTATCATGGGAAGTTGCAGCAGAAAATAAAGAGACACAGCAAATGAGTAAACACTACAGATCCAATATTTCTCTATTGTAAAATATCCAAAATACATAAAATATTAGAAAATAATTTTTAAAATATTATTTTAATTAAATATTTGAAAACATCAGCATAAAACTGTTCAATTTCTCTGTGACTTTGTATCCATCCTTCTTGTGTGTGTGAAGGGTTACTTGTGGTTTTAAGAGTCCTTTTTTTCTTCCAAGGAATTCTACAGAATGCCATTCATGAGAATTCATGGAGTTCTGAGTTTGTGAAGATGGTTGGGATAAGCAAGGACCAGGAGTTAACTGAATTCCTTGGAATAGTCTGTGCTGTGGCAAAATTTAAAGATTTCAAGGTGTCCCATTCTCCTTCAGTCTTTGAAGTTTTCAAATTTCAGAGATATTTTGTGGTAATGGAAGATATCCAAACACTGACTTTTTAGCAGCAATGTTCTCCAGGCAACAGCAAAATCTCATAGGGTTACAGTAGCATAACCTGTAAGAGCAAAAGAGCTTGTCTCCTGTCTATCTTACCATCTGAAGATGAAAAATAATGGGATCATGTTTATTTCTGTGACATTTAATGGCAAATTGCTTTCTGTCCACTGATCTAGATTGATCGGGACTGAAGAAAATGGCAGTTCCATCTTGTAGTGTTTCTGACTCTTTTTTTAGGTCCATTGTGGACAGATATCCTAGGCAGCAAAAATATCCTTCGATGGTTTCAGGATAGAATCCCTTGTTTGTTAAGTGCCCTCCAGAGAATGATACAAATGATGATCCGTTAGAAGAACACACTGGAATTGCCACTTTCACCACATAGGAATTGCCGGTATCATGGATATTCTTAGCCCTGGAAATTAAAGATAAAATTAATTTGCAAAATTGTTCCCTACAGTCTGTGCTTTGCATAATTTGCTTTAACTTAGTCGTGCAATGATTCTTGAAACATTTAACTGGAGAGTAAATTGTAGTTTTATGCTCTAGTTTAAGTATAAATTTCCTGACATGCAGTCTACTGTTTCTTTTGCTTTATAGCATCGTCTTACCTTTAATCAAACCTTACTGCCAACCAGCTAGTTCATACATCTTGAGTGATCCATTTCAGTGACAGTTTTAACTTTGATGGATTTTTGTGAGAGTATTATAAGCTTTCATTAAGCAGTCAGAGTAGATGTCAAGCCAGCAAACCCTCTTTAGAATGGTCATCATCTTGTATTCTCTATCAAGAGAACACAAACAGAAAATTTGTAAGATGGAAGAGTTGGGAACCCAGTGTTTGTAATGAAGAAGCAATATGTGATATCAAAATATCTAGCAGATTTTTCCACCCGGCACTGAAGGTGTCAAGCAAGGTGAGTTTAACAGGCAATACGGTACTTGGAACACAGCTATTTTTGTTTATGCAGACTGCATGCTTTCAGTCTGTCTCTAGCAGAAAGCGATAGACGTGCTGGTGCTGTCCTCTAGAAAATGTGTTAGACAAAAAATAACCCCTTCCTTTCTGCTCAAAGTATTCTTTCAGAAGGAAAAAAATGTGCAACAATAACTTCTTCTTCCTACATTAATAGTAAAAACTTCTGTATGTCAGAAACGAAAATGGCTCCCTTTGATCACTAAGCAATTTTGATTATGAAACACAGCAATGGTGAAGAATATTCTGCAGGGAGGAAATAACAAGGTTTTCCATGATCAAAAGACTGTTAGAAGTGGGTATTCACTGCAATAGAATATGGCTGCTGATCAAGCACAATTTTCCTGTGCATACCAGTTTATATTGGATCGGCTTTGGCAAAAATTTCCTGTTACCTTTTCTTTTCTCTTGGTGAACTGTCTCCTGACGCCCATGTTGGCCTAGAAATAATGTCAGAATTAATGTTTGATGACAATGTCATAAAGCAAGTACATGTTTTAAAATGAGTCAAAGTAAAAGGAAATATTATTTCTCCTGTGTCCTGTTTTCTTTCGTTATACAGAGTCTGCTACACTTAGCAGCAGGAACAGAAAGCAAAGAATCTAAAGTAGAAAAGGGAAACCGAGCAATGGCCAAGCAGTGGAAAGTAGAGACAATATGCCTCCATGACAAGAAAAGGTGTCCTTTGCTAACCCAGTGAGTGGGAATGCCAGGCTTATTGTTTTCTGTAGAGTACAAAAGGACATTTTATTTCCTTGAAGCCTTGCTCTTGGTATCTTAGAGACAAATACACAGCCGCAATGGAGAAAAATAAAATTATAATATTCTTAGGCCTCTCTCTCTTTCTCCTTTTCTCACACAAACACTTCTTGGACACTAGGCTTCCTCAAGAGGAGCCGTAAATTGACTCTTAACAGGCACAGCTCTTACAGAGCATAGTGTGTCATTTGTATATTACATTCTTTATTACAAAACATTTGTCTCTGCAGAAAAAACATTCATTATTAATGACTACTTTAGCCAATATTTAATATTTCTCCATTCTTCTGAAATATAAAATTATTGACATAAAATATTAATTAACAGTCAAAATGGTGGAACTGTATCTCATTTAATTACACTTAAAAATAAACAGTGTAAGTCAGGAATACATTTCAGTAAGTCTCAAGACCAGCATCAGCTTAAGTGAAAATACAGAAGAGTGCACACTTCTTGGTTGCAGCATCTGAGATGGGCAACATGAAGTGTTTAAGGTGTTATTACAGAGAGCATCATTCTAACAACAAAATAGAAAAGGTAGATTATGAATGTCTATATATCTTTAAGAAAAGAGTGTTTGACATATTGAGACTTAATATTCTTCCTATTTGCTCTTCTAAGTATCAATTATCCTATTCAATGAAAGAAGATGCATGAATGCTGAAAATAAGAACAGCAGGGTATATAAATTACCACTAACTTTACAAGGCCCCTTGGAAAAAAAAAAAAAGTACTGTATGTGTTCATTTGAACATACCAATTTTAATTTTCTTCACCCTATCATTGGCATCACAGCCTGCCTGTACCCACTTTGTTTTGGTAGGCATTTACATTTCTTTAAACCATGACAGCTTACACATCTACAAACATGTTATGCTATGATAATAATGTTGAAATGTTAAGACAGAAGAGCCTGTCTGCTAAGCCTTGTGCAGGACAGCACCTGTCTTTATTTTTTAACAAGACATTCAAATATTAAATGAGATATAAACAGAATTGATGATGACATTTAGCCTAAAAAATGTATGTTGCTTCTCTAACAAAAAAATACATGTTTATTACATTTCATCTATTCTCTACACCTAGATATTTGCATAGCTCCTGTATGCTTTAGTCACTATTAATGAGCAAGTGGCTTTAAAATTCTATGAAGCATTGAAACATATTGGGAAAAGTAACCCTCCAGTATCTTTCCTTTACTGTTGTTTTGTGTTTCGAGACCAGATTGGTTCTATGTATCTTTAGGCATCCAACAGAGGAGTTGGAAGATTAGCTGTGCTACACTACTTTTATAAAGAGGATAGGGTGACTGTTTTCTTAACTGGGAGCTCTGTCTGTCATCTAGGGAGAAGATGGAAAAGGAATTCACAGATCTAGCTTTGGGTGAGAGAGGTTGAGTTCATTCAGACCTCTCAACAGGCTTTTCCCAAGATAATTAATTGCACCGAAGTTGGGATCCTGTTCTGAATCAACCATAATGTAACCATTTCTTTTCAGAGACTGTAGAAGAGCCTACGATCTCAGCTGTCCTAGTCTAAAGTCATTATTTCACTGCAGAGAAGAGAAAAGAAGAGAAAAGGAAAATAGAGAAGAGAAGAGAAGAGAAGAGAAGAGACGAGAAGAGAAGAGAAGAGAAGAGAAGCGAAGAGACGAGAAGA
>JAVJGG010000017.1:16110957-16137538 GCA_035590195.1 Aviceda cuculoides | reverse complement strand
TCTCCCCAGGCTGCAGGTGGGCATCTGCTCCCCCGCTCCCCTCCATGGGCTGGGGGGGGACAGCCTGCCGTCTCACCGCGGGCTGCAGGGGCATCAACCTCCTCCAGCGCACCTCCTCCCCCTCCTTCCTCACTGACCTCGGTGTCCGCAGAGGGGTTCCTCTCACATCCCACTCCCCTCCCCTGGTGCAGTGTTCCCCTTGTTAAATCTGTTCTCCCAGAGGCGCTACCACCATCACTGATTGGGTCGGCCTTGGCCAGAGATAGGTCTTACTTGGAGCTGAGGAATCTTCGAGCAGCTTCTCACAGAAGCCGCCCCTGCAGCCCTTCCTCCACTACCAAAACCCCACCACACAAACCCAAAACACCATATAATGTCATGCTCAGCAATAAAAGGGAAAAGAGAGGATTCTATGGGGTTACCCATCTTTTGCTCAAGAACTGACTACCCATGGGAGATGGTGAGTTATTGCCTTTGCATCATTTGTTTTGTTTTATTCTTTTTTCTTCCACTTATCCTTCACTTATTAAACATTTATTAATACTATTAATATTTTTTTCTGTTAGTGTTAATGACCCTCGTTTGGTTTTTTTTACTCTTCCTTTCCTCTTCCCCCATCCCACTGAGGGTGTGGAAGGGAAGTGAGCAAGTGACTGTGTGGTGTTTATCTGCCCACCAGGGTTAACTCACAACATCACTGTTTTCATCAGACACTTTTTCTTGTACTAGATGAATAACATATTCCATTTGCACTTAAATTCTTGTCTAGAATGAGTGTTCCCAGATACACTGGACAGATCAGAGAACACAGGGTGTTGTTGATCAGATCTTCTAGGGACAAGTCAGATTCACTGCACATGAACTATGTAGTAGGTGGAGTACGTGCACACATGCCTCTGTGTGTGTGTGTGCATACCTCTACTTCTACCTCTACCTAAAGTTTTCAGCAACAACTGGCTTATAGTCATTGCTGTTTGTCAACAACAGGACAGCCTTCAAGCAAAATTTTGTCAAGAAAAGTAAACTTAAAAAGCACATATTCTCATCTGTCAGAACACCTTCTTCCCTGTGCTTAAGCAGCAATGACTGTTTCAGTGATTTTTTTTTTTTTTTCGGTGGTTATTAATATTTTTTCCTTTAGGAAAAACATGGTCAAACTGGAGCTGTGAGACAAAATATTCTCAGGGGATCTTCTAAACCAGATTCTAATAGAACTATGACTAACTCAGTGTCACCACCATCAGAGACTTCTGCAAGACATATTTTCTGGGGGGGGCGGTGGAAAAAAACCTACCTAGAAAACAGTCTCTTCCAATCATAAATACAAAAGGGAAGAAAGGATAGGAGGAGGGCAATCTTATCCTACCCAAAGTAGGTAAACTGATACAAAAACCTACCAAAAAAATTTGTAAAAGCCAGAAGAAGCTGTGAGGCCCATGAGAAACTGATTCCCACCTAGTCCATCTGGGAAGCATTTGGGAAGCATTTGGGAAGACACTGCAGAAATTATCTAATTTAGCTCAAACAGAAAAGCATTCTGTTACTTACCATTACATAACAATAGTTTGCTCCTGAAAAAGACTTTGAGAAAAATCATTCTTTAGTATATATTCCCAGAGATTCAGGGTTGCCTGGGAAACTAGCTGCCATGTGTGTTTCTTCTCTTTTCTGAGCAAATGTTGAGTCACATGGATTTTCCATGTGTCAGGTTCAGCTGCTGACTTTTAAAAGCAGAATGTATCTGCTCAGCAGAGCTGGATCCTACGGGCCTTTACAGTCAGCATTGCATCTGTGGGACTTACTTACTCTCTTTCAATTTGTATTTGATGCTGCTTGCATAAATATTCAGAATTAAGTCTTACATAAACAGTTTGTACTAGAGAATTTTTCATTAGTGTTTTGATGATTGCTGTCTGTTCTCAATCGATTTGTTCTGTTATCTGTGATATCTGTGCTAATATCTCATAAAAATCTATGCAAGCTTCGATTGCTAAGAGCCTATAAATCCACAAATTCGAGAGAAGCTGCTTGAGACAGAAATGCAAAAAATTCTGGTTTTAGACTGAGTTCTTTTCTTGGCCTATTGACCCTTTTGGGACTGAGTACTGAATTCCATTTTGTGTCTGAACTAAGTTAGGAAAAAATGTTACTTTTTCCACAAAAGAAAAGGCCATATTAAAGCTTCTACACACTTCTTTTAGTCATGTCGGTGATAAAAGGAAGACTAGGGAAAATGTGGGCCCTATCCAGAAGGAAATGGAAGGCCTGGTTACCTGGGATATGGAGAAGGCTGAGGTACTCAATGACTTTTTTGCCTCAGTCTTCACGGGCAACTGCCCCAGCCACACCGCCCAAGTCGCAGAAGGAAAAGGCAGGGACTGGGAGAATGAAGAACTACCCACTAGAGGACACAATTAGGTTTGAGACCATCTAAGGAACCTGAAGGTGCAGAAATCCATGGGACCTAATGAGATGCATCCACAGGTCCTGAGGAAACTGGCAGAAGTGGCTAAGCCACTATCCATCCTATTTAAGAATTCACGGCAGTCCGGTGAAGTTCCCACTGACTAGAAAAGGGGAAACATAATCCCCATCTTTAAAAAGGGAAAAAAGGAAGACCTGAGGAACTACAGTCCAGTCACTCTCACCTCTGTGCCTGGAAACTATGCTAAGGTAGATGGAAAACAAGGAGGTGATTGGTGACAGCCAACACGGCTTCACTAAGGCCAAATCGTGCCTGAGAAATTTGATGGCCTTATACAATGGGGTTACAGCGTTGGTGGATAACAGAAGAGCAATGGACATCATCTACCTGGACTTGTGCAAAGCATTTGATCCTGTCTCACACAACATCCTTGTCTCTAAATTGGAGAGACATGGATTTGATGGATGGACCACTCGGTGCAAAGGAATTGGCTGGATGGTTGCACTCAAAGAGTTGTGGTCAACAGCTCAATGTCCAAGTGGAGAGCAGTTATGAGTGGGGTTCCTGGGTGTCGGTATTGGGACCAGCACTGTTTAACATCTTTGTTGGCAACATGGACAGCGGCATTGAGTGCAGCCTCAGCAAGTTTGCCGATGACACCAAGCCGCATAGTGCAGTCAACATACTGGAGGGAAGGGATGCCATCCAGAGGGACCCTGACAGGCTTGAGAGGTAGGCCCATGCAAATCTCATGAAGTTCAACAAGGCCAAGTGCAAGGTCCTGCACATGGGTCAGGGCAATCCCAAGCACAAATACAGGCTGGGAGATGAGTGGATTGACAGCAGCCCTGCAGAGAAGGTCTTGGGGTATTAGTGGATGAAAAACTGAATATGAGCCAGCAATGTGCGCTTGCTGCCCAGAAAGCCAATCGCATTCTGGGCTGCATCAAAAGAAGCATGGCCAGAAGGTCAAGGGAGGTGATCGTTTTCCACTTCTCTGCCTTGGTGAGACCCCACCTGCAGTACTGCATCCAGATCTGGGGTCCTCAGCATAAGAAGGACATGACCTGTTGGAGCGAGTCCAGAGGAGGGACATGAAGACGATCAGAGAGCTGGAGCACCTCTCCCATGAAGGCAGGCCAAGAGAGTTGGGGTTGTTCAGCCTGGAGAAGAGAAGGCTCTGGGGTCACCCATTATCACAGCCTTCCAGTACCTAAAAGGGGATCTACAAGAAAGCCAGAGAGGGACTCTTTAACAGTGCATGTAGTGATAGGACAAAGGGTAGTGGTTTTCAACTGAAAGATGGTAGATTTAGATTAGATGTAAAGAAGAAGTTCTTTATGATGAGGGTGTTGAGGCACTGGGAACGGGTTGCTCAGAGAGGTTGTGGATGCCCCATTCCTGGCAGTGTTCAAGGCTGGGTTGGATGGCCCTGTAAGCAACCTGGTCTAGTGGAGGGTGTCCCTGACCATGACAGGGGGGTTGGAACTAGGTGATCTTTGCGGTCCCTTCCAACCCAAACCATTCTATGATTCTGTGAAATACAGACCTTTGAGAAGGGTTTAAATGAAGAGAGATAAGCAGAGATTAAAGGCCAACATAAGTATTGAATTCAGTATGTAAGGGATGACATCAAAGTATAAAGGTAGACATTTGGCGATAATGGATTATGAGCTAAGAAAATTGGTGGACTGGAGAGTCATAATAATAAAAATGAAGAAAATTATTTGAGAGAATTGGAGTGGTGTGGAACCAAGAAGAAAGATGGGAAGATTACTGTGGCTGTTACGTTAATAGATATCTTGAGCTGTGGGGTTGAACCAGATGATCTCAAGAGGTCCCTTCCAACCTGAACGGTTCTCTGTTTCTGTGTATCTGACTTCCCCATTTGTCCTTGGTAGGTTTAATGGCAATAAAGATTTAGAATATATGGATATATTTAACTATATAGTTACTAAAATATTCTTAAAGGAAATTTTTTAACATTAACTTTTTACCTAATTAGAAGTCTGCTTTTTAATGAAATATTGCCAAACACAGGCTGCATGCCCAAATGTTGAAAGCAACTAATATGTTCCCTTGGTATGCTGTAAAAAGATGAGAAAGTTCTGCTTAGAGGAAGAATCTCTTCTGTTCCATCCTGCGAGATACAGCAAGAGCTGATGATAACTGCTGTTCCTGTGGGTCAGTGCCCATAAGTTTTGAACAAGCCTTTTGACATGAACTCTTTCATCAATGATCTGAGTACTTTTGCCCTATTGCAGCACCATATTTTTTAATCCATCATCTAAAGCACAGAAGCAATATGTTATCTCTGGTCTGTATCTACTTGACATTCCAAAGGAAGATTTTATTTTAAAGTGTATTTCTATCATATTGCCCTGTATAACCTCATATTCAATGAAGAAAATGCAAATTTAGCAAATGGATTTTGGCAGTGCTTGTAGACATATGATTCAAGTGTATTAAATTACTTGTGGGTAATTTGAGAACTTTGGATAGTGTAATATAGTATATGAATATGATTAGTTTAACCTGGAGAACCCCATTAATAATACACAATAAGTGCTTCTCCTGCTTTTATGACTTCATGGCATGTTTGAGGGGTTTGTTAATGTTGCTCTAATTGTAATTTTGAATATGGTTAAGCTTTCTCAATGTTCTAAGCTACATATAAAAAAGAATTTTTCCAATCCTATGAAATAACAGATCTGGAAGACATGTGTTTTGGTAATTCTATTGTGCATCTGTCAAAGTTCATTAATATGTCTGGATATTAAGACCTAAATAAATATTTCGAAACAGCTACTCAGATTATTTTAGATATGTTCAGTTTCCTCACACAGAATTAAACTTCTCTGAAGTGTGTTATCAGGCAATCATTTTGTGATTCTTCTACAAACAATGCTTGAAAAATCCTTCCTTCTGTGTCAAATTAATAAAGCTAAAAATGCTGTTTAAGCAGCTCAAAACTTAGTGATATATGCTGTGACTTCTGAATATTTGTGACTTTCAGCAGGGTTCTGAATCAAATATTTTAGCACAAAAATTGATGACAAGACTATGTAAAGGAACTTCAGGAATTTACTGTAGTAATTTTAGAAAAATCAGTTCTGTTGTTTCAAGCAGAGTTTGACATTTCAGCAGAAGTTATCTTTTTTGCTCTTTGAACTGGCTTCAATGGATGTCTCCATAAAGTCATGGATTTTAAGGTAAGAAGTAACCAGTATAGCAATGCAACCTGCCTAAATTCAGGCAGAATTCAGGCTATAACATTTCAACAAGTACTTTCTGCAACTGAGGGAATTACTTTTCTCTGAATATTTTTGAAAAAGAAATTGAAGGATGGAATCAGTGTACCATGCAAGTAATTATATTTGATAGAATATTTACATAACATAGGCTTTAGCAGACTCTGGACAGTCTGTGACCACATGTGACCCTTCTTGATAAAGTAAATATTATGAACTCACAACAGAGGGCCAAGCATGATCAAAAACATGACATGGTCATGCAAATGGAAGACTGGAAAGAAAAGGCAAGGAACAAGTCTGAACAAACAGAGATGGATGGGTCTGAGCAAAAGGGAAATAAGATAAGGAATCTCCTCAGGGAAGGAAGTGAAGAATTCTTCAGGAATGTTTTTCCCACAGAGACTGGCCAGCAGTTTTAGTCATCAGAAGGAAGGCACTAGGAATAAAGGAAGGCTATCAAGCAACAGGTTGTCAGTAAAGATATGAATATTTCAAAACACATCTCACTGGGTACTTAATAGTGCTTAGATCACAGAATCACAGAATTGTTAGGTTGGAAAGGACTTCCTGAGATCAACTAGTCCAAACCCTCTGCTTAAAGCAAGGTCAGGTGGAGCAGGTTGCCCAGGACCAAGACTAGTCAGATTTTGAATTTTTTTCAGAAATGGAGAGTCCACAGCTCCTCTGGGCAACCTGTTACAGTGGTTGACTGCCCTCACAGTAAAAAAGTGTTTTCCTGTGTTCAGATGGAATTTCATGTTAATTCGTCCTGTCTGCTGTCTGTCCCTCCATGTCTCCTGTCCTGTCACTGGGCACCACTGAAAAGAGTCTGGCTATATTTTCTTCATCTCTTCCCATCAGATAGTCATACACATTGATGAGATCCCCCTTGAGCCATCTTTTCACCAGCTCTTTCAGCCTCTCCTCATATAAAAGATGCTTCAGTCCCATAAACATTTTTGTGGCTCTTCACTGGGCTTGCTCAAGTAAGTCCATATCTTTCTTAAATCGGGAAGCTCAACTGGTGGCCTCACCAGTGCTGAGTAGAGAGGAAGGATCACCTCCCTTGACCCGCTGGAAATGCTCTTCCTGATGTGGCTCAGGACACTGTTGGCTTTAATGGCCCCACTGGTGCGTTGCTGGCTCATGGTCACCTTGTTACGATGCTACAGTACTTAGCATTAGTAAGGGATAAAGATTATCTGATGTAACACTTGGAGTCCTGAATGGTTGCCCAAGTCACAGTTTTGTAAATTCTTCAGTTTGAACTTAAAATAGAGGACAATCTTATAAAAGGCTGAAGCATTTGTGATTTGTCTTAGCTAATTTGGACCAAACAGATCCTTCCATAATAGATGTGATGCAGCACGAACTTGCCAGGAACGACCTAGGATTTATTTCCCCCAAAGCACACTGACAAATATTCAGTTTTCTGGATGCAATGGGAGTATTTCAGACGTGCTCACAAATTGTTTCTAACCATGCAATCTCTTACAGTGAGGAATTAGAATGAAGCAGCTGAGGAATGAAAACTCTGTCCCATGCAGTTAAGGATGCAGGACTGGCATGACTTGTAGTCCCAGTGCAGCACAGCAGCTCTTCTCAGTCTCTGGGAGACACCCATATGCTGCCATCAGGGGTATTTGTAACAAGGACAGCTAACAGCAGGGGAAGGCATTGAAAGCTTCTTCCCATGGCAGCTAAGGTGCCCTCTGCTATTTTTGTCTTGTAGAGAGACATGGTCTATATTGCAGAGATCAGACACTGTAGTACCGGTCCCCACGGTATGAGTCCTGGGATTCAAGTAGTGTTTTCTATGCCGGGTGTGGGATTCAGAAAGCATGCTATCTGCAGACAACACGAGTGGCGTAAGTGTGAGATTGTAGGGGTTATTCCTTTAGACACACTGATGCTGAAGCTGCTTCCATCCCTGGTTTGTCTTTCAACAGAAAAAGATAAAACAGAATTCTTAGCTTTGCTTTTCTGGCTCTATTGATTTAGGAGGCACCTCTGGATAGAGAGCATGTCATTCTGCAAATGCTGTGTTGCCCTGCATAAATGTTTAGTATTATTATTATTTATTGTAATTACGAGACCATCAGGCATATGAAGGAGTAATGGGAATATAAAGGCAGCCAATATTAGATAAAAGGCACATATTCAGAAAATAAAGAGTAGTGAAACACCTGAATCTCCAAAATGTGGTAGATTATTCCCTTAAAATCTTTGCATCAGTGCTTAATGACTTTCTGGGAAATGTGGTAGTGCCAAAGAAGCTACGTGTCTCAAAATAGGAATAATTGGAATAAGCTATATGTACTACATAAAAGAGGATATCAGGTTATTTGATGTAATAATTGTTTTTGTTCATAAAATCTATTAATTGCACCATTTAAAAAAGCTAAAAAATAATGAGAAAAAGTATGAAAATAAAATTGAACTAAAAATAAAAACAGTATTAAAGATTACTGACACAGTAATAGGGATAAATTAGAAAAATAGCTAAAAAGAAGTGCTAAATCTGTGCTTTTTCAGATTTCATTAATTCAGTTAATTGAGGGGAAAAACTGACTAGTTCTTACCCAGGTAGAATACTGAATGGCTAAAAGTGATTTTCTAAGCATGGAGCTTTATTTTTTTTTCATGCTTATCATAGCAAATAGCTTGGGAATGCTTCTAAAAATATGACTATGCAGCTAAACATCCTGATGCAAAAAGAGAAGTCTGGCAAAAAGTGTGTCTTAAGAATTTTAAAAGTTATGAGCAAACCACTGTGAAGTAAAGATACAAAGAATGACAAAGACCATCATCTTCCATCCAGCCTTGTGGAAATGTAGAGGAGAAGGCAAGACCCTGTGGGAAACAAAAAAATCCCCAAAACGAAACAAAACAAAAAAAACCCCCAAAGAATCACAACAGCCTTACAAAGCCAGACTGATGGTCCATCTACCTTAATATTCTACAGTGATTAGTAATATATTCAAATAGAAAAGAACAAGAGTAGCATGAAATGCTACTTTCCTCTCCCAGTTTCCACCAGTTCATGTTTCAGAGACTTCCTGAGCCAAAGGCCATGTTTTATATTTAACAGCCCTGAGCAAAGTTTTAGTTTTTTTAGTTTATCCAGCTGTTTTTTTGAGCACACATACATGTTGAGCACACACAACATTCTCATCAGTTATCTTTAATTATATTCTGATTGGATCAAAGAAAAGGCAGATACTACAGTCATTACAGAAGGCAGTGATTCACAATCACATAAAGATTAAATACAACTGTGTATTCTTGGTATACCATCATCATATTTTCCTTATTTCTGTAATCTCAAGCCCATTTCCTAGTTAAGAATGTGTAGAGCTTGCAAGCAGAGCATGGTTATCATGGACATAAGAGCAGTTATCCTATTACAGATGTATTCTGCTTACTAGCAAAGTCTGATATTAGGTGGATAGGTAGTGTATCAGTTGGCTGGAAAACTGGACGTCAGGGTTCAAATGGTTGTGATTAGTGGTATGAAATCTAACTGGTAACTTTTAGCTGCTCACTAGTGGTGTTCCTCAGTGGTTGACACTGGAACTGAGCAGGTTTAACACTTTAATAATGGCCTAGATAATGAAACCAAATGCACTGTTAACATGTTCATAGATGACGCTAGTTTGGTGAAGGAGGCCATACTGGAAGGCATAGCTGTAGTATCTTGACAGACTGGAAAAATGGGCTGACAGGAACTTTATGAAGTTCAGTGAAGGCAAATGGAAAGTCCTGCTCCTGGGCTGGGATAAGCTCACACAAAGGTCGGGCAACACCTGGACCGAAAACAGCAATGCAGAACAGGACCTGGAAGTTCTAAGAAACTACAGGTTGAACACGAGGCAGCAACTCACCCTTCAAGCAAAGGCAGTCAACCCAATCCTCCGAGTATTAGCAAGAGTGTAGCCAGCAGGCCCAGGGCAAAGACCCTTCTCCCTGCTCCCTGCTGGAGTGGTGGGAATTGCCCTGCCTGCGAGGCCAGGCCCTGCTGCCCTGGGGAGCCCCCAAGGCTCCCAGCTGTCCTGCATGGCACCCTGACAAACCTGACCAAAATACAGCCAAAATAATAAGCGCAAGTCTTTCTGCTCTTCTCGTCACTCAAAAATGTAATTGCAATAACTAAACGGCATCCCATTTACATCATCTGGAACTCAGAATTTCAGCTCTCTATTTTGGCTGGTTAACAATCCAATTGCTTTTTTCCTCTTTTCTCAATTTTTCCCTTCGTAGTTTTTGCCCTGTGTTGTTTACAAATTCAAACCAAATTGATTAAGCAAGTGTTAAATGCTTCACTGTAATACATTTCATTGAAAATGCACAATGCATGAATTTCTAGATGCAAAGCCTATTTGTAAAAATAAATTCTATGTTTATGCTAATGAATGTTCTGTATCTAATTTCCTGTTCTGAAAATTTACTCCTAAAATCTTAAAATGTGAACTAGCTGTCCAACTGAGACATATGCGAGAATCAGCTGCCAAACATAATGAATTATTCAGTAAAAAGTCCAGATTGGACAAAAAAGTTACTCTATTGTCTAAAATTTAATTTGATTGCATTAAAAATACTTAAATAATTCCTTTTATCTTCAAGAAGCTTTGCAGCATGGATTAAGTCTATGAGATGTATAAGTTTTGCTATAACTCCCTTTATACAGAAGGTGAAACCAAGACAGAGTCACTTAAACAGGCAAGTGCCCAAAGACAGTGTGTCAAAACCAGGATTAGAACTCAAAATCCCTGAGTCATCACAACATTTATCAAACTTGCAAATTAAATTTGCTGAGTGCCAGTCAACTGCAATGCCCTCAAGTCACTGCTGGTGATTATTTCAATGTTAAGGAAAAAATGGGATATATGACTATAGTATATTTGTTCAGAATTCAGCTGTTTTAATAGTGTTGCTCACATTACTTCTGAAGATAAGGATCTGAAACTTAAAACATTATTTGAACCTTATCAAATGATTTATCTAATGATAAGCTCCAGTGATGTGAGTCAGGCAAATATGAATGAGACAATTATCTAACTAGGCTGTAATATGATCACAATTTTGTAATTGAAACATCAAATATATGACATCAATAAAGGTCTAATATACCATTCACTGAAATCCAAGTTTTGCATCAATTTCATGGATTATGGATCTTTAGGCTGTTGCCATTGTTGATTTTTTTTTGGCACTCTACCTTATCATTGTTGAGCTGTAGGGATTCAAAGCCAGTCCATTAAAATTTTCACTCAAAAGAGAAAGATGAGCTAAGCATAAGTATTTTTGAAGGATACATTAAATCGATTTTTAGAGAACAGAAAGTCACTCCAAGGGCAAACACCACCTCCCTATACCCTCACCCACCCCATCTCCACCTTTGGTAAAATCTGAAGGCTTTGCCACTAACAAAATTCACAAACTCAAAACTTAATCTTACATCATGGGACTAAGCAGATGTTTCAAATCATCCAATAGGAGCAGTCTCAAGCCTTGAATTTCCCTGTGCGTGTATTATTCTCCATTTGTAAAATGCAAATACTAAATGAAAGACTGCCAAACTATCTCTAACTTAGGACTTTTTGATTATTATCTAGAAAGCCTTACTTTTATAAAACTAAGTCCAACTGCAAAAATTTTCCAAATAGCTCCAAGGACAGATCCCTTTCTAAAGTCAACAACAATTTTAAGGTATACCATCAAAATTTCAGAACAATACTCGGGAAATAAATAGTAAGAAGCAAAGGATGTCATTTTGTAGGAATAAAAACAAATCCCTTGCTTCTATTTCACCTTAACTTTTAACTTATCTGCTTTAAATTTCACCTTAACTTTTAACTTATCTGCTTTAAATTATTTTTTACGTTAGTTTGTAAAGAATTTTCCGGTATTTTCATTTGCCAGCTTCTATTTGATTTTCTGGAGATAAAACTCTAGCTGATATTTTTTTCTAATAAATCTTTTTACTTTCCTTTTTAGTTGCTGATTTCTTACATTAACTTTTTTTTTTTTCTTTTAACAGAACTGTACTAGTTTCATCAAAGCTTTCATTAGGTGGCTCCTGGTCAATACAAATGAAGTCAAGAATCTTTATCCATCTGAAGGAAGCTTCAGTATGTCCCTACTTGTATCACTGAACACAGCTTCAGCTATTTACTGAGGTGAGGTGTTGAGAGTTGCACTATTATATCTAATTAGAGACAAGTTTTTGAACTTGAGTTTTCCATATCTCAGCTCCTAGCAACTTCACTATTAACTATCCTGTCAAGGCTTTTTTTTTAACTAAATATAACATCTGCTGTGATGCCAAACAAAATTGTTTTATTTGTTTATTTAGTCAGCTGTAGCATTTCATTAATCTTAATGTATTTACAAGTAATCTACAGAAGACATGTGGAATATTTTTGTGAAAAATAGGAAAAAGAAACCAATATTTATTTTTCTAATTAAAGTTTCCACTTAGAGAAAAGATCACTGTTCAGTCAAAACTTGTATTTATGTGAAAAGTGCTGACTGGTTTTAAACCATATCAAAATCTTGAGTTCTTTTGAGAATATAGCCAATTACATAGGTGAAATGTGAAACTGTGTGAAAATATGGATGCAGAGGTAGTAGGTTTACTGTCACAAATAATTTAGCATTATCTCTGACCTGCTGCTCATTTAACCCTTGTTCAGTATCGTTTGTGAATGTTAGATAACAAAATGTCTAACACAGATCCCCTCTGGGACTCCTTCCTCCACTAAGGAAACTAATCAATTATTTATTCCCACACTTCATTTTTGAATTAGTTACCAATGCACAAGGGGACCTTCCTTCTTATCTCACAGCACTTTTGTTTCTTTAAAAGCTATTGGTGAGCAACTTTGTTGAATATCTGTTAGACATCCAAGTAAACTGCTGTCTTTGTAGCTGTCTCTGTAGTCTGAAGAATTGCTGAGACTTACCCGTTATATAAAATTTATCCATTGCTTCACTTATTCTATTTTTTGTTATACTTATTTACATTTACCTGTCACATATAAAAGAGTAACTTATCGATCTATAGTTCCCTAGATCCTCCTTGAATCCTGTTTAAAAAGTAATGTGAAATAAAAACATTAGGTACTAGGCTAAGCATTAATGGGCTCAGCACCCCCTGTAAATCCCTGCTAAAGCACTGTGGTGGGGCAGCAGTTGGCTATCGGTGGGGGAAGTCTTGGCCTTTGTTGCTCCCTGGGGTGGGATGATCATAAGCTGCTGTCTGCCAAGCCCCACTTTTTTCCCCTTATGTTTTTATAACTTGTCATGTTGATGTTTTTCTTCTTAAAAACTTGAGCTGCTAGCTGCCCTGGCTGCAGCTCTTAACTCTAACCACAGTCTTACCTTTCTTACCTTGCATAGCCCAAATCTATATATCTAACGGATGAAGTTTACCACTTAGCTATTTTCTCAGAAATCTCTGAACCAGAATTAGGCAGCGATGCTGTATCAGAAGTAGGCCTTGGATGACAGACAGCTGAGGAGACAGCTGCAAGAGTCACCCAAGGAAAGGAAGGATGGTGCATACAGCAGAGGTTCAGGCAGCTGTGGTCTGGAGTAGGGACATTGAAGCAGGGAGGTCACAAGCTGGCATTGCTACTTACGACTCCTTTTTTGACGTTCTGACATGAATCTCTTTTTTCTTCCTTTGTCTCATACGGGGAATTTCTAGTATCCAAACCTTTCATTGCAGACAGCCAGAAGAGCTGTACTGTTGCCATTTTGACAACACTCTTCAGAACACTAACTGCTTGGTCAAAGTGCTATTTCAAACTGAGCACCTCTCCACCACACCCATTCTAATGCATAGGAGTTGTTAGAGTCCTTGTCAGTAAAGCTGGATGTATAGGCACCCCCGTTAAACAAACTTGCCCAGAAACAGCTTCATAATATCAGACAGAATCCATGCACTGAATGGAAATGAATGCACAGATCACCACACTCTGCCTCTAAACAAGAGGAAAACAGGATATCGGTAGTAATTTGTGACAAGGCCAGAGGAAAAAATGGTGGAAAAGTAGAGTCAACTCAATCCTGAGAGGAAGATATTAAAATAAACAGAAGTTTGTTATCAGCTGGAAAGTCATACCAACTCTACATTTAATTCAGCTATTGCAATTGATAGCAGTAAGTAGCTTGTTCAATGTAGATAATCTCTGTGTGATGTAAAGTGTAATAATGTACTAGAATAGGTGTTCTTTAAAAATAAACACAAATAAAATAACTATGCTAACTGGAACTTTGATTATGCTATTTTATTGGTACAAATGTGATCTTTGAGTCCTAATTCTAAAGGAGAGAGAGCTTTCTCAGAGTCCTACCTACAGGAATATTCGCTCTGGGGCTTCACTACTGCTTCAGTACTGATGAGACCTGGTGATCCCACCCTTAGATATTCATACAATATTTGGGTAACCTGAGGTCATGTAAACCATGAGGTCTGGGCAAACAGTTCTAGATATCAAAACATAAAGAAATAGGTATAACAATAGCTCAATATTTTTAAGAATATGACCTTGACCTTCATACTCAACATGCATAGCTGCAGGGCAAAATTTGAAATTTCAGAGCAAGAAAACAAATGGTGTGCCTTCCAAGTTCAAGGGAAAAGGACTTCCAGTATGTTTTTCTGTACTCAAACAATGTATCAGACTTACATGATCAATTCCCTGTAACAGCAGAAACAGTGTACTAAAATCCAGAACCTTTCCCAGCCAATCAATGAAAAGACCTCAAATACAATGATCTGTCTAAAGTATTTAAACTGAAAATGTCATACTTGTATTTCTAGTATTACACTAAAGGAAACACACTTGTCCATTACTACAAAAATAAATATATTTCTAGATGATGAGAAAAGGATTAAATTCATGTGTTCCAAATGTGCCTTGGTGAATGTCCAAAAGACATATAATGCATGACTTACAGCCTTATGAAAAAGGAGATAGTCAACAGCTTTTTCTTCTTCCTGAAGTCTAAATGATACATATTTGGGATATCCAATGTACTTAAAGAATATACAGGGAGACACTGAGACATGTCTGAATTTCAGCCCTGTTGTGGGTGAAGTACAGCTGCTGCTTGATAGAGCATTAGCATCAGCACACGCAAGCAAGGAATACTCTTATTTATCTGAAATTACAGAGAGGGCTTATCTTGTTATGAAAGTCATACTCACAATATAGATCCAACGTAATGAGTAACACCTCTCCTTAAAAGACAACGGTAATGTATATGGCCCATATCCCTCTTTGAGCCTTAGTATCATACCTCCTGTTGAAGATCGCTCTATGATGTCATGGTACAATACTTGTTCAGTTCAAACGTTAAGGAAAGTTTCCAACAATTTATCTACACTTTGAAAAAAGTTATGATTATTTTTAAGAGAATAATAAATTAAGTAGAAGTACGATTTTGACTACTGTTAAAACGTTAATGAATTCTGATCAAATATGCAGACAATTTTGCTTAAAACAATATCTTTAGGATCAGATACACAGACACTGGTGAAGACTTTTAAACAAGCAGTCTTTCTTTTTCCCATTTGGAAAAAAGTTTCTCACCAAAACTTTGAGAAGTAGTTCCATGTACAGGGATTTTTAGGACGCGACTTTCCTGACAAACCAAGACAGGGTGGTTGGGATTCACATGTTTACATTTTTGTGCTACAGAAACTATCATTAGCATAATTTACATGTTTATCACATGAAAGTCTCAAAAGAATAATTTTCGTTATATTAACACTCCTATAGAAATACAGAAATATTTTTTTTAATAATGCTAAGGGGTTTTTGTTTGATTCATGAAGAAAACAAAACAATAAATGAACTAATTTTTCAAGGGCTGTTCTCAGATCAAGATCTATGCATTTATCTTTAAAACAAAACAGTCCTTGAAAACATTATATCTAGGAAATAAAGCTTGGAAGGATGCCATATTGTAAAAATAATTTTTAAAAAGGTAGTCATTTATATCTCTCAAATTGATTTTAGATTAAAAAAATGTAATAAAAATCAATTTTAATATTTTAATACAGATTCTGATGTTTTTATGGCGAATGAAGGAAAAGCTGTGCTCATTTTTGTTAATGAGACAGATATGCTAAATCACAATGCTGTAGCAAGTCTATGTATTCAGACAATGATGGTGAATTAGCTCACTTGAAATAAAAAGCATACAAGTCCTCAAGGATGGCAGAGCAATTTAATGCTGTATAGGATTAGCTTTCTGAGAGCACACTGTGGAGGTCCTGAGGGTCTCATAGCTCACTTATTCCAAACTTTTAATATCCTCATTTAAATTTCCTCAGACTTAATAATGGGCCCTGAAGTCAGAATTTGCTATTTAGGGAAAATATAAATACAACAATTATCAGCTCTGTACTACCCTCGAAGACAATGAACATACATACAATCATCCTGCTGGGTCCACTAGGAATTAGCAAGAAGACTGGAGGAGTTTTCACACATCCTTGTACTGCTGTGTGGACAGGTGCTGTAAGATATGAGCAAACTGCCCAGATAAGACTCCTTTTCAGGTCAGGCACTGCACCAATACTACTGCATCTTTTAAAGACTGAAACGGACTCCCATCCTGGCAGCATTAAGCACATTTATAGAAATGACACCCATTCTAATGGAAACACCTCTATCTAAAAGTGTATAAAGTAATGTGTACACTGGATTTAAAAAAAACAACAAACCTTCTCTTGGTTAATATATGCTTTTATAGTACTTTCTTCACGTGCATAAGCAGCAAAAGGGGCTCAGGCCCTTACATCTTCCTCATTTGAGTGGGACTTCACCTTTCCAATGCTACAGTGAAGCATTTACTTATCTCAGGAGGACTGTCTCAAAAGGAAACACAAAACAACCTTTGAATACAGAGGAATGTAGAGATAGTGTGTGGGAACTGGGAAGTCTGAGGGGTAGTGAACAAAGTTGGTCTAGAAGATCATTGTAGATCCCTTCCAGGTGAAATATTGCATTCTATTCTATTCTATTCTATTCTATTCTATACTATTCTATTCTATTCCATTCTATAGAATATAAGACGTAGAAGTGAGGAGACATGGAGGAACAGGATATGGACCTTAAACTTTGGTACAAATCTAGCTCTTAGTATTCTTATGATCATGATCTTCATCTGATATCATGATATTCATTTGATTTTAGGCCATTCACCTAACTGTGCCATTAGTGAATTTTAAGAAATATTTACAATCATTTTATGTTCAAAATGATTTACCAGGCGGCTGTAACCCATCAATATGACAGCCTAACATAACTTCCATAGTCTTTATCATAAAGACCACAATGTCCACAACTTCATACCTTGTGCTGATTTTGGCTGGGATAGAGTTAATTTTCTTCACAGTAGCTAGTATGGGGCTATGTTTTGGATTTGTGCTGGAAACAGTGTTGATAATGTCGAGATGTTTTAGTTATTGCTGAGCAGTGCTCACACAGAGTCAAGGCCTTTTCTGCTCCTCACACCACACGACCGGTGCGGGGCCTGGGGAGGTCCATAAGAAGTTGGGAGGGGACACAGCTGGGACAGCTGACCCCGACTGACCCAAGGGATATCCCCGACCGCATGATGTCATGCTCACCATATAAATCTGGGGGAAAAAGAAAGAAAGGAGGGATGTTTGGAGTGATGGTGTTTGTCTTCCCAACTGTTCCCTAACTGTTACGTGTGATGGAGCCCTGCTTTCCTGGAGATGGCTGAACACCTGCCTGCCCTTGGGAAGTAGTGAATGAATTCCTTGTTTTGCTTTGCTTGTGTGTGTGTGTGGCTTTTGATTTACTTATTAAACTCTCTTTATCTCATACCATGAGTTTTCTCACTTTTACTCTTCCGATTCTCTCCCCCATCCCACTGCATTGGAGAGTGAGTGATTGCTTAGTTTCTGGCTAGGGTTAAACCACGACGTACCTCCATCCTCATACTTTCCCTGTTGCTTGGAAATCATAGTATGATTTTGGTTGCTTTGGTTAGGAAATGAGATGTTCTGGTGATTCAGCTGACTGAGCTTAGGCATTTAGTATCACACATGATGCACAAGAGGATCCATCCTAACTTCCACCTGCTGCTCCTGACAGGCATTGGTCTCCTATAGTCCCATGTCGTATCTATCAGTCCCATCTAACATCTGTGAGTCCCATACAATGTTTTATGTGCTGCACGGCATCTCATAGTGCATAAAATATCTACAGGCCAGCAATAAACTCCACTTCAGGCTTCTATTTTATGATTAGCCGAAATGTTCTTAAGTCTACATGGACTTCATTCACTGGATCTCCATGGACTATTATCTGATTTCAGATACTTAGCTCACATTAGAGACAACTACATGTAGACAAAAATGTCTTCATATCCAAAATGAAGTTCAACCTCAATCCTTAACAGTGTCTAACTATAAACTTTATTTATCAAAGCCAATGTCTTTTGTTAGCCTTCTGAATTCTTCAGATGAAAACTTGACCCCCCAAAACTTTACAATATTAACATTAAAATGGTTTCTTTTGGTACTGTCAAAAATAGTGTCTACTTCAACCTTTACCTTTAATTAACACTATTCAAACACCTTTCTCAAATTACTGTTAAGTTTGATTGTGCAATATAATAATGTCCCTTGACATTACAAGAAAGGTAACTAATACAAAAACCAAGTAGAGAGATTTTATATTCACTGAGGAATTAGTTACTTGGGAATATCTGACCTACTCAAAAACTTCAGAAGAGCCACCTCTCCTAAGATTATTAGGAAGAAAAGAGAATATTTTTGTTAATGACCAATTAAGTTTAAAAATGAGCTTTAAAAATTTCAGAACTACTCGAAGTTTAAATGAGTATTTTGATTTTAAAAACTTCTACATATAAGCTATGATTCTTTTTACTTTTTTGAAACAGAATTTTGAATCCTATTAAATCTTGATGGAAATTAAAACATATCTCAGAAAACAGACTTAATAGAATATAAAAAAAGAAAGCTTAATTTAAAGAAGTTCTGTTCTACCATAAGAATAAAGTCATAAACACACTGCATATTTATGAAAAAGACTAGACATTCACAAACAGAAATTGAAACTAAGAGCAACCCATGAAGATACACAAAAGGAAACAATAGAAGAGTGGAAGGAGTTATGTTCAGTACCAGACAAATCTGTAAAAGATGTGGTAGAGAACAAAGCTTTGGTTTGATGATAATTGGTACTGGATATATGCACTAGGGATCATCAATCTGTGGAAAATTGAGACTGTAAACAGCATGGGTACATGTCAGTGTTACCAGTAGGAACCAATGGACTGGCAAGAAGGTAGAGGAGTTCATTTTGTGAGTGTGCACCGCAGATATGGTGCCTTGCATCTCACATTGCATTGTATTCAGCTGTTCTTGCTTGTCCTGTGGGATTTGGTATGACAGACATTTTATATGTCCATTTTGAGAGTATCTTTTGGCTGCTCTGATTCTCAGATCAACCCCTATAAAATGAGTGCTCTACCCCAAAGCGGGACTAATCCATGGCTGCATTGCAGCATAGTAATGGCAATATGACATTTTTATCTTCTGCCTTGGGCAACCATGTCAGCAGCAGTAGCATCAAGCAGCATCTACCAGTGGCACTGCTCTCAGAAGAATCCCTGCATTATGCCTGAACTTATCTGTTCAGAGCCAGGGGCACGGATGCAGATTGTTTTACAGTAGCCCAAACTGGCTGGCCTGTACTTGTTAAAAAGAAGAAAAAAAAAAGAAGTGAAAATGAAACCGAACTACTACCCTTTTTCTTTAGTGTCTGGTTTATTAGAATAATGATGCCTCATAGCACAGAGTCCCTATGCAAAATATGGGGAAACTGTAAGCAGAAGAAAAACTGCAGGATAAGAAAAATTATGTTCTGTGAATGAGAAAATGGAAAACGACCAGTATAGCAATAACAGTGGCTGGCAAGAAGAAGACTTAAATGGTGCATTTGGAAGCTTGCAACGTCAACTTCCATTGCTCTGCTGATAGTTCAAGGACTGAAAGATGATTAGGAAAGTAACATTATCTGTTCCTGATCCATGTTACTTTTCGGTAGTAGTACGTGATATCATAGCAGGCTTTGCCCAAGTGAATCTCCCAGCTGTGTTGACAATACTAATGACACACACATCTTCATATCCAGACTCCCCAACAGGCATGCTTCAGCAACTAAAAAGGATAGTACTCCACCATTTCATAGGACTTTTTCTGTCTCTGTGAGTAGCTACCACCACTGCCAGATGGCCTAGCAAAATACATGGTGGCCCAGTTCACATCTCCTTCCTAGAGTATGACAGGCAAACAGATCTGTATATTCATGGTGCTGGGCCAGACAAGATTAATGGAGCCATTGTGCCATTGTTACTTGGCAGAGCACTTATATTCTTATTACCATGGCTCATAAAGTTCACAAATGCAACCTCATCTATCACCAGAACTTCTTTAGTTACCACCTAAGGAGATGCCAGATGGCCAGGGAATAAGTTTTTCATGAAGGAATGGACTTAAATCACTCTTCTTTACTTGGAGTCTAATTCTTGTTTGGTATTTGCAAAAGCAAAAGCCACACATAAAAGAATGGGAGCAGAAGTCCAAGTAAAGCCATGGCTACTACCTGTGCCACCTGAGGCTAGTTCACTCATCTGTGAACCAGAAGAGTAAAATCGTGAGGGATATCCTGGCTGAATATTTTATGTAAATTTTTGACAGCTGTTTGCCTGCACTGGGAAATTTCATAGATAGCAGATGCAAGTCATTAAAAAATATCCCTACATTTTTTTTTTCATTTCCTTTTTTCCCCTGATGCCACTGAAATCTCACAGTGCAGCCTCTGGCAGCCACTGGCCTGAAGCTTCTGCCTGTAGCTGGGAACCCAGATTCAGCTGTATTTTAAATCCCAGCCTTGCAGCCTTTGGGATCCAAAAACTCCATTTGGCAGCTCTGGAGTTTGTTTTTCCAGCTCTTGTCTTTATGTCATTGATACTGCCTTACTCTGAAGGGCCAAAAAATATGATTACACTTCTATAGTGAGCAACGAACCATACAAGGCTCCATTAAAAACAAAATGCACAGTGCAAAATGGATATCAAAACAGATCAAATTCATTTGGAGCAATTTATAGTTTAAAATGTAGAGGATGGAGAGATGTTCGTTAGTTACCAGTTACTGTTTTGGATTTAGTAACAGCAGGTGCCCTATCAATGAACTGACACTAGTCAAGAGCATGAGTCTTTCAGGTTTCCATTGTCCCAAGAGGAGAGGCAATTTGGGAGCTGCTGGACATGCAATGGCCTCTCTTATAGAAGTAGTGACATGTGGGCTGCAAAACGGTAGGGTGGCAAAGGTACCAGCAGCAATGGAACTGAGTCTGCAGTCACACTGGCATTATCTAGTAGATTCATTTATGAAAAAATGTGAATAAACCTTAGAGTCAACAACAGCCTTATCAGCTCAATAGAGAGGGCAGATGTTGCCTAGCTGTGAAAAAAAGTTATTCTGGTGTGTCCTAATGACTGCCTACCCAATGTGAACTCACGTGTACTGGAACTGCCAAGATCCTTCTTATTTCTGCAGCCACCTCCTCCCTCCCTTCTCCGTGTTTTTGACTGTGATATGCTCCCCATCTTCTCAGCTGAGCTGAAAGGGCATATTGTTGGAGGTGTAGCTTCATATCCTTTTTATTTTTTTTTTAATACACAAGAAAATAAAAGTGGTCACTTCTCTCCCCATCAAGAAAGAAAATTACCCTTTCCTTATCACTATAAAACATCTCCAGCTTTTCTGGAGGTGTTAGAGGCATGTGTTCTGTTGGTGGAAGCAGAAGCAAAGAATAGGAAAAATGTGGAAGAAAAAGTGAGGGTAGATGACAGAAGCTTAGTAGAAGTATATTGGGATAGTGTCTAGCTGAAAGTGTTAATGTATCTAGGATCCCGAATCCCTTTTCAGCTATTCTTAACTACCTGTTTTTGGAAAAACTAAATCAGTGTTTGCAATCATATTGTGATATTTTTTTGTTTGGTAATAGGGGCCCCAAAACTGTAAGAAGCACACGCTGCATTACCACTGAGAGACTGGAAAGAGAGCAGCCTCAGCAACAGCAACAGCCACTGCAAGTAAATGGTGGATCAACAAAAGCTAGTGATGCAGCAACTAGATCCTCAGGTAGCTAGAGCCTGATGAATCGTTGCAGGTGAAAATTTTGAGTTAATGCAAATTATTTGTAGATTTGGATTTAAATTCTTTATGATGCTGTGTCCTGTTTTGGCTGGGATAGATTTAATTTTCATTCTAGTAGCTAGTATAATGTTATGGTTTGGATTCAGTATGAGAAGAATATTGATAACACCCTGATGTTTTCAGTTGTTGCTAAGTAGTGTTTAGACCAAGTCAAGGATTTTTCAGTTTCTCATGCCCAGCCAGTGAGAAGGTTGGAGGGGCACAAGAAGTTGGGAGGGGACACAGCCAGGGTAGCTGACCCAAACTGGCCAAAGGGGTGTTCCATACCATGTGACATCATGCCCAGTATATAAACTGGGAGGTGTTGGCCTGGGGAGGATCACTGCTAGGGAACTAACTGGGCATTGGTCAGTGAGTGCTGAGCAATTGCATTGTGCATCACTTGTTTTGTATATTCCAATCCTTTTATTAGTATTGTCATTTTATTATTGTTGTTGTTATAATTTTTAATTTCTTCCTTTCTGCTCTATGAAACTGTTCTTATCTCAACCCACGTGTTTTACCTTTTTCCTTCTGATTGTCTCCTCCATCCCACTGGGTGGGAGGGAAGTCTGAGCAGCTGTGTGGTTCTTAGTTCCTGGCTGGGGTTAAACCACAAGAGATGCCTGTTGGAAAAATCTTAAACTATTGCTTAAATGTACTCATTTCTCTGTTCAGAATCTTTCTTCTTAAACAATTATTTCTTCTTTGGTTCATTGTCTTTTTTCACCCTAGACAATGATCTGGGACTACTCTGCCAAAAGAAAATTAAAAGATTGATTATGAGATACATTTTTTTAATCTGTTTTTAATGACTGTGTCAAAACTGAAATGTTTGTGGAAAAGTGTCTATTGAAGATCTATGAAATTTCAGGTTGTATTTTTTAGTTATTTTGAAGGAAGCCCGATTAAAAATCTGATCCTTTAGGCAAACTTCATTTTGAAAAAAAATGTTTTAAATGGCTTGACTTGGCTTATTTCAGTATGAAGCAGTAACAGCAAGAGAAGAAGGGAATTAGAAACCTCCAAGATTAAATTATTCTCCATACGGCTTTAATAAAGCAAAAATATAAACCACAGAATCATTCAACTCAGTCAGTCTGAAAAGATTTTTAGGAACACTGATTAGTTTTCAATAAGTTTATCATAGTTCTTTTGTAATTACTCCCATATTAACATTACTTAACTTCCTTGGCATAGTCACTCCCATTTTGGTAAAGCAATGACTGTTCTTAACAATTCTAATTTTTAGATATGATTCTTAATTAAATCACTTTTTGAGAAATAGATTTCTCTCTTCTCAACTCATAAGATAGTCCTCCATGACTGGTGCCTGAAGTAAATCTCTAGTCCTGAGATTGTCATTCTTGTCCATTCAAAAATCATGACAGTGATGAGATCAGTGTTAAAAGTATAATTAAAAATAATAAATTTTTTTTTAATTTTTTTATTTCCATGCATTTAGAGATAGTATTAATTGTGTTTGGATTGTTCCTGAAACTATGAAGTCTAGACATTTAAATGTTCATATAACAGAATGGATATTTTCATGTAAATGCTAGATTCCTGGAACTGAGTTTTAAGTCAAACATGAAACGCATGTATTTTTCAGTAAGCTTAGAAACTGAATACTGTTGTTATATTTTATTTTTGTTTGTTTATTTGGATTTATTGTTTGAGGGCACAAAACCACAACTATATAATCTGAAAGTGGTTTTTCTTGTAAGAAAAAATACTCATTCAACATGAAAAGTTTAAGGTATTACAGCAAAAATGTGTGGCATATAGGAATTTGGCTTGCAGGATCACTGTAACTGTGGACAGAAGAAACACTGATGATATTTTTGGGATTAAAACTTTCAACAACTAACTATGAATCAAACTTATCTCTCCCCAGTTCTCTATTCAATCATTTTACATTTAATTTTCTAAACAACTCTAACCTCCTGCAACAAAACTCACAGCCTGCAATTTTCCAAACCCTCACTTGCCCCATTTTTTTTCTTATATGAGTGAAATTATATGGGCCAGCAAGAATTTTCAGCCTGGCCCAAGGTTTTCCAGCAGAGTAATTCAGCTACATTGCAGTTCAGTTCATGTACATACATTCTGAGATAGGCAAAGTATCAACAATTGGATTAAGATAAAAATAATAGACAGTACTGAACAGATATAAAAAGCCCTATCCATTTGAATTTCTTGAATCAAGAGACTTGTAAACAATACTATATGTATTTCTTGAAAAATAAATGCCTAGATTAAATATATTCATATCTAAGTATAAATACAAGTAGAAAGGTAAGTTTCATATAAAGTAATTATGATAAATTTTGTATTCCTGTCATATTTAAGATCTAAAGAGAATTGGAAAAAAAAAATTCTATACATTCATTTTCTGATTTTAAACACAGCTGTAATTCAGAATTAGTTACATCTAGTAATGGAAAAAAAGGTTAATTTGAATTGTTTTTTTCAAATTATATATAAAACACTAAAGAACAAATTTATAAAGCACCATCCTCCACACCAAATTTCCATATAGGCAGATTTCCAACCATAATTTAGGAACACAGCTATCTGGATTATGATTCATTTTGGAGAAATGATTGAAACACCATTTTCTTATTGCTGCTTTTACCTGATTCACAACACATGACAAGGAAAATCCAAGCATCTTCTCAGATCACAAACTATAGGCTTCGATTTCTATTCTAAATCGGGATTATTGTAATCCGTCGTATAAAAGTTTTCTATTCTGATGGAGCATTTTAAGTGTAAGCCTCCTTAGCTTGTCAACTTGTTTGGGAGCAGATGGTGAATATGACCAGGTGGTTATAATTGGGCTCTTTCAGTAGACAAATTCACCATTTCAGTGAATGATAACTAAAGAAATTATGTGCTGTCATTTCCAACTCTTTAAATAACATTTACACGCATACATGATTGAGCGCAGAAGACTATAATGTCCTTGGTAATGATCTACAGTGTTCTCACCATCACTTTAAAGAAATACAGTGCATTTTGCTAATAAGATGAAATTAAAGTAAAATATATTTGGAATATGGTAAATAGCAAAGGTTTACTACCAACACACTACACATTATGTCTTGGACTCACATCCAGATACTCATTTCTTGGAATAGTTCTCATAGCACTATTTTTTGAGTTAGCTTAAACTTCTATGGAGTCCAATGAAAAGGGCATGAATTCTAGTTAGTTTCAAATGATGTTCAGAGTAGACACATACATGCTCCACATATTTACATTCACATGTAATGGTTATGTTCTTCAAGATTAGATACATAAAATATTTCTAGTAAAGCCAAAAGACTCAGATTTTTGCTTCTTTTTCAGTTCAGCTTGTGTGAATTCATTTCTGAGCAAGTATGTACTTTTAAAAACGTAAACAGATTTTCTACCTATAGCTAGTTATAATCATGAATGGAAAACAGCTGATTCACTTTCATCTGTTTTAATGAAAGGCAGAAACTTTTTAAAAATTATTTTAGTGAGGAAGAGTTTTAAGGAGAAACATCAAGAGTGAGATACATTATTTCCCTGGACTAATTCCAGGGTCCTTTATCCAATAACTGCCTAATCTAAAAAGCATGAGTAGAACTGGGAGCAGAATGAAGCTTCAGTCCCATCCTTTATAGATATGATAATTTTTAAGCTACTGCTAGCATGACAACTGGAAACTGAGAGAGATTTTCTGAAGTTTGATTCATTGGTCATCGCTGGCATAAAAAATCTGAGTGCCCGATCATTTGATTGATATCAAATTGATATATTGTTTTATATGATGTGAAAAGATCTTCCTTTATATTTCAACGACTGCTTATATATCTGAAAATTGATAAATTCTTATGGAAGTTTTAATTGCCTATTTAAATGCTAGTAATGCATCCAAAGGTAAGATTTACTGCTTTTTCACATCCAGTTCAGAATGTGTCAGGCGTAATAGGCTTAGGCACAATATAGCTTTAATCCTTTTAAATTCCTGCTTGACTGTCAATTATGAGTCTCCCCAGTCACCTGTAAATAACATCAAATTGGGGGTTTTGTCATTGCTGTGGTATTCTTCTTTTGCTTATCATCATCAACAAGATCCTTCTCTGAGTTTAGAGGCTCCATATCAAAAGAATTGCAGACCGTGATTATTTAAGCACTTTATTCAAGCAACAGATGTCCTCTACCTGGACTTGTGCAAAGGATTTGACACTGTCCTGCACGACATCCTTAGAGACATCACATGTCTCTAAATTGGAGAAACACGGATTTGATGGATGGACCACTCAGCACATAAGAAATTGACTGGATGGTTGCACTGAAGGAGTTGCGGTTAACAGCTCAATGTACAAGTAGAGAGCAGTGGTGAGTGGCGTTCTTCAGGGGTCAGTATCGGGACCGGCACTGTTTAACATATTTGTCGGAGACATGGACAGTGGATTGAGTGCACCCTCAGCAAGTTTGCCGATGACACCAAGCTGTGCGGTGCGGTCAACACGCTGGAGGGAAGGGATGCCATCCAGAGGGACCTTGGCAGGCTTGAGAGGTGGGCCCATGTGAACCTCATGAAGTTCAACAAGGCCAAGTGCAAGGTCCTGCACATGGGTCAGG
>JAVJGG010000017.1:16061593-16084016 GCA_035590195.1 Aviceda cuculoides | reverse complement strand
ACTGGTGGGGTGGGGTGAGGAGCAGAAAAGGCCTTGACTCTGTGTAAGCACTGCTCAGCAGTAATGAAAACATCCCTGGATTGTCATCACCATTTTGTTCACAAATCTGAACTATACAAGCTACTATGAACCAAATTAACTATCCCAGTCAAAACTGGTGCACTAAATCACAGCAAGTCTTCAATGTGTAAAAGTATCATTTTTTCTGCCTGGCAAAAAAATACAAGTGAAAACTAGAAAAGAAACAAAGTAGGTGGAAGGAAAAGAATAGGTGGCAATGTACCATTGTATCTGGGGAATATGACAGCTTGGGGAGAATGCTATCCTCGAAACAGAATCAAGCAGAGGAGCCTAAAACAACTCTCACAGCCCACATCCTTAGCCATCAACTTCTTTGAAAGTCACAGGTCATTCATTCATTCATTACATACCTCTTCGACCTTCTTCTTAATCCTGTTCCCTCCAGGACTCTCAGCATTGCCATATCTTGCTAGTACCCATCATCAGACTATTGTTGGCAACTACAAGGTGCCAAAGCAACCCTAAGAAACTGAAGGGAAAATAACTGTAACTTCTCAGCAGTGGTAATTTGCGACCAAGGAATGATCTGGCATGGAGGGCAAGAAGGCCCAATTGCAGAAGGGGTTAAACTGTCTGGAAGCAGGAATGCCAGAGACAGAAAGACTCCCTGTAAGGGAGTGAAGTTTCCTTTGGTGATGAGAAAAGAAACAGCCTCAACATTGTCTTGCAGCCATCCTGGAAGGGGAGTGCTCAGGGGCTGCCTTTGGGCAGCAGAGCTGGGCTGGGGAACGAACCCAGAGCTGGGCTGAGGCGCCCACGCCAGCACTCCCAGGACTGGTGCTGCTGCGCGTGTGCATGAGGAATCGGCTTGTGAGGCATGTTGCAGAGTCCTTGTAGAACCGCTTGTGGTGGTAGGACTGTGTCCAGTGCATTGTTCATTCTTCTCTTTTTTCATATTTAAGCACAAATGTGTGTTTAATTCACCTTAAGGTGGTGAATTCCCCCACAAAATGAAGCCCCAATCCTATATCTCAGAAGAATTTTGAAGCATAGGCACAGTGTGCACTTGCCAAAAGTTTTTGCAGGATTCTGGAAAAGAAAAAGAGGGTATTTCCAGCAAAAACTTGGCATACGTTAGTCCTTCCCATAAATCATACAGATGAAACCACAGCTGAGGTATAAATTCTACTCTCCTTCCAACCTGCAACTGATTGATATCAAAGTTCATATCTTCAGGAGCAGAGAAAAGACCAAAATAAGTTAGAATTTACTTTTGCGATTTGTCCTTGTTTTGTGGTAGAAACAAGAGAAGGGTCCTGTCCCAGTCCCTCCACAGCAACCTGCTTGCTCTGGGGGATCTGAGGTCCAGAGCCTTCACCCTTGCTGTTTATACAATCTTTTATGGTTTGAAGAGGAGGAAGCAATTCTTCATACAAGATGGACTCCTTGCTCTCTGTGCTACCTCTAATATATAGTCTTGGGTGAAGAAGTAAAGAGCTTCTTATCTAGCATTATTTTTTGAGCTAGTGTCCTCCACAGTGCCATGCTTTCAGTCTATATATAGAAAAAGAAATCAACAGGAGAGATCAGGGAAGATTTAACTCTTTGCTTGTATTCAGTAATCGTCAGAAAAAAGTTATCATTAGAGTTGCCTTTTTGAAACCTGTATTAAGTAAATTTTGAGAGACGCATTTTCATCACCTGATGAACATTTATTCTGTTCCTAAGACTATGATTGATTGTTAAATTATACCTGTCTTCAAAATTGTCAAGGAATTGTAAAATATATTTTTTCTTTTTTTTTTTTTCTTTTATGCTTAAGAATCCTTTGGTATTAACCTCACCTTCTCTGAAGTTGATACATCTCTGGTGCACAGAGAATAAGCAATTTCTAGACAAAGACTTGATAGGTCAGTTGTGAACAACAGCTGGAAAGAATAATGGTAGCATATATGAAAGCAAGCTCTAGACCAAAAAGACTAAATTGCTGTAGGTAACATATGTTCTCAGCAGGTAAAGAGCTTTCATTCCAATAGTAATTTTTACATTATGCTAATCCCTAAGCATATACAAGTCATAAAAGCATGTTTTTTCCTGATTTATGCCATATGATTTGAGTCCAGCCTTAACATTATTAGAGAGAATCATCAGAATGCCAACCTTCAAAATTGCAGACCAACAGAAATGTTTGTGGTTTATTCCTACCAGTAAAACAGCTGCACCAAAAATAAGTCAATAGTTTGGTTATTCATGTTCAGAGTTATCTGTGTTTACAGTCTGATATAACACCTTTTTATATTTGTCATACTCTAATTTTAACTTATTTCAGTACAAGACTAAATAGGCAAAAAACTGCTAAAGAATGCATGCCGCAATGTATGTTACTTCAGTAATGGTTTGGGTCAATATCACATTGTTGGATGATGTATCTGGGCATGCAGAATGATAGAAATTAAGTGGGTAGTACACAGAAAGCAAAAGCTAAGTACAGCAGAACGTAAGGGACAGTACAAACCAGTTTTAATACAATGAAAATAGGATTAGAATAATCTGATACAATGAGATTTAAAAAACCATTTCAGATAACAATAACAGTGAAGAAGATTAGGAAGCAGAAGTTACATTTTTTTTTAGATAAGTTAAATTAGTTAGCTGTGTTTCTATGAGATCTTACAAGTTTGGGCTACGTGCTGAAGGACGTCTTGAAAAAGCGGTAAGCATGGGACCTGGTGATAGTAATACAGCACTATGGCTATATGTGCAAGTGTTTAACACTGAGCTAGAGTATGAGTTTAAACTTGTCAGGTGCTCTGTGGTAATTGCCAATGTGTCTGCTCTTGCTCTACGCTTGCTTCAAGGTTAATGATCCCTTTTTTTACATAGGGGTAAAAGCATGCAGTAGCTATTGCAAAGCTAAATTGTGGTAACTGGTTTGTCTCTACATACTCCCTAATCCAGCAATTTAACCTCCCACATGGAAGCTGAGAAGATTTGGTTCTTAGCTTCACTCGCAGCAAGTAATGGGCATCAGAAAAGCATTTCTAAGTATACTTCAAGTACGACATTTAAAATAAAAGTGATCTAAATACCAAAATACCAGCTTTTAGACTACAATGGTAGTAAAGGGAGAATCTAGCCTCAAGATTACCTTCCTATGCTAAATGAAACTTGTTTTCCTGGAACATGCCCAGTCTTAAAATTCAGTCTAAATGTTCCATCTCTGAATTACCTGCCACTAATCAAGTTGCACTGTTCTGTCTACTTCTTCCCCTAAACAGTTCATCTGACTCTACTGTGTTCATGCTCTTCAGAAAGCTTTCATACTTTATTTCCCTGCCACAGCTCTAACTGTCTGTTTGTCAGCCCTTGATCCATTTGAGTGAATCCACAACTAAATCTGTCCTTGAAGCATTCCCATCCTCTGAGAAGGTCTTTGTCTCTCCTTGCCTTTTTTTTGCTTGCCTCCCCTTTATTTTACCTGGAACCCATTTTGTCATTGGCACAAGCTAAATTTTTCCCTGGCCAATGATGAGGACTACCTTGTAGCTCACCTGCAAGGCAGCAAAACTCAGTTTTGTCTGTACCATTGCACTGACTACTCTCATCTGATCCAGGTTTCCCTTTCTCTACAGAGGGCTCTTAAACAGACTGTTATTATTTAATCTACTTTTAATCTTCTTCCATAATATCAGTTTCTCATTTTTTGTAATAATTTTCTAGAGGTCCTTTTTATTTGCCTTTAAGTAATGAAGACTCTAAAATTAAATAGTCATTGAGAGAGTGTTCAGAAACCTGCTGAATTTGTGGAGGTAAATAATCTGCATACCGAAAGCAAATCACCTAGACAGCCACGTTATAACCCAAACTGCTTATTTGAAACTTCTACTCTTCTTGCATTACCTTTGTCTAGTTACATATTTCCACCACCACCACCACCCCTCCTTTTTTTTCAATTTCCTTTGGGGTTGTTCTACTGATGTGTTTAATTTAATGAATTTTAAGATAAAATTATGTTATTTTATTTCTGTATTTTAAGTTTCAACTGATCCTTCTTGTTTATTTCAGTATTATTGCATTAAATTTTTCATAAAAGTTACCAAGTAGAACTATATATGTGCGACATTTAAGAAAAAAAATCGGTAAGACATTAGAGTTCAAAAATTTATCTCAAATATTTTTGAGAGAAGTAGTAAGCATCATGTATTTTAAGTATATATACAACATATATATATGAGTGATTTTCTATGTCATTGGCAAGGTCAGGGATTTAGTTTTAGTTAAATGCTTGTAAAAATGAAGATTAGATCATTTTAAGCTACAGGCTACCTTAAGTAGCTATTTAAGCCTTTGGTAGACATAACTTAGTGTTAACATGTACAGTTCAAAGTACTGGAAAAAGCTCTCTGGAGACAAAATAATTCACCTGAGGCTCACGTTTGGTTCATGTACAGCATGATAAAAGATAATCTAGAAAATAAAAATAACAGATTATATAGACACTTCAATGTTTTAAAAACAGCTATTGATTCTTTCCTTTTAATCTTTATAGTCATCAACACAGCTGTCTTACTTATTGCTACATACTTTAAATCTCCTCAGAACTAAATCAATAATGACACTTTATAAACAAAGGCAATCAGACCATATCCTTTCTGTTATATACATCTGTAACAGCTAGATTGTTTCCAAGAAACTGCTGATCAAGCAAGCAGTCCAGAAGGTATTCCAATCTGGTAAGCAGGTCCTGTTTTCTCTGAAGTCCTGAGTATCTTCCCAGAAAATATAATTCACTGTAATTCTGGACTACAAAAAAATACAAATTATTTTGTAAACAGTCAGAATCTCTTTACTTTTCACATCAGGAAAATATTAGCAATAAAATATTGGTTACACTGCTGGATCAGTTACCAATGCAAAGAACAGGGAACAAAAAAGAGAAGTGACATTTAATAAGAAACAAGTTCCCTGTTTCTTTGCTTCTGAAACTTCTCTGTGCTACTCAGACAGCTCAAATGACATTCAGTTATTCGCCTCCCATATGTCTGTGATTTAATTATAATCAAAACTGTCAGGGAGGTATTTTAAATCACAGGGGTTTGTCAATGTTTGCTGGCACAAGCATGGAAATTTTCTGTGTTAATCTTTTCTCTGACTTCAAATTTATATTAATGGCCATCATTCCTCAGGCTGCCTTCCTAAGAAGTGCTGGGGATCATGATTGAAAGAGAAATAAACTATATATTGCCTCCAGCAGTGAGCAGCTGGTGTTTTAACTGTCTGAATACAAACTTAAGATGTACAACTCTGGCTTTATATGACAAGGGCTTTTATGGCTCAGACACTAACAGCACCTAGCTTGTCCAAGTCAACCGTAAGGATTGACATGAAGAGATTATTGTAAGGCTAAATGCATTAGAAAGAAGCCGTCTTTACATGGGGAAGTGTGAAAATGTTAAGGAGGTTCAAAATGCTTCACTGAAACAATTATTTTCTCAGGCAGAGAAATAAAACAATAGAATGTCATCTGTCCTAATGCCTATGCACTTTTCAAAATTTATTCGTTAAAACAAACAAAAAAACCCAAGCCTGCAATTTATCCCTTAACTGTTTTAAGACTTGTACTTCTGATTTAAAAATTTTTAAAAAAGAAAGAAATAGGAAAAAAATACTTATCACTGTTATGGTTTTTTTTCTTTTATATTGGTGCAGATAATGTCTCTTCAGAGATATCTCTTTCAAAGAAATTGGCAAAATTATAACATTATCTCACTCTTTGTACTTAAATTGTGATGAAATAGCTTTGAACCTCTGCAATGATTAACTCCTCAGATGTTACAAAATAAAAGATCTAAGTGGAAAAAGCTAGAAAGACTGAAATGTACATTGTTTTCAGAGTTTCACCTAAGTTCAGTCACTGTAGGACTTTCTTTTCTTCTTCTGTCTTCCCAAAAAAGGAGTTGGATTGCATTTGTCTTTTAATGTCATAAGAATTACGCTGTCCCTCTTAAATTTTGGTCAATTTTTTTTGTGAATTATGACCATCTCCAAAATTAAGATTCTCTTGTCTGACTTTTAGAAGTATACACTTTTCCATGATTAAAAGCAAACCTCTTTTATCGAAACAGGAATCCCTGATATAAATCTATCAAGTTTCTATGGTATACAATACAGATCAATTGAGTATAAATATAGCAGAGTAACAGAAAGTGAATTAATTTAATGCCCGATTCCAAAGTGCAGCCTGTAATACTATGTCCTGGTTTCAGCTGGGATAGAGTTAATGTTCTTCTTAGTAGCTGGTATAGTGCTATGTTTTGGGTTCAATATGAGAAGAATGTTGATAGCACACTGATGTTTTCAGTTGTTTCTAAGCAGTGTTTATACTAAGTCAAGGATTTTTCAGCTTCTCATGCCCAGGCAGTGAGAAGGCTGGAGGGGCACAAGAAGTTGGGAGGGGACACAGCCAGGATGGCTGACACAAACTGGCCAATGAGGTATTCCATACCATGGAATGTTGTGTCTATGTCTAGTATATAAACTGGGGGGAGTTAGCCCGGGGAGGGGGAGGGAGGGGGCAGGGGTGTCGCTGCTTGGGAACTAACTGCACATCGGTCGGCGAGTGGTGAGCAATTGCATTGTGCATCGCTTGTTTTGTATATTCCAATCCTTTTATTAGTATTGTTATTTTATTATTGTTATTATTATTATCATTATTCTTTTCTTCCTTTCTGCTCTATGAAACTGTTCTTGTCTCAACCCACGAGTTTTACCTTTTTCCTTCTGATTCTCTCCCATATCCCACTGGGTGGGGGGGAAGTGAGTGAGCAGCTGCGTGGTGCTTAGTTGCTAGCTGGGGTTAAACCATGACATACTGTTACCGATAATTTCAAAAAATTATTTAATTAACACAGTATGTTGGTAGTTAGCTAATCATGTTACCTTTGAAGGTATTATTTTAGTTACCATGGATTATTTCCCAATAGCAAAGAGCAAAAGGACAAACTATTTGGTAAATCCCACTGGACTAGTGATAAATCACAATTATTATTTCCAAAATACTGATAGGAGGTTGAGTGTTATAAAAACAGAAAAGAACTTCTAGGAGGATTAAGAAAAAATAAATACATGACAAAAAGAAAAAAATATTTGGTTGTTCTGTGCCATGCCTTAGTTTTTACACCCATCCAGGTGAGTATAAAATAATGTTGTTTTAATATGTGACATTTTCAAACTCGTATAAGGAGCTACACAAATTGCTTGACAATGGATAACTGGGATCAAATTAAAAATCGTATCATTACTCAAATTAATCAACTGTAAGTTAGGGGAAATTAGGGGTAATTTCTAAAATTATGTAAATAAAGGCTTACAGAAAAAATGGCTATCATTAAATTTGTATTTACCGATAATGTCTAGATCGGTGTACTGTTAACACTTCTCTTCATAAGTTTTTTCTTCTGTTAAGAAAGATAGAGTTTAAAGCAGGTCAGTAGATAAGTAATGATCAAATTTTATCATCACCTATTACACCTTTCTTCATATCTGTAGTATGCAATATTTTTTAACCTTTAGTAAACAACTCTAACATAGAAGCGCACTGTAAATAGATGGCTTTTTTTATTTCTGTGGGGTTAGTAACACATGCAATTGTTGTATATTAATACGAATATAAAGCACATTTAACCTTTTTCTTTGTATAGGTAATCAGTCTGATTCATCTGAAATCCCATCTGCTGCTCATGTCATATAGCAAGAGGAACAAGAAAAGTGTAAAGAAAAATTTAAACTGTAGAAATAGTAGATTTACCTTTAATTTCTGGCCAAGACATTTATAACACCCAAAATGACTTTTATATAATTTCAATAAAATGATACAGCCTTCAATTTAATGGTGGACTTCTGCTCAAGGTAGGGAATCTAGAATAACGAAGTAAAAATATGGATTAGACAGTAATGTAATAGCATCCTCACCCTCGATAGTCCAGTAAATATAATTTTGCAGTAACACCTGAAAGACCACAGATTTTTAATTGACCTGATAGTGGAAGTCTCAGGAATTTAATGGCTTGCCTTGGGATGAATTAATTTTAGTTTGGTTTAGTTGTCATTGTTGCCTAAATTTATTTTAACTTTAGTTTATAGGGATAACAAGTAGTTACTCCATTTGAACCATTTTTTACTCCAAAATAAAATGTGATGTCAAAGAAAGCAGACAGAATGGTATCAGAGATTACAGTTGTCAATCAATGGTCACTACAGGAGCACAGTTTTATACCGATCAGGTAAAATCAGTTTTAGAGATAACAAGAAGGAACTGAAAACTGGAAAAGCTGGGATCCTTTAAAGAAAAAAAAAAAAGCAAGCAAACTTTGGTAAGAATATGTCTAAAACCCAAACCGTATGTACTTCAGACTGCGTAGGAAGAAATCAACAGCATCATGTGCAGGGCAAAGAGGGGGAAGAAATCTCCTCTAGCTTTCTAGTGAAACCTAGTGAAGATTTCAGGATGCTGACAATTTGCTATAACCCTCTGTCCCATTACTGGTGTGAGGGATCCTTCTCTGCACCAATTCAGGGGCAACACAACTTCTACTCTTGTAGACAGGAAACCAGCTGGATGCTGTGCTCTGGACAGTGCTCAGGGGAGCGATTGCCTGCATACGGAGAGGTCCCAGTACTTGATGAACCTCCAGTGATCAATCCCACTGATGGACGCCAGTGGTTTTGTCACGCAAGCAACATCTTACAGGGAAAGTGCCTAACACTACTGGCCATACATGCCTATGTAATTCTCATATTGCCTAAACTCAACCTGAATTCAGGCAGCCTACCAAGATAAAAGAAATGCCAGATTGTGGTCCTTTTGAGCCTACCAAGTGTCCATGCTGTCCCAGAATCAGCAGCTTAAGTACATTAACAGGGATTCTTAAAGAGGTATGAAGATAGAGGTCAAGAAAATCTGTCTGATTTGTACACACTTTTATTCAACTAAGGGCTTTATATTTGTAAATACATTAGCATTGCTCCAGTTGTGCTTTGTTCTGACATCAGCCCAACAGGTTGCCCTGAAAATGTTCATCTCATTGGCTTCTCCTCTCAAGACAGGCACAAATGCCCACAGGGTTGAGATGCAAGTGAAATTTCGAGTTTCTCGTTTCTCCCAACATCTCTGTGATTTGAACATGTGCAGAAGTGTGTCTCTGGGCACCTAGGCAAGAGCTGAACTATAGAACTTTTGTAGCTCAGAGGTTAAGCGTCAGGTTAAAGGGGTGTTTTGAGGTGTTGTAATCCTTTTTGAGCATTTAACCTGACATAGCCTGACACTTGCATTTGATTTGCATTTAGTCTTCCATTCACAGGAGACCGATTAAAAATACTATTTTTGGCTAAACTAATTCCAGACCCTCCCAGCTCTTTCTTCCTCAATATGTAACATAGATTTCTAGGTTTTTACTTATGACATGTAATGCATTTGTCATATGAAACCAGTACATGACAGAGTGACACAAATACTTCTTCTCGGTGTTAGAACCTTAAACAGTTATTTGCACCTCAGTGTCTTCTATTTAAAGTTATTATTTGATTTAGTCCTGAATGTTCAATCAACCAGTCAGACCTGTTGTCCCAATTCTCAGAGATGTTTCATTTCCTGCTCTGGTCACCATTCAATGTCTACCTTGTGACAATACCTACAAGGCCTCCAGTTGCAAGGACTGGGATTTAGTTACACTGCAGAATCTTACTTCTCCATTGTGGGCAAGATTTAATTTAACTCTGTCCTCTAGCTATAAATAAGAATAGAGATAACAGTACATTTTATAATGTACCTGCCATTCATATGAAGTGTGACCTTTGCTGATGCATTTAAAAAGAAATATAATCAGATAATGAATAGATCAAGAGAATAGTCATGGCATTACATTAATGTTCAATGCTTGATTAAAGTATATATGTTCTAACTAATGAATGAATATATATGGAGTAGATCTATTAGGGCCCGATCTGTGGTCAAATACCAACATAAAAACAAATGAGACAGAATAGTCACAGAAGCTCAACTCTCAGAAGGATGAGTATTCATTTGACAGATTTCTTTTATTCTTCAGGTTCTTGGCCTCATTTTTTTCCATTGTTTATTTTAATATTACCTAATGTTCATGAAAACAGGACCTGTTCATCACAGTCAAGGAATTCATTCATGGATAATGTTAAATTTTAGAAAGATAGTCTTAGGCCATCAAGAATTCTGAGAATCTTCATTCTAATAGTTTTCGTAAGAATTAAAGTCATCTGAGAAAGATAAGTTCAAAATAATTTTCAGAACTAGTTATGGAAGGGTAGAGGACACTAATCCCATTCTTCAAGTCATGCACACACATGCTCTCAGACTGAGGCTTTTTATTTATACCTCCGAGAAAACAGTATACCATCTGCACAAAACATCTGGACAGAGGTGCAACTGGTGCCTTGCTTTCTACAAAACTAGTTCTTTAAAAACTGGACAACTCACTAATCATCATCTAATTGCAGAGCTGCTGCTGTAAAATGCCCATGAGTGCAAAATAATAACAACTGCATGCAAGAGGCAGATGGTACTGCCCAGTCCCGCAACATAGAAGCAGCTTGTAATCATTTGAAAAAAAGAAAACATTTCTAATTCTAAGGAAAACTATAAAACAGTTGTACTGCATACTTTCTGTCTGTCTTCGGTACTAGGTTCTGTTTATGCATTTAGGAATATGATTGACACGTAATTCTTTTCATCAGAGGAAGAAACACAGACAAGAAAATGTATTATTTTAATATTTGTAGTAATATACTCATACATTTTTATACAAATACTATTTCTGCTGTCATGTCATGTGTCATCCATTAATTTCCCATTTGAGGAGGTGAGGTAGGAGGAATATGCCTTCTGGATTTTGCAGGTTGAGAGCAGCATCATACACTTTGAAACTCTGAGGTCAGTGTCGCGGTTTCGGTCCAGACGGCACGAAAGCACCATGCAGCTGCTCGCTCACTCCTCCCCGCCTCCGCCGGTGAGATGGGGAGGATAATCAGAAAGGAGAAAGGAAAAAAAAAAAAAAAAGTAACCTTGTGGGTTGAGATAACGACAGTTCACTGGGACAACGCAAGGAGAGAAGTTACAATAATAACAATACTATGAATGAAAGACTACACAAAACGAGTGATGCACAATGCAATTCTCACCACCCACAGCCTGACACTCCACCACTTCCCCTGCTGTGATACCACCCCAACTCCCCAGCCCGCTCCCCGGTTATATACTGAGCATGGTATGGAATATCCCCTTGGCTAGTTTGGGTCCGCTGTCCTGGCTGTGGCCCCCCAGCTTCCTGTGAAAATTAACTCAAACCTAGCTGAACCTAGGACAGTCAGCCATAGGATAATGTATTCCTTGCAGACAAACAAGCAGAAAATTCCAAGGTGTCAGTACAGCTAGTCATGGCCTTTATTCCAAAGGTGCAAATACTTTTTAAAATAACTTTCACCCAAGCAGGCAGAATCTTTTGATAATATAAACTGGGGGCTTGACCATGATTCAGAGAAGGCTTGTGTCAGTTTGCTATTTAACACCTGTTTAATAATTTCATGTTTGACTTGTGACCAGAATGGGTAAATGGGGATTTGGCAGCTGATGTGGAAGGGAGCACCCAGGAGGCCTCGAGCTGCTGCTCAGGGCTTTATGGGACCGCAGGACACAGCATGCTGGTGGTGGCAACATTGTAGGGTGATCCCCAGTGCCAGTAGGATCGGCAGTCCCAGACAGTCAGAGACCTTGGACTTGGCAGAGCTCCTGAGGGTGGAGGTTTTGGTGGCATTATCTGTGGAGCATGCATACAAGTTGTGGAGCCACTGGGCTGAAAGAAGCGCAGAGCAGACTGTGTAGCATCAAGGGGGGTGGTTGGGGGACCACAGCTTATTTGCAGAGACTCTGGGGGTGGGGGAGAGCTGTGCGAGCTCATGTTGCACAAAACAAGGGACAGCCAGAGCATATGCTTGAGTGGGTGGAGGGTGTTATGGAGGCTCCCATGACAGTGGAAGCCGGAAGCTTGTGACTTCCAGCAGCAAGAAGGTTGTTTCTCCACTTGCAGGTGTCACTGACAAGTTACAGGACCACGGTAACTAGAAAAGATAAACAAACTATGCCGAGGAGGCATCTAAGTCAGCAAGGCTGGATTTGCAGACTGGAAACAGTGCCACCAGGTGAAGGTAGTAGGTGGTTGTGCTCAGAGCATCCCTTCTTCAACCAGCCGAGGCACTCACCTGCAAAGCTGACTTGCCAATGTTATCTGCCTGAAGCTGAGATCTGCTGTGTTTTGGAGAGATCGCCAAGAGGCATCCAGCCCACCAACTATTACCCCTTGCTGCTCATCCATATGGGCTCCAACAATACTGTCCAGAGAGACCTTGAGTGTGCTAGGAGTGACCACAGGGTTCCAGGGGCCAAGATAAAAGGCATGGAAGCCCAGCTTGTGTATTCCCTGGGCCTGCTGATGAAAGGGAAAGGTCAAGTAGGAGCAGATGCAACTTGTATGTCACCATGGCCATGTGTGTCTGATGTGGCAGGCAGGGTGTCGACTTTTATGACCACAAGGACCTATTTGAGAAACAAGGATTACTGGGGTGAGACAGGATCCATTTGACAAAAATAGGGTAGCAGCATCTTCACCAACAGACTTACAAATCAAGTGAGGACCACTTTAACTAAAAACCATTGAGGGATGGAGTTCAATGACCAAAGTGGAGAACAGAGGCAAGGAGGACAGTGGAATACAGTGTAATGGAGTATTCTCCCACACTTCTCCTGAGAGAGCAGCATGACTGGAGGCAAATGTCAAGTGCCTGCACGTGAAAAAGCAGAACGGGAGACAAAGGGGAAGAATCAGAAATCTGTATGAAACTGCAGAGTAGTAGCCTCACTAGGCTCATAGAAAAGTAGTGGGGTATCTTGTACAACTGGAGTGGAGCAATGGAAGGGCACAGACTCTTCAGGGAATAAACCATTCACTGTGGAAGGAGCCTAGATCACTGCTGTAGGTTAGACACCTCACCTTAACTGGCTAAGCTGTGGAGAGATAAATCCTATCCAAGTAGCTAAACTTGAAACAAAGCTTTATCATTAATCCATGAGGTTTGATCTCCTTTGAGTGGCATTTGATAAACCAAACTTCTAGAAAATTGGTGCATACTTTACAGTTCATCATCATCACTTTGATATTCCAAGCTCTGCTTATGGTTTCAAGCATTGAAAAAGCAGGCAGAGCAAGTTAGTGCCCTAGATTTCATTTGTAATATTTCTAGACTAGGTATCTCACCTTTATTGTACCCTTTTCTACTGAGCACATACAATCTGGAGAGTGACTCTTTTACAGTTGCTACAAAGAAACAATAAACACTCCTCTGACTAACCAGGGCATCTAATCATCCTTGGTAATCAAAGGATTTGTAAATGTCACTGCACTTTGTCACATCCTTCCAGCTGACAGTGCAACACTGATGATTTCACTCGAGTGCTAAATTCTCTTGTCTGACCTCCAAACATGGCACACATGAAGAATAAAGGAAACTGAAAGCTGGTATTTTCACACAGAAAATCCTTAATCAAAGTTGTCAAATATGTTTATGTTCAAGAAAGATAGGGTCCCCAATGTATATTAATTAAAATATTTGACATAGCCCATTTTCTCTACTTCATATGATACTACCTGAATAGAATTTTAGGTCCAGGGTTAACACTTTCCTGTGTCCTGTGTATTACTAATGAGCTTTGTAAACTGTATCATATTAGGGACAGACAGGATTGATTTCCATCAAGAGTGTTTACAGGATATAACCCTTATAATGGGAAGAAAGTGAGCTGTATCATTTGAAGCTGTATCCTACGTTATGTGACTATATTGTGTTATAAATTATGTAGGAAATTTTAAATATTTTTTCTTGCTTTGCTGCGAGTATTCTACAAGTTTTCTGCTTTTTCTCAGAAATTAAGGATAAACAAGCATACATGCATATACTAACATGCTACTCTCCCAACAAAAAATAGTATGAAATTTTGCTGAATTATTAATTATAGAAATCAAGAATTTATTCTAGCTTTTCAAAAATACAGTAAAGTGAGAATTTGAGACCTGAAAGAAACAAACCAGAAACTTCAGGGGAAAAAACAACACCAAAACAAAAATCAGAAGTACATTTCTCATGCTGAACTTTTCAGTGAGATTTTGTCATCAGATGTGTTGAACTACAGCAGATGTCTTCTTCAGAGCTGACTGTCCAGACTCACTGTGCTCCCTATACAGGGAGAAATGGATATAACCTGGGCAGGTTTCTTGTTATCATAAAGTCTATGTCTAAGTAGGTGAGATCAATCATGCCCCAGCAAAGTCTACCTTTTTAATTAGCTATTAAAGCAGTTTGGTGCAATGACATCAAATGCATATATGCACACTGTGGTCCAATTTAATCCCTTCCACACAGTTGGCAGTCGCTAATTTATAGAAAACATTATAGGGTTTTTTGTTTGATTTATGGGCAGTAATGATGTATTTGCTTAAAATGTATCAAAACATTGTGTTAGTATTCCATAGTGGTCAAAAAAGTAACCTAAATGTCATTATTGACTAGGAAGGAAAAAGTAACAGTATATTTTTGTATTAATCTATTGTCTACCTGTCTCTTGTATATTTTTAGAAACTATCTGGACCTTTGACCTACAAAGTACAGTAGAACTGGAAAGACAGAAAAGGGCAACAAGAATGATCAAAGCAATGGAATAGCTTTGGTATGATGAATGAGTAAATAGACTGGGACTCTATAACCTTGAAAAGACACAACTGAGATTCTGTAAAAGACTTTAAAATTATGAGTGGCACACAGGAGGTGAATAGATATGATTATTCACTCCTCATGATATAAAACCTAGGCGATTTCACATGAAAATAACCCTGACAGATTTAGGATGAAAAAAAGAGGTTAGACAAGAGGCATAGTAGATATTAGACAAAAAGACATAAGACAAACTCATAGAAGAATGAAAAAACAGCGATGTATGGTACAAATAAAGAAATTACTGTTGTCTTTGTTTTAAAGAGCTCATTTACAAAGAGAAAGTAAAAAAGTATTTGACAGGAGAAGAGCAGGAAACAAATTCAACAATTGGTTCAAATCTGTCCTGTAGGGTCCCTGAATACAAGTGTTTTAACTGGAGCCTTTAAAAAGATCTGAAGAGAAAAAAGGTGCTGTACTGAAAGTCTAGTTATGTCTGTTCTTAAGGCTTGTTCACGTTTTGGTACAAAGATGGATTCCAGCACAGCCACATCTTCAAGAATCACTTGTAAAACTCTAAATTCTGCCCCCTCAGGAGAGGTATTACTCCTTAGAAACACAGTTCTAAAAGCCAAATGAGATGCACATGTTCAGTGTTTTTTCCTACAAATAAGGAGAAACATTTCCATTTTCAAGGTTGAAGAAATGATCTAATACATTAAATCACACTGACTACTGCACTGTGTTCCTGAAGCAACTGGTATCTTTTTTAGTTTTCACTGCAGAGGACATACATTATTTATGAGCAAGCCAAGTAGCTTTATCTTCAAAGAAAGACCAGCAACTCTCATTGGTATCCCTGAGAGATGGCTTTTTTTTTTACTTTTTCTTTTTTCTAATTGAACTATTTATTTGAAGACTTCGTTATGAACTTAAGAGCCTCATTTAAAGCATATCTGTTGGAAAATCCTGGTTTCCTTTAGCAGTTTTTCAGCAAGCAGTAGAGCGGAACCTTGTCAGGTAGAAAGGGTAAAGCTCATGTGGTATTTTTTCCTTTATTAGTAGTAGAAAATAATGTCAAAGGAACACATCTTACTATAGAGCTTTTGACAGTGCAGTAGTGTGAGCTCTGCTGTTTCCATGTCAGTATAATTAAGCTGCAACCCTGAAAACACTTTATAGATAAGTAGCTTTAGATAGAATTAATATACCCTAATTTTAGCAGTTAAAAAATTAGCATTTAGCTTAAACTAATTATCCAGCCTCACTATATAGAGACCAAAGAGTGACAGAGGTTCCTCCTGAAACAGTTATCTGGGATTAATTGTTGTCTGTACATACAGATCAATACTTAGGTGTCCACCATCTCTAAATCTGATCTAGTCCTGTAGGCTATTTTCATTATTAATGAAGAAGAATAAGTATCACCAAAAGACAATTTCTCAAAAATACAAATGGAAAGTAGCTCAAATGAGTTACCATCTGCAGATGTCTATTTTTCTGTTTTGACTGTATAAGAAGTGACTAGTTCAGAATTAGATAACTACATTTTACTGTTAAAATTAGTCAGGTAAACGCCACTCACCCTTACCTTTTTATTGCTAAGGTTAAACACACTGAATTAAAGCACTTCTGAAAAATCTCAGTGTGCCTCTCTGCATCTGCAGCTGTCTAAATACCTTTAAATACTGGACTTCTTAAAATTTAGCCTCTCATGTAAAATAAACTCATTAGTACTTTTCTACTTCACAAGGAGAGTGAAGTTTAAAATGCACTAAAGATTGTGAGATGACCATTTCTATGAAAAAAGTACAAGAGTCAACATGATAAATCTGCAGAATTAAGATTTTTATCTTTATATTCAGTATAACAATGGTGGACACAGTTGTTCGTTATAGTATATAGAAGTCATTGTATTGCCTTAGGTTTTTTATCTGTCTCTCCAAAATTCAGGCAACACCTTCTGGAAAATAAAGGAGTGCTGGCTGTACTTTTAGACTTATACTGAAACTGTATTAATCTCTTGTCCACATATGAAAAATCATTCCACTGACATGCAATGACAGTGACATTACACTCTAATAGACATAATAAAAATAATGCTCAGTCCCACTTTGATAGATGTTCCACCCTTCTAAATTACACAGTTCTACAGATCTGTCATTGTGGGGGAAAACAATCTTTTAAAAAGAAAAAAACAAACACATCTCCCCCCTTGCAACAAACAGAGAAGCTGTTTTATTTGATAGCAAATAAGGATATAGGCCTTCATTATTTTGTATTAATGTCACTTTTGTACACATGCTGCAATAAGAACTAGATATTTGGCAGTAGGGAATAAGACAACATAAACTAAGGGGAATCCTCAGAAGGCTATATTGTGCAATGGAATCTTCTATCCCACAAAAGAGTAACTTCATCCAAACTGTTGAAGAGAATGGTTTGGGGATAGCACATACTGCCTCCCAAAATGTATGCTGGTTGTGCTGGGGATGTAAGCTTTGGCATACTCCCAAACTAGTGTAGTTAAATAATATGAACAATGTCACTCTGCATGGTGGTGTTGCAGCCTTGCTTCAAAACAGAACCTGAGAAAAGAAGAGAAAAGAATAGAAGCTGAACATGGACACCAGGCTTTGGGGAGAAATGTTTCATAAACTACAGAAAACAGAAAAACTGGGAAGCAAACATGTTCCTTTTTCCAGTCCATGTACTGTCACATCTCAAACAGAAATACTGTGCTGTACAACTGGCTTTACTCTGCAAAAAGATGAGTAAGTCTTTTGTTGCATTCCAACTTTGAATGAGATGCCAGAAGATTTCCTCCCACTGCCCCTCAGCAGTAGGAAGTGGGCTGTGTAGTTTTTGTCAGTCATTAGTCATGGCCAGCAACAATTTTTGTGTCAACTTAGTGTAATTTGGCTGCCTTGATAGACTGCTGACAGATTTTAAGAGTAATGCATACAGGGATGGCTAGATTTTGAAACTAGTTATAGGGTTGACTGAGGAAATATTAAGCAATAATGTTTGACATAGATAGGAATAAAGACTGGTGCAGGGAGATCGTATAAATAATTCCATAGGTATATGCGGATAGATGACATGCTGAAGCTAGAAATAGGTGCTGCTTTTGCAGGTAGGATTAATTAGTTTCCAAAGGGTCCCTTCCTCTGTTTCCATTGCAGTGAGTGCCTGAAGAACTCATGAGGAAAATATTCTCTTCTCCTGCTGTGCTGTCGTCAGGAAGATGCTAAGTGAACAGAGACAGTTTTGTTAACTTTAAAGAACTGTGAAGTAAGGAATCATGCTGCAGACACAGGAATGAGTGCAGGATAAAGGAAAGTGTTGCAAGTCTATTGACCTTTGCAATTGCCAGAAACAATATTTTGGGAACAGTTGCAATGAGTAAACCCATACCTCATATTGATTCAACCAAGGCTCAAAGATAGAATTCACACTCTAGTCCCAGGGGTACAAACCTACAGTCTCCTAATATGAATGCAGCTACATTACATGAAGAAAATAATAGTTCTTTAACTCCTTCTTTTCCTGTACACTGTGTCAGAGTATAGAAGAACACAAACTCTTCTTTCATCATTTCCATTTACAATGTGATGATTTTTTCACAAATTGTCAAAAGGTTTATCCTGTGTCATCATCTATGACTAGAGGACATTATCCTGCTGCTGTTTACTTAAACAAAGAGAAATACTTCTCCTATCAGTAACTAGTTCAGAACCTAATTAAAATATTAATATGTCTGATTATATTTTCCTGTTACACAATGTTTACTTCAGATGAGTGACTGAGTCCTCAGAAGCATGATGTGCTTAGACTTACACAAGCTTTCATTTGGAAGTGTGGCAAAGTTTAGAATTATTTGGCATTATCGAGTTAGCCTCTACCAAAGAAGGTTCATTATGATTGCTGTTTAGGTACATACTTGCCATGCCTAATTACTGAGCATGTCTATATGAGAATATTTTAGGTTTGTAGCCAAAGCTGTCAGTGAGAGAAAAATAAAGAAACAAAGCAAAAAAAAAAAAAAAACCTATCACAGCATCAGTTGAGAAAAGGACATCTTGCATTCTTCAGTTTGAATTAAAAGGAAAGAGCTGAATTCACAAAAGCATAACCTGCCTGGAGATTCTATGGCAATTGATTAAGCTCTGTAGGGAGTGAAATACATTATTGACCCATAAAACAGAATTTCTGTTGAGAGTGAGTAAGCAAGTTCCATACTGAAAAAAGCAGTCAAGGCCAACTGGCCTTTTAACTTAGCAGGTAAAAAATTAAAGTTAAAATTATTTCAGCTGTTGCCACATATTTCTGCAGATTTAGCATGAACATGTTTTTACAGGGAAAAAAAATACCTAACATAAGCAGTGAACAGCATAAAATTAAGCAGAGACAAGAACCAGCCAGCTCCATGTTAGCTGACAATAGCACTCCATACACAAAAGGCCAGGTTTGTTTTTTGTTGTTAAGTCAAAAAGCAAAAAGGTAAATTAATAAACACTAAATGTGCATAATGCTTGTTTATTACCAGAAAAGCAAATCCTGGTATTCACCTGCAATGACTAATTGCTTGATACTTAAGCCATTGCTGTTGAATTTAATGGAATTTCACTGGAACTTAATAGAGTGTTACCATTTGCTAACATTCATATCAAATGCCTCTGCTGTCACTAAAAGCCTCCTTTCTCATCAAAGCTTGTCTGGCTCATTTCTTTTCTTGATGTCAAGACTCGAATTTGTCAAGTCACTATAAGCAAAGCAATTTATCTAAAGATATTTGTAACTCCTGCTAAATGTACTGTTCCTCATAACTTGTTAGTTATGAAAGACCTATCATGCCAAATTTTCACAGAATTCAGTAATAAGAACATAAAATTTGTCAGAGATCCTAGGCAAATTGTGTTTGAAAGCAAGTACTTTAACCTTCTTGAATAGATTTTTTTGTTTTTTGTTTTCTGTAGAAAAATAACCAAACTTAGTTTCGTGTGCTTATTCACATCCTCACAGTGCACTAAATCTTCTTTACATTGGGTTTTTGTAGGAAAAAAGGTGTACCTTAGATGTGAAAGAATGCATAATGACTTTCCAGATAGGCAAGAATTTAAGCATATGCTTTACTTTCAGCACAGGACTCGTCCTATTAATTTCAACCTCTCTGGAAAGACTCCTGGAAAATGTTACTGTAGTGTCAATTGTAAAGATGTAGTTGTCTTTGTTCCTTATCTTTTGAAACTGTCTAAATTATTTCACCTGAGATACATCTACCTGCTAACAATTTTTAGCTTTTAGTACTGATTATTGTTATTAGTGAATACCACCGTGGTTTCCATTCTTTATATGTGAATTGTAAGAGTTTGTATTATTAGCAATTATCGTTATGTCCATTATTACAGGGGGCTGAGGCATCGTAAGTTCAAAACAGTTGTTAACAGCTACCTACAGGCAAATGGAAAAGTGATGGAATAAAATCTGTGTATAGAGTCCCAGTTCAATAGCCCGTCCTGTCTCTGAGATCACACTACCTGACAGGCCTTCAAAGTAATATTCCTAGGAACCCACCACACCTGCTTTTTCAGCCTGAAAGATGTCAGATGGTTCCCACACATTCCACTTACAGAATGCTTAGCCATGGAGATTAAACACTCTCATGAGTGAAAGCTTAACCTGCAAAGTAAAGGTTAGGGGTCTGTGCATTGTGGTTTAACCCTGGTAGGCAGCTCAGCCCCACGCAGCCGCGTGTTCACTCCCCACAGTGGGATGGGGGAGAGAACTGGAAGAGTAAAACTGCAAAAACTCGTGGGTTGAGATAAAGACAATTTAACAGGTAAAGCAAAAGCTGCACACACAAGCAAAGCAAAAAAAGGAATTCATTCACCCCTTCCCATTAGCGGGCAGGTGTTTGTTCAGCCATCTCTGGGAAAGCAGGGCTCTATCACGCATAACGGTGACTTGGGAAGAAAAACGCCATCACTCTAAACATCCCCTCCTTCCTTCTTCTTCCCCCAGCTTTATATGCTGATCATGACATCCTATGGTCTGGAATATCCCTGGGGTCAGTTTGGGTCAGCTGTCCCGGCTGTGTCCCCTCCCAACTCCTTGTGCCCCCCCAGCCTCCTCGCTGGTGGGGTGGGGGGGAGAAACAGAAAAGCCCTTGGCTCTGTGTGAGCACTTCTCAGCAGTAATGAAGACATCCCTGTGTTATCAACACTGTTTCTAGCACAAATCCAAAACATAGCCCCATAGTGGCTACTATGAAGAAAATTAACTCTGCTCTGGCCAAAACCTGCACACATGTATTCATTTTTCCCAGCCTTTGCATTATCATGCCTATATTTAATTTGAATTTCAATAAAAGATTATTGCAGAAGAAAAGATTTCCACATAAGTTTTAAAATACCTGATATTTTTCTTTCTTTCTCTTCTCAAGTTTTATTTGCCTGATTTTATAGTTAAGCCTCAATAGCTAAGACAACAAGACAGCAATAGGAGAAATAAGACAAACATCAATGACTCAATTTTAGCATTTGTAGTAATCCCTTTTAGAACAACAAAAGTGATCTGTTTGAAACCATAGATTGTGTAAATTGGTAGTGTTGTCTCTACATGACACTGCATAAGAAGCAAAAACTACTGGACAACACAGGTCTATTAAACAGTGTGTAACATGCAAACAAAACAAAACATACCATGTCATGTCTCATAGGTTAACAAAAGTTGAAGACAGAAAAAAAACCCTTATTATTTCCTCCTTCCTGCCAAAGTGAGATCGTTCCCCACAGTACAATTTTCTAGTGATTTGCCCAGTCTCATTCTAAATTATTCTAACAATGGGGCTTCCACTACTTCCCTTAGGAAGTGTAACCATAGATGACAATTTGACATTCACATTACGCTTTAGTCCCTAGATGACACAGTTCAGTCTAACATGACATAAGATTTATTGTGATGGACTCCAACGTTTGACAGGCTCCAGTACAATGTAATGTGCCGTGAATGGGTGACTTAAACATTTAACAAAACTGCTATGCTATGAAGTAAAGCTGGTTGAAAACCTTCAGAAAATAAAATAAAATAAAATAAGTCTCTGAGTATTAATTTTACATGCAGTACATTGATATGTATTGGCAAACACTCCTGATAACATGTAATTTTTGTCTGCTAGGCTCTAGACAGGATGAATGGAAGAAGCAAAAGTTAAAGCTTAAATTTTGAGTATTAAGAGGCTAAGGGCTGGATTGTGAAACATGGTTAATCTCAGAGAGATGAGAAAGTAAGAATCTAACAGCATTTTCAAAAGATGCCTACATGTCTAACTGCATATTCAGGTCCTCAATGACTTTAAAAATCCAGGGCTTAGATTTTAATGGCAGGTATTTGTACAGATTTTAACTGCTGGCTGTACAAGGCTTTGTGTCAGGACTAGGAAGAGGATGCAGAGATGGAGGAAGAAAAGTCACCTTCTGACAGAAGTGCTGGTAGGGTATTAGCACTGATTGGTGGTTTTAGGTATGATCATATGTGACGGTCTGATAGTCAATGTCTCAAACATTCGTTAAAGAAAAGAAAACAGCCTCTGTAAAACTGCTGGAGTTTT
>JAVJGG010000017.1:16040967-16056534 GCA_035590195.1 Aviceda cuculoides | reverse complement strand
GCTTTTCATCCACCAGTACCCCCAAGTCCTTCTCTGCAGGGCTGCTCTCAATCCCTTCATCCCCCAGCCTGTATTGAAACTGGGGGTTGCCCCAACCCATGTGCAGGACCTTGCACTTGGCCTTGTTGAACCTCATGAGGTTCACGTGGGCCCAGTTCTTGAGCTTGTCCAGGTCCCTCTGGTCAGCATCCCATCCCTCAGGTGTGCCAACCGCACCACTCAGCTTGGTATCATCTGCAAACTTGCCGAGGGTGCGCTCAATCTCACTGTCTATGTCATTGATGAAGATATTAAACTGCAGGACACCACTTGTCACTGATCTCCATCAGGATATTGAGCCCTTGACCACTACCCTCTGGATGTGACCATCCAACCGATACCTCATCCACTAAACACTCTACTTCTGTAGTCAGTTTTCTTCTTCATTCTAGTACTTACTGCTCAAGAGGTTAGTTACTGATTATCTGCATTAAGACAAATGGGGAATCTTAATGCTTTCTTTTATTTAGCTGTTTTTTTCTCAGTATTGCTTAATTACTGACTTGAAAGGGAACAGAATATTTTATTTCTTTCATTCTCTCCTCCCCTTTTTGTAAATTGTCTTTGTTGCACCCTTTTGCACTCCTGGAAATTACTGCATACAGATTTGTTGCCTTTGCTAATCATATTTCTGACTGTTAGTGCCTCGCTTAGAACTTTCTTTTTCACCTGAATAATTATATGAGGACAGATCATCGCTTGGAGCTTGCCTAAGGCATTGCATCTCAACACAGGATTGCCTGAGTCCTAGTTTTACTGCAGTATGCATTCTCACTGCAGAACAGAGTACGCATTCGCTCAGCCAGATTCCTCCTATCAGCCACTACAGTGTTCAAAGACCCAGAGGGTATTTGCTTTCACTCACTTTCCTTTCATTGTCTATGAGCTGTTCTTTCATATGTCCTTTCATTTCACTTTGCTTTTGCTTTTGAGCAATGCCTTGATCAAACCATCTAGGAGTTCATTAGATGATAAATCTTATTGTTGCTTTAAATAACATTTTCTATTGTACTTCAGCTCTGCTTAGAACTACGATCCAGCAAAGCCCTGAGCACTCTCAACTTCTTTTTGAGTCATGACACAATAGCTTTCAGTGTTACCAGCTCTCTACTTTGAATCACAAATTCATTGAGCATCAAAATAGAATTTACAGGGAGGAGTCTGACTCAATTTGGATTCAAAAGTAAATATACTTATGATCACTTGCTGTCCATCTTTTTTTAGAATCATATCATAGAATCACAGAATCACGGAACGGTTTGGATTGGAAGGGACCTTAAAGATCATCTAGCTCCACCCCCCCTGCCATGGGCGGGGACACCTTCCACTAGACCAGGTTGCTCAAAGCCCCATCCAACCTGGCCTTGACCACTGCCAGGATGGGGCATCCGCAACTTCTCTGGGCAACCTGTTCCAGTGCCTCACCACCCTCACAGTGAAGAACTTCTTCCTTACATCTAATCTAAATCTACTCTTCTTCAGTTTAAAGCCATTAGACTTTGCCGTATCACTACTTTTTACCTAAGAGTATACATACATGAAAACTCACCTAAATCAATACTGGGAGAGAATAGAAATTAACTTGGACAAAAGAAGAAAACTAACAAATATAGTCTTTCTTGATCACTGAATAAATGTGAACGTGGTAAGCATCAGGTTATTTCTTAGATATTTTTTCTATTTGCCACATTCCCCTTAGATGATCCTTTAATTATCAGATAGCCGTCAGAATTTATTTAGTGAGGTAATGTCAAACAAATGTGAAAGTCAAACAGCATGTGTTTTACTGTGTGACTAACATTCACAGTCAGAAATGTGGCACAAAACCTGTTGATGCTCCTAGTAACATGGATTTGCTGCTGCTGACACTGATGTTATTTGCACAGTAGTTGTTTTCTCATGGAAGCACTGCAAATACGCCCACAACTGTGCAGTCAACTTCATGGCCATTTCATCTGTGAAAAATCTCACTAAGTTTAACTGGGATAATTCTTAACTTTACCTGTCTCAGAAGCAATTAATGAGTTTATGAGTATACTCTAGACTGCAGGAGAAGACAGTAGTGTAATCTATGCTGATCAACTTTTGGATAAGAACTCCATCAAAACTGGCTACATGATTCAAACACAGTTAGGAACAGTATCCAGAAATGCCTTTTCACATAGACTTCTTATAAGACAAGGCACCAAAAAAGGACTTTCTCTAAAATGGAGCTCAAGCAATCTGGCAGACAGCATGGATGCTGCCTCCCTTTCTTCTTTCCAGGAGACTCATTCAAGGTTCTACACTATCCCTGCTGATAGGCAGTTAGTGTGGTTCAAATGTTAATGTAAACCTACCTGAGCCTTCCTATAACCATAAGCAAGACAAGATTTGCAGGTAAAGGATATATTTTATCACATGACAAAAAGAGATGAGTTTTCTGGCACAACAAGCATTTCTTCAAGTCTGAAAGAAAAGCAAAAAATTTCAGACCTAAATGCCAGGTTTTGATATTTTTATGAAGTTTATCGGTTAGATTATTGAGAGAAGAAAGTAGGTTGCACACTTGAAGTGGTAGGGATTTAAATGACGGGAGAGATGTGATGGTTATTTTCTATGACAAAGGGAGCAGGACTTTTTTTAGCATGCAGCACAAGACAGGATACAGAGCATGTGGACATTAAGAGGTAGCATGAGAAAGTGTTATAAAAAAGATTATGATATGTCACAAAACCATAAGTTTAACAAGCCCGTGATTTGGTATCCATAGGAGTGATGTGTTTGAGTTCTCAGGCTCACCGTCCCAAGGCTTTTGTAGCTCTCTCTAAGAGTGAGAGATCGGCAGTTGAGTGGTTATTTTTCAAGTTGTAGTTTTCTACTGAAAACAACTGATCCTTTGACTGGGATTGCTTGTGTGAGCATGCTGGACCCAGCCTGTGACCCTAACCCCAGCACCCCCAGGGTTTGGCAGTCGGGCCCATCCCCTCAGCTGCACTCTGGCCCTCACCAGTGGGCCTGGCCGGGCCCCTCTCCTGCTTGCTGCCATGATGTCTCTGCCGGGCCTGGGGCTTGCGCACCACAGCAGGGGGGGCTGCCCTTGCAGGGCTCTGACTGACCCTGGTCCGGCGACCTGGGCCTGCTCCACTCCTCTTGTGGGGCCGGGGGCTGTGCTGGGGGTGATGGTGCCCTCAGCCCCCCACACCCTGGCCCTGGCCCTGCCCAACACCCTGCCTTGCAGCTCTCTGGCGGGCAGCACCTGCTTGTCTCAAGGGGATGGGTGTTGTTCCAGCTAAAATTTGTCTTTTTTTTCCCATCACAGTAAATGGCTTAGCAAATAATATCAGCTTTCTGGGTAATCAGATAATCAGGACCGTAACAGCACTGCCACAAAATGTTATTTATTTAGATCTTTGTCTCATGTCCGCATCACATAACCAATTCAGTCCTGAGGCATTTCAGTATCTTCTTTTTTTATTCAGCTTTGGCCATCAGCCTTTGTCTTGAGGCCATTGTAGACAGTCTGTTCTCTCACCCCATGTCTGAACCACTTTGGTTTCTCTTCGGGTCCCTGTCTTTCTTTACCCTGGACTCAGAAACTCAAGTCTTTGTTCTCTTTTTGCTCCCCAGAGCCATAGGTGCCAGGGAATGCCAGCAAAGCCTAACCTGAGAGAACTCCCCTGGTCATTCCTAGGTCTGTGACTCTTCCTCTGAATATAACAGACTTGCCCAGCCTCTAGACACCTGTCACATTCTTGCCTGATCACTCACCCAACCACAAACTCCATCATAATAGGCATCACCTAAAGAACAGAGCAAAAACTTGTTAATAGGAATGAGATCTGTCAGAAAACTTTGGGCCAAATTAATTTCCAGATTTGGTTGCATTGAATTCAATATTTATTTTAGGCTGAATTTGTTTCTATCATTTAGTGACTAATTAAAAAACACCATATGGCTCTCCTGAGGTGTCATGATGAAGAAAGGTGGCCAAGCATCCTACTGGAAGCTTCTTCACATCATTGCTGCCCTTTGGCAGGGATGATCTCTCACACAGTGGATGAACTACTTGCAATACACAGTCATTTTTTTAATCCTAACCTGCTATTACTATTCTGTTACAATTGACACCCATGAGGCATATTTTGCAGGACTTGCCAATCTCTGAAAACATACTATGGGAAATAAGCTAAACAAACCAGAAGTGGCATATATCAGGAAAGAGAATAGAGCTCATAGGGAATGGGTCATAAAGTGGAAGATTTGAGACTTGACATAAATACCCTGAAAATCTACAGTGTACTTAAGCGCATGAAAAAAATGGTCTGTGTCAGCAAGCATTTTGTTTCAGGAAATGACAGAAGGGAGTCATAAAGTTTGCAAAGTGCTACTGAAAATGAACGCAGCCCCCAGTGCCAAGCAGATAACTGATGCTTAAACAGCTGTTAAGTGTTATGTTCTAGACTGCAGCCCTAATAGAGAATTTGCCAACTAGATAGTATTAATAATAAAAAATAATTTGCATGTTTATACATTCTTTCAACTATGGAAATCTATGTTTGATGCAATGGAGTTTCAAAATGCATTAATAATACAGATAGATAACTGAATGCTCCTCATGTAGACTGAGAAGTTAAGGTTTACGTAAAATAGTCAAACCCAAGGTTATACAGCAAATGCTAAAAAAATCAGGATTAAACTCCTTGATTCTCTATATTGCATTCCTATGCAACAGACAAAAAAATGCTGTAATTTATTATCCAAACAAGAAGACCAGTATGGTGGAATGTGGTGACCAACTTACTCTTGCAAGTGTGGCATTTACTCCTTAAGTGTAAGTTTTTCAGCTTTGGATGTACTCAGAATCCCAAAATTTTTATAAAGCATCTTGTTTTATTTGTATATCCTCCTTGTCAGATCACTTTAATGGACAATTCTTCTAATTGTCTGTGTATATATTTCTTACAGTTGTATTTTATTGGTAGCAATAACAATGATCATAACACTCAGGGTACACTTAAGTACTTTTTCTTTTTTCCTAACTGAACACTATACTCCATGAAGGCCTTCCTAAAAATATTTAAACAGCCTTAATCTTGGCTGGGATACTGTGTTAATTGCTTTAAGGACAAGAAGATGTGATATATTATGCCATTTATGTTGCTGGTCCTGTCAGTTACAAATTCTCTTTCCCTACAGATGAGATCCCTTAGACATGACCTTAGCTGAAAATGAGTTAAGTTAGTCATAAACTCTTCCCAGTCAAGAAAAAGAATAAGGCACTTCCTCAGGAGAAGTCACCCCATCGATCTAAGCATCCACCTCTCAGGCCCAGGTCTTTCTGTGATTGCTAAGAAAGCTTAAACTGCCAATGTAAATTAAACTTTTAGGTGATTATGGAGAGTGAGACAAATCCTACCTTAACTTTACAATTATTCTTTAGCAAAATGAGACACATTCTCACTTTTTCCCTCCAACTGATGTCACAAGAGATGATAATATAAATAATGACAAAAATAATTTGGAATGGAACTATGGAATGTGGAATTATATTATGGCTTGTAGAGTTATCGTATCAGAAAATTTAGTTGGCTAAGATTTTGCGTAAGAAATGAACCATTACAAATCCACTTTACAATGATCCTATTTCAAGGAACCACTAGTAAGGTCTTGATCTTTGGTTGCATACAAGGAAGATTCTGAAGATTGATGGAGCTGCCATCAAACCCAAATTTGGGTTTGTAGACCAAAACTACATGATTTTTAACAGCTGCAGAAGTGACTTTATTTTGCCTCTGTCTCTGTCATGCCTGAGGGGCCACCTTTGACACACCAAGTCCTGCCATTTGGCAAAGTGAGATTTTGTATGGAACTCATGCAATGTCAAACTCAGACTTTCTAATCCTTCAAGTTATGCTGCTCTGTTATGGACAGGGGAGACTCTCGCCATGGGTGTCAGTGTAAGCAGAATCATACTTCCTTCATCAGATTGCAAGAAAACCAACTAAACATTTTCCCTTTTCACTCTAAAAATAGATTCTTAATAATTTTTAGGTCAGGAAATCTCCTGTGTTCTGTAGTTTTTTTCTCAGATTTCCCTAGACTTATATTGCATATTGTGTCTTATGAAGTGTTTGAGTGTATAAAATATTATTTATTGGATGAAAGACAATTTTATAAATAATACAACATACAACTACAAATATATGTTTATACTAGTGTATCAAGAGGGACCAATGCTAGCAGAATATCTGCATGAACCAAATATTAGCGTATGTTTTTCAAACCTCTTTGAGATTTAGTACAACTTCTTTCTAATTAGATGTGTTCTGTATATGTACGTATAAATTTTGTAAATGGCTTGAGCATGCCAGATATTCTTGTTTTAATTATAGTAAATAAAAGTGGTGTTTTAAAGAATGAAACTTTAATGTTAAAGTCAATTTAACAATAAAATGAAATCAGCAAGAGACACTGGATCTTTCTCAGTGAAAAGCAAATGAAATATTATGTACCATAGAAGTGCACAGAGTAACAAGAGAATTCTAAAATCTGTCCAGGACATCAGAAGAAAACAAAAGTTCAAAAAGAAACAAAGCACAGTTTAACATTAGTATTCAATGAAGATGATTTTATTTTATTTTTCTAATTTCTTTGAAAAAAAATAATTATTGCAGCTGAAATAGCAGATTAAGAAGTAGGTTTTGCATAATCAGATGGAAAATTTGTTCCAAGTGAGAAAATAAAATAAACTAAAAAGGAGAAAAACTATTGCTACAGCTCAGAGTACTACAGGTTTACACATTAGAGATGAGGGCAAAATCAAAAGTTTTCTGACTTTTTTTTCTTAATAGACAAACTTATTTCTCCTGAAGGATATTAAATAATGTCTAAAGTTTTGATACAAGGATTGTATATACCTATCAATAAAGAGTTTTCTCAGTTAATTTTTTATGTTTTTAAATGTTTTTCCTGCTTTTAAAGGAGCTCTGCAACAATGTCCAGAAGAAATCTACTATTAAGCTAGAAAGTCTGAAAAAATCCCATTTGAAATGAAATGAGAAAACCCACTTTTCTGGAAACAAGAACATATTTGTTTTGTTATTTCCAGGCTATAAATATTAACAATTTGGAAGTTGACTTGTAAAGACATCCTTTCTCAGCCTGAGTTAAGATAAAACTATTTTACAATCCATCTCACCAAAATGTGTGATTATGGGGAATTCAAAAGTCAGTGCTTGATTTTGGAAAAAAACATATTGCTCTGTGATTTGCTGCACCGGGAGAGGAACACATGGCTGCAGCGTGCAGGAGCAGATAGAAGACCGGATTATGGCACAGTCAGTGACAAAACCTCTCTTATTCTAAAGACGAAGACCTAACTTCACCAGAAGAAAATCTGGATTCAGTCTGAACAGGGTCAGTAGTGGTTGTTTCCCCTCCTACTGACTTTAATTAATTCCACTTCCACCTCAACACCTCTCCCCCTCCCCCCACCCAAAGTTATCTGGTTTGAATAATCATTGCGGATTCAGGGGAACTATTCACAAGATAAAAGATTCCGTCTACCTTACAAGTAAGTGGTTTGCAAGATTTTTATTTTACGGTTATGACAGCCTACTGGGATGTTCCATTTTCTTGCTCCCTGCTTTGCAACTGCAGTATAAGGAGTGAACTGATTAATGATCATAGTCATTACAAAGAAGTGGGGGAGGCAGATAGATGGCTAGATAGATGTGTCAGTTGTGTCGTTACCATCTCTGACATGTGTGAACACTGGAACTAAGTCAAATATAAAAATAAATTGCCATAAGCAATAGCAAAATGAAGATGTGTACTTGTAAGTTTATGTATCTGCATGTCTTTTTGCATATATATGTTTTATATATATGTTTGTGAGCAGAGAAGTATGTTTACACGATATATGTGCATATATGTACATATATTTATACATTTATAAAACATCCTCAGTACATATAGAAAATATGTAAGTTCTGTATGTATATAGGCATACACATATACTAAATACAGTAAGTGTACAACATTTTATTAAAATAAGTAAGTTCTCTTTTCTTATATAAAACCTTAAGTCCAGCAACCCACCAAGCCCATTGTCCTTTACTCATTGCATAATTAAAACTATATGTAAACCTCTTAAGCCTCACCAAATCAAACAGACGTTTGATGTTCTTTGTTGGAAAGTGGTGTAAGCACTAAGTGTGAGCCCGAAGTGTTTCCTAAATGGTCCAAAGATTTATTAACTTCAAAAGTTTATAATTTTCTGGTTTTTTTTTTTCAAGAAAGATCTCTTTTTGCTGAGAAAGCATCCAAACTACAGGATGCTTTCATTTTACAACAGATGCTTAAGGGTCTTATTAACACCTATATCTAGGACAAAATTAAGTCCAGGTGTTTTGAGCTACAAAAGACAAGAAATTAACTTTGTGGGTAAGGGGAAAACAGGTTGATTTCAATAAATTTTGTTTAAAAAGGAAATCTGTTGATAGGTTTTAATGATGCAGCATATGCTGGTATTGATGTGAAATTTGCATGAAGTGATTTGTCACAGCGGTTCACAGTGCCTAGGGAGAGGGAGCAACTTATTGGGGATGCTGACCCCTAAATCAAATTGGTTTGGATATACTGAGAACACTTCATAAGAAAAGCAATGACATCTACTGTCTACTCATCTGTTTTTATAATCTTTTCTTAGAAAGGACTCATTAGATTTGGAAAGAGTACGTTTTACCTGACAAGATTTTAGGGATGACCTAGAGCATCTCAACCACCATCTGCAGCCTGTTAACTGCGTAGTTACTCAGGAAGAAAAGCAGGCCCTTCAGAGGTTAGGGAATGAGGTTAATGAGAGGAAAACTCTGCAATAAGATAAGAGTTGTGACTAGCCTTCATAAAAATGACAGGGAAAGCAAAGAAATAGAAAATGAAATTTTCAAAGAAAAATACCCACCTGTCCAGGACATGTGAAAGTTGTAAGATAGACAAAGAAAAGGGTGGGGAATACCACTCCAAGACCAATGAAGCAAGGAAAAGCAGGTAGAAGTCGTATGACCTAGGATCTCCTGTTTCAGTTCAGTGCCATCAAGAAACTATTGTTCTGTAAGTACAGGTATATTGCGACATATTGGCTCTATCTGCACTGGTAAATAGTGAATGGGTCCAGCACTGAAACATAGCTGTCTACACTGTTAAATTCCTATAACAGACTCAGACACTGTCTTGGCTCGGGCAAATCCAAAACTCCCAAGCATGCTTAGGAGTTAGCACAGGTCAGGTACCACTTTTGTAGGCAGTTTGGATGTAGCTAATGCATTTCGGAGATTAACGGTACTAGTGTGAGTGCACCCTGTCCACTGATTTCAAGGTCAGTATGTCTTAGCACTACTGAGTTTACCTTTACGTAGCTACAATGGTTCAGTCGAACTCTAAAGCGTTTTCTCAGGAGGTTAGAGCTGGTTGTCTTCTGCTGTCCTGGTAGCACCTGAATAAGGAAAAAGCAGCCTAACAATGGCAGGCATTTGTCCATTAAGCCCATCTGATTAAATGGAAATACTATAATGCAATTCACACTAAATAGTTAGCAAACAGCAAGAGTGACAAAACAGTATTTTCACTCTGTAATGCATTATAATTTAATGACAAACTCAACATATTTAATGTTTGACACAATCAAATATAAGTAATGATTACTGTTGTAGAGATGATCTGGTGTTCTTCAAGGTCAGTGGAAAGCCTGCTGTGATGTTCATGTGTATTAAGCCTAAGGCTAGTAATTTGACACAGAATTAGTGAAAGAAGGAATAGAATATTTTCCAAAAATCTCAGCTTTGTATCACCTGCTGAGATCTTTTGATAATCTGGTTGCTTAGTTTGGTGCTTTGGTAGCAGCAACATTCTTCTGAAAATTCGGGCCTTAAACTACTGACCAGTAGTTGAAAAAATACAGGAGAAATTCTGGCCCTATAACAGTTTTGTCATCATCTTAATTTGGGCTATAATTTTAAAGATGTTTTATCCCCTCTGTTGCTTCTTGGTTTATTTCCTTCTTTTGCTTTCACTTTTTCTTTCAGATACTTTGCTTTTAGGATTAAAAATATATGCAAGTTGACCCTGTTCTGACCTGATTATCTCATAGCTGTGAATCCTGTATTCAGCAATTCCAAAAAGTGTGTTTTCCAACACAATATTGAATTAACTATGTTGTATGTTTTCCAAGCATATTAATTTAAATGTAAATGTTAATGTCATAGATGACTTTGTATATATATATAGCAATAGTGTTGAGCTGTTGTTGAATAACCATTTCCATGTAAAGGTCTTTTTCAGTATTAACTTTAAACTACATATAACTCTGAAAAAACTGTCACTTTTTCAGGCTTTAATTTTCCATCTGTGATCTCAGTTTGTAATGAAACTTTAACATTTTTTTGTGGGTACTCTTTGTTTATTGTTTTGTTTTGTTGTTTTGGTTTAAACAAATTTTTTAAATACTTGTCTGAAAAGAAGATGAAGGAATAATTCCTTCCTGTAAGAATGTTTTTAATGTGTTGTTTTTAAATAGCTTTAATATTGATTTTAAATAGGCTTAGAGAAAAACATACCAAACTAAACAAAAAAAATTCAGGAAAATTATTGCCAGTGATCAACAATACCATTTTCTTATTCCACAGAAAATTGTCTTCTTTATTTCATGGCATTATTAGATTTAGCAAATAAGTTTATCCACCCAATTATTCCTAGCATATCTGTGGAAGACAGCAACATGATTTTCATAGCTGCTCTTGCCAGCATTTTTTATTACAGAAATTTTCCACCAATGTTCAAACTGGGAAGGTTGAAGTGTTTTCTTCCATATTTTTTTGTGAAAAATGTTACTTTGTCCTATGAGTATTTTCCACAAGAATACATTTTCTAATCTGAGCGAAAGTTTTTCATTTTAACTTTCTAAATACTTTTGCCTTGCTTTAGTGCACATAAGCACTGAAAGTGTGTCTACAAAACAGAAGATATAATTGAAATTCAGGAAGATATTTTTGCCTAGGATCCTTCACAGTTTCGTGGGTATGGATACGTTCATTCCTTTTTTGTTTTCTTTGACAGGAAAATTCCTTTGATTAACTAAAGGGTTGTCTTATAAAAGGTAATTGCTAGTTTTAAATCCAATAAAGTTGAAGATTGTGATGGTAGATAGTATGATTATGCCTTTAGTTTCTGGCAATGAAAGTAATGAACTTTTTCTCCAATATGTCCTGAAAACTAGCAGAGGCAGCAGCTGCCCACTCTTGACTGGTTTATATACAAGTGTAGGGGCCCATTGCATTAAGTCTGTACAACGGGCCCTGGAATGATTTTCCAAGCACTGGTATTTGGTGCACACCTCAGCCATGCTGTGGAATTGTCCTGGGATGCAGCCCAACTGCATTATCCCTCCCTGCCCTCCACTGATGTCCTCAAAGTTCTCACATGAACTCAGGCACTAAGATTGGAAGGGACCTATGGCCTGTGTTAATAAGAGTCTGTCCTAGTCCAGATGATCACAACTATGAAATAGATGTTAAAAAACACTTGCTGTACTTATAGAAACAACAGTGGAAAGCAAACAGCTGTTTTACTTATTTGTCTACAAAAGTGTTTTTTTTTTAAATCCAAGAAACAGTAAGATGAAGGAGCTCTTATATACAAGGTATTTAAATCATTCTCTAGAGCTGCATAGTGTGGACATACTGAATTCCAGAGTAGAGTTAAAAATGCTTTTAAATTCTCCAGGTGCATTCCCTCAGGATATATAAGCAATCTCCTTTGCAATTCTGAAAATGCAATGTTCCCAAATGCATTGCAAATGTTGATTGTTCACAGCTTTTCTATGGGAGAAATCTCACATTTATCTGCCCTTTCGCCATTACTCCAGAGTCCACCGAAGCCCTAAATGGGAGAATAGCCAAAGTTTGCAAGCCACATAGTGACAGGTTTCACCAATAGAGTAAAATGTGCAAAGACCTCTTCCACATCCATTATAACCATAGTGGAGGACATTCAGTTAAGCATAGCTTTTAATTACAGCAGCAGTAAGACAAACCACAGCTTTGCTGGGCCATAGTGATACTCCCCTTGTGTTCTGGTGATGGGATTGTACCAGGCTGGACACAGCAGGGAAGAAGGCAGAGACAGGCTATTATCCCTCAGCATCATTAGCCTAAAGGCAGGGATGAGTCCTGAGAATTTGTAAGCAAAGGATGCCCCCTTGTGCAATGGTATCACTGAGCACAAAGCCTGTAATTCTGAAATAATGTGGAGTACTGGAAACATAGGCTTTCTACTAAAATGTTATGTTATTAATTAAAAGTATTTCCTTATCCATATTTTAAATCCTAATATCTTAAATTTAGCATAATTGCAATAAAATATATGAATAGAAAAAACACAACGGAGTATTTTCATGAACCATATTTCAAATTTTCAGAGACCAAACATAGCTTGGAACATTTTTTATTAAAGAACAGGTCCTGAACTTTTTTTTTTAATTCCCATGGGATTGCATTGGCCAATACCATATTCTGCAAACCAAAATCAAATTCAGAAGTTCAATTTAAATCTTGGCAACCCTTCAAGAACATTAAAAAGAAATTAAATCAATTTTGGAGAGACAAGCTGTTATATTTTAACTTTCTTTTTACATAAATGTTAAAAGAATATTTTCTTTTTGGAATCTGTCCATAGCATATGACCAAGACCCTCCTGCAGTAACCAGTTAACTGGCCCACTTACGTTAGTTAAAATATAGCAAAGAAAAATGTATTTTAAAGGGGTCTTAGGACTGCCATACACCAACTACAGTATGGTTGGTTGGTTTTTACCTCCCCTCTTGCTAAGGACACATTTTTACAGAGAACTAAAACCACCCAGCAACCCTTCTTTTGCTTTTGGACTAGCTGGTACGTCAAGTCTACAGCTATGTACCCTGGTACCCAAAAGAAGTTGCAGACATCGAAACTGCCTCTTGGCTAAGGTCCATTAGCTCATGGTTGACCCCAAATCAAAACTGGGAACAGGCAGACAGAGTGGCAGCTGGCCGATACCTGTTGGCTCTGCCCAGAAAAATTTAGCAGAACTGAGATAACATACTTGTGCCCATGTTCTCTTTAGTTACTAGTACAGACAGTTTGTCCTTGGTGAGCTATAGGGACAATTCCCCATTAATATAAAATATGGTTTTAAACCAATAATCAATAACTTTGGGTTTTATGGAAAACCTGCTGCTGATTTCCAAAGAAGCTGAATCATTCTCTTAAGTATTTATAAGGGAACAATCCTGAAGGATTTCTGGCAACATCCAAGGTATTTATAAGAGGGGCTCAATACAAGTAAAAGCAGTTGCTGCTGAATCTTCCCTTGGACTGATGTATAGCGCAGTTAAGAAAATTTATTACAATGAAGAATATGAAGATTTGCTTAATACTGCAGAGCAAAGAGTGACCTTATTGTGCCAAATGAACATTGCAGACTAAGTAAAAATATAAATAAGTGTGTGATGGAGGAACTCTTGAAAGATGCTGATATACACAGTTTCAATGATAAATTAAAGATGTCTCTATTTAATAAAGTTAGTTACTTCTGTGAATGTTTAAAAGTTCAATTTTTTATTTACTAAGGAAGAAGCCATCTAATAAAGGCAATAAAAGAGTTACTTCAAACATAAACCATTCTAAATTGACTTACAGTTTAGCTGTAGTTTTTTAAAGTAGATACAGTATTACGTATTATTATGTATAGCAGTACTGTGAGGACCAGAAAAAAACACAAATGTTAATGGAAACAGATCCAGAAAATGGAGGTGAAATATATATGAGGTGAGTACTCAGCAGCATAATCCTCAAACACGTATGCTGAACCAGAATCTTCCGTCACGGCACACTGAAGTTGTAGGCCAGTTTGGATTTGTATCATTCTACACCAGCTGAGATTGATTTGATACAGAGTTTTGGAATTAATGTTTTGCAAACTCCTTTACTGGCTTACTGTTCTCTAGAGTTACTGAATATATTTTAAGCAGAAGCACAGTAATAAACTGCAGCTATGCCAGGTGGATAGTTTTTGTCCTGTCAGAGCGTCCTGTTGCACTACTTCTGTAGTTTAAAATATGCGAAAGCTGTGAACTCCAAAGGTACAGAGCAAAACAGTATCAATATACACACAACTTAAAAAAAAAAAAAAAAAAATTGTTGACTTCAGGCCTCTAGCTCACATTTCCTTTGAACAGGGCTTGGCGTATTGCCCCTAACTGCACTTTCAAAAACGTTCAAGTGAACACAGTCCAGTGACAATATGATTTTATTGCTTGAAAATCTTAATTTTGAGTTTCTTCAGGATGCTTTACCTTGAAGCATGCCAGCTCTTTCAGCACTAGCTCAGACGTCCCTCATAGAGCGTTGTGTCCACAGAGTTGCACCTAAAATGGAAATGAGACAGAACGCTGATGTTTAAACACAAAAAATTCCTCCACAAAATGCAGCTCTAGTGATAGAATTTATTCAGTGTCTGTGATGTCATCTTCAAAAATTTTTAAGTTATTGTAGATTTCCAGTAATATAGCTCTTATTTACTCCCTGTTATATTCAAAAAACTAAGTATAATTTTATGTGAGCATAGATTCAACATGTAGCCCTGGCAGAAGCCTTTGTGACTGATGGGTGCTTTCATGTGAGACAGTCCTGATGGACCTATTTGATCCATTACAAAGTCCTGGTGGCAGGACTGCAAACTTGGGAAGCTGGAGGGGTGGGTTTGGTGTCTTCTTCCTCCTCACAGAACTTACGTCCACACTGCCCATTGCACAAGATGATACCCTACTCATGGGCTCGAGCTTGGTATATTACCCCACCGCTTGGGCTGAAGCTGTGCAAAACAGCATAGATCTTTTGTCATCTACAGGAAAAAAAGTTCTGTATGCTGTTGGTTAAAACTGTAGTAACCAAATAATGCCATTTTTTGTGTGGGGGCTATATGATGTATATGTTTGTCTTTTACATCCCTCCTTTTTCAACAGAAGAAGATGAAAATTCATTCAGATCCTTGTTTAGGTATGATGCTGGGGAAAAAAATTGTGCAAGACAACATAAAACAAAGATATAGGTGAGGACAATGCACTATGATGCAGAGTTTCACAGCAAATGAGTTAAAAAGTAAAAAGAAACCAATTTTATTTAGTTTCTTCCACAATGACATTTTTTGTAATTAATTAAATGTAAGTAATACCATAATGTGGAAGCAAAGTACTAGTGAAAATGGAGGTTAAGCACAAGCAAGTACTTGTGCTCCTTCTTGCTGAGGCACAAGCAAGAATTCATGCATAACCATTCTGGTTACAGAAACCCCCTTTCTTTTGCAGCAGGAGGTCTGGCCAGCAGTGTTGTGAGAAGCAGCGACTCATTCCAAATGTACCACTGTATTGGCTTTATGTGGCAAGGTTTTGGTAGCGGGGGGGGTTACAGGGGTGGCTTCTGTGAGAAGCTGCTGGAAGCTTCCCCTGTGTTC
>JAVJGG010000017.1:16017115-16038124 GCA_035590195.1 Aviceda cuculoides | reverse complement strand
CATACTGAACTCAAAACACAGCACTGTACCAGCTACTAGGAAGACAATTAACTCCATCCCAGCTGAAACCAGGACAATTAGTTACACTGTTTTTAATAAAATTGCAGCTGCTTTCCCGTTTCCACATTAATCAATACAATCTTAAATCAGTCCCTAGAGAGCAGTTTCAGTAGCTAAATTTTGCTAACAAAAGTATCTCTATACAGTTTATGTCAATCTATGGTCTTCAAATTCTTTACAAATCCTCAGTGTTATTGGATGCCCAAGTAACATATTGGTAAAACATAGTCCTCCACGTGTAAATGGCTAAAAATAACTATTTTCCCGCTTTTTGGAAATGGTGTTGTGTGCTTTTATATCCTTCAGATCTGTATCTGTATGATGTTATTTATTGCATACCTTTAATATACTGTGTTTGGTACTATGAGGCTAATGAAGGTGACGTGCTTATTCTAAATGTCAGTGGCACTGAAAGAGGGTTTTGCTGTAATTGATACCTCCCTTGATACCAGCGCTAAATCTGGTGTTCAGTTATATGTCTCAGATTGGGGGAACCTCCAAAACTACAAGAGGACACCATGTTCTACAGAATGACCTAGAACCACTACTGCAGAGTCACAAAATGCTATCCGCTGTTTTGCTATGCGAAATACGGGAGCCCTGAGGAGGGAACTTGACTAGAAGAGAGTAATGTAGAAAAAACCTATGGAGAACTATTAATTTTCCTGCATAATTTTCCTGCTTACTGCAATGGAAATCAAGAAGATCAGGTTCAAATGCAAGGTTGCAAAGTTTGACACAGGGAAAATACAAAAAGAAAGCAGGATTTCAGCTGAATAAGGATTTTAAAACCTGAGAAGATAAAGTATTTATTATTGCATATATATTGTCATCAAGTAGCAGTGAAATTTGAAAATGTTTAACAATTGTAAAACAATAGATACGAGAATCTAATATTTATATTAATTGAAATTATTATATTTTTAACTTATTTTTGCCTTTCACTTGTTTGCCTAAATTTGGGACAATTTATCTTAACAATTTATGTACATGCTCTTTCAACAAATTATGTATGTAGGATTAGAAACTAGCTTTAATGCTTGAGGAAACATAAATCTAATATACAGAAAACTAATTAGTAGGAAATGAACAGGGAAGAGAAAAGAATACTGCTTTGGACAAATAACCTTTTTTCAAGTACAAAGAAGAGTATGTATATGCCTTTCAGGTTGGTAACCTTATTTTCAGTGTGTCAGTTTAAACATTTGAATGTAGTAAGTTAGAACTAATGTAAAGCAATGAAAAGAATAATTTGATACATAAATGTTGCTTTGATCAAGTCAGAACAGATAATTACTGAAGGAAAATAGAACAATAATGCTTGCAAGAGTCCATGTATTAAGTTTCATATATACTAATCCCCATGCTGTATCTTTTCTACTCATGATCTTTCAGTGCTGGTAGCAAATAGTTGTCAAAATCTTTATAAGTAGTCCTTGCAAGAATAAGTGTTCTTCCTTCAGTTTATCAATGTTTTGATTGAGTGAAAACATGAAACATATTTGTTCTCTTTTGTTGCATGTATAAGGGAAATGTCATATACTCATTGTATATTTTTGTAATTTTTTAAATTGCAGATCATTTTATTTAAAACTTACAAATGCTCCCCATGTATCAGCCTGGTTTGTGGTTTGCTAAATATTTTATATATAGGTGTATATAACAAGACTTACGATTTCAAATTATGGTTTTCTTGCATGAAATAGATTTTTGCCTTTTAGGTAGCTTTCAGGTGCTTTGGCTCTTTTGAATTCCTACTTCCATTATCCCAGTTTAAGTCTTTGTGACTACTGCCTTCCCGTCAGGTTCCTAACGCCCGAAGGACTGGTTTGGTTCCGTGAGCCAGCACACTGCAGGTCTAGAGTGTGCTGAGTGATGTGAAGCTCATGAAGAGAAGCTTCATACGATCGTAATACTCGATTGCAGAGGGATCCCTGTATGCTTCTGCATAGAAATATAGCTTAATTTTTTTCATTTAAGATGAGCCCTTACATTTAGCTTCTGAACCTTTGTGCTGTGTTGGTGTCTCACTTCTTGAAATGTTGCTTTCAGACTAATGGTTAAGTAGTAATATGTGAGTATTTACTGGACCTGTTATTCTAATTTTTTGAATACTGCAATGTCCTTAAAATCTCAGTTCCTACTTCTGCATTGGGCAGACTAAAGCAGTTAAAGAATGGACTTCAGTAACTGAGTAAACATCTAAATAAGTATCCTCTTGCAAGGGTATAGTCCCAGTAGAGGACATATCAAAATAGAAATGGTTCTTTGCTTCCACCGAAGATGTGTATTCAGTGATTGTCTAAGTGTGTAGAAATTGAATAAGGTAGCTTTCCACTGAATGCTGACTTGACTGCTTGATATCCTTTGCTTTCCTTTAAACCATTGGATACCCTTTATGGAAAGAATACACAGCACTTTTCTGAGATTAGAAGAGAGTGACTTTGCCATGACTCCTCAACTGCATAGGAGGAACAATAGAGAAATCTAAAATAAGTTTTCTGTCTAGGAGAAAATGTTGAGGGCAGCATCATCATTTCTAGCCCGTGGAACTGCAGTGGGCTGTTTCTCTAGCCACAGCTTGTTTCATGCCCAAATGTTAGTTCAATAAAGTAAATGTGTCCCTCTCACCTAACGGTGACGAACCTAAGTTGTAGATTATTTTGTGTATGTAATTAATTTAAAAGCTTGTAAATATTATATGTATGTATCTTAAAAGATCTATTTGTACATACATATATCCACACATGTGCAGGCATGACGTCAAAGACAGCATTTAGGATATATATGAAGTTGGCTTCTGTAATGTATCTTGTAATTCTGCAAGTTCTATTTACCAGGGACTTTTTCCTGCCAGCATAGCTGCTTTTTTATCAGTGTCTGGTCTGTTTGCCTGTTGCTGAAGACAGAGAAGAGTCTTTAAGGCAGTCTTGGAGGATAACTGTTTTAGGATCAAAAGGTATAGAAGGTAAAGATTTTACTGCAAATAAAAGAAAACAGACTATAGCTTGTGTCTTATAATGTTTATTGTTTTTTAAAAGTTTATCACGTAAAGAGTTGTCTGGCTCTGTGTGTGTGTATATGTATATATGTGAAGTAATTTGAAGCCATTCAAATTAGAGTTTGAATTTTAATATTTTTGCTCTTAAGGGTTTCACATTATGCCATTGATGTGTAACCCGTGTTATGTGTTTCCTTACTGTATAAAGTTGATCTGCCATTTTGGGCCAGTACGACCTGTCTATTCAGAGTCAACTACCCTTTTAAAGCTGCTTTTTAGACCAAATGGTGGAGCTACTAAACCCCTTGGAAAAGGATGAGAGGAGGAGGAGCATGAGAGGAATTAAGGTTTTTTAAGGAAGCCCTCCCGAGTTTGGCAGAAAGAAGCAAGGGAAAGGCTGCAAGGCTTTTCATCATGCATAGGTCAAGGAGGCAGTGCCGTTCTCCGCTACGTTTCGGAGTTGGTGGTTGAGTGGAAAGTGGCCTTGAGGTTCCCCTGAGGAGAGACTTTCTGGGCTAGGGACAGAGGTCACCAGACCAGCGCATTTCCAGGAAGATTCCAGTCCTGGATCCTCTGTTTCCTCTTGTTAACTTGTTTTTACTGTCTCTGTGGCATGAAGTGCTTGTACATTTGCCAGTATCTAAGATACAGTTCTGGTGTTTAAATTTCTTGTTAACTTTTGTGCAAGTATTTTTCTGTGGGAAAGAGTGGGGTAGCTGCTACTGGGTTGGGCTGAGGACAGAGATGAATGATTTGATGAGATAGCTGGGAAAAAAACCCACTTGCTTTGCTAGTAATTTTCAGAGAGCGTGATGCTACATAATTTTCTTTTAAAGGCTCTTGACATATTCAGTAGAAGTATTTCTGCCTCCTCAAGACCCGACGTGTGTGTTTGCAGTAATCAGTCACATTTACAACACACAATATGAGTTCAAAATCCAGTTTTTATTGTCCGATGCTCACTACATTACACAGTATATTGCATAGTTTTATACACACGTTAAAACAGTATGTATGTTGCTATTGTGATCCAGTGAAACTGTGAGATACTGTTGACTCACAGATGAGCATTCAGGACTGACAGAAACGTGGAATGAAACTTCCTGCATCTTTCAGATCTGGAGAAGGGCCTGTGTTCATACTTTTTCCAACTTCACTACCATTCCAATAAGTATCCTAGACCATTACATTAATGAAAACACTACTGGTAATTCTAGACTGACATGGAAAATCATGTTCGTGGTTTAAAGGAATTAATTCACAAGTTCCATGCATGTGTCCCAATGTAGATTTTGTTGCTGTGATAGCAAGTGTGATGGGGGGGGAGTTATTTGCCGCTCGCGGACGACCGGGGTGTCGATCGGTGGGTGGTGAGCAATTGCACTGCGCATCATTTGTACATTCCAATCCTTTCATTATGACTGTTGTCATTTTATTAGTGTTATCATTATCGTTATTAGTTTCTTCTTTTCTGTTCTATTAAACTGTTCTTATCTCAACCCATGAGTTTTACTTCTTTTCCTGATTCTCTCCCCCATCCCACTGGGTGGGGGGGAGTGTGCAAGCCATTGTATGGTGCTTAGTTGCAGAGAAAACAGCATTAAATCTTCCAAGGCAACTAGCTGAGTAAGCAAATTATTCAGCACATGAAAGGAAGTGTCATGACAAACAAGATAATTAAAAAGGACCCTCCAGTTACCTTCTGGCCATTGGGTTCCATCATAAGCTTTGATGAAGTAGCAAATGCTAATTAGCCCCTATGGGTAAAAGGGGCAGTTCCAGTAACAGCCATAATGTCAAAGGCAAATAATGTTATAAATGTAATTGATAACTACGCTCTTGCATCAGCTACTAGACCAAAATGAGTTTTTCATCAACACCAACACTTCAGGATGAAAATAAAAGTATAAGAAATAAACAAGTTGTCAGACAAATGCTACAGGAAAATTGAATAGTAGGCTTGATTTTCTTAGCTAATACTGTAGGTGACAACAGCAACAAAAAAAGACTTTTGTCTAAATGTTACAGAGATGTCAGAAATTATTGCATTTTCAAAGACTATAGTTTTGATTCATTAAGGCTAAAAAGAATTATTTTCTGATTTTTTTATTTCCCTCCACACACTTTCATATTTCAGACTTTCATTTGAGTAGCTCAGAGACAGATTTTTAAATGTGCGTATGTTTCCTGAAAAAGTCTGAGAAAACGATTTGCATTTTATGCAATCCAAGACTGCATTTCAACATCCCAGAAGTTTCTTTGTATTTCTATATATTTTCTATATATTTAATAATTACCAAAAAATTTATGAAAGCATTAAAGAAATACGAAGAATATTAAGCATTTTTTCCTTCAAGTCTGTTCTCCAAACTCATATTTTACATTATTAATTGCTAATCACACATCTTCCATGATTCTTTTACTGATCCTTGCACAATAGCAATGACAAAAATTACTAGTTTATTAAATAAGTCATTGGAAAGTATCTGTGAACAAAACCCACCATGTTGCTTAAACTGTAACTTGTTTCTTTTCCTTCTGTTAATCAGTCCTACTTTTTGGTCATTTATCTGTCCTTCTTTGGGTTGTCTACCCTGTACTGAAGAAGGTCATATCATACTAATTCTTTTGCAAAGTGTTACAAGTTCCATATTAAACCAATTCACTTTTTGTCAGCAGCTCTCCTATTGGTATACTCTTTCAGAATCTCATTTCGCTGGTAAATAAATCTTTCTTCCAATTTCCAGCCTAAATATATTAACGGACAGCTCATATATATTCTAGTATCAATGCTATCAATTTCATTTTTTTCCTTACTTTCTTGTCTGCACTTGGTGATAATATTTCTATGCCTTCTCAGGCTTCCTTTCTCTCTCCTCCCTTCAGACAGGCAATCCAATTTGCTGATCACTCTGGTATCTCCTCTTCTAGTTTGTCTCAGGCATCAGTCCAGCTTTGCTGAATGTGAATGACCACAAAAGTAATTTTTATTAGCTTTGTATCAGGATGGCTTGTATCTACTATCCTTGCTGAAGATCATTATTCTTTGTCTATTTGTTTGAGACATGGCATGAACCTGTGGAATACTAGATACATTGTATGGCATGTTAACAATCAAAAATATTCTGGTGAACTAAATTCACTTCTGGGATGAATCTTCCATTTCATGACAGACATAGTTCATGATCTTAAGTAAATTACTGAACACATGGCTGAGGAACTGAAGTGCAATTAGAATCTGTTCATCCAGTTGTAGCTGAACAGATTATAGAAAGGTAGTGGTCAGTACCTCAACACATTTTTATAGTAATGCTTCACCACAGCTCTAAGAAAACTTGGATAAATAAAGACTGTCCTCCTAGCTCCTGTGTTTAGAATTGATAGTTTATTAGAGCTTCAAAAAGACCATATAAAATGCCTGGGCATTTTATTCTTTTCTACACTGAACTTTGGATGAAAAAACTATGGAAGAAGAAAAGATATTCTCTACTTATTTGACAAGGGATGAAAAAGAAGAAATGATGGCTCAGATTCCGATCAAATAACATTTTTCTGGCCCCACTTTATTTGCTATTACAGTGGTGCTGTCTAATTCATTCCCACTGTTTTTCAAAAATCTGGTGGTTTTTTAAGCTGTGATGAAAATTCCAGTATTTAAGTTGCTTGACAGTAAACTTGAAAATATACCTGGGATTATTCTGTCCAAGGCAAAATGGAGAATGTTGTGATCCTGGATCAGATTACCTGTGGTTTCAGAACAGAATTATTATATTGCATACATTTACAAGGGGAAAACAATTTAATTATTGGCTTACATAACTGATTAAATAGTCTGTGATTCCTTCATGTGTTAGGGTTCTTTCCTATAGTGACAGAATGCATGTTCTGGAGGATGGAGACAAACCAGAACCCGTAGCAAGTATCCTGTGACTTTCCCCAACCACACTGAGCAGTGAAACAGTTAAGGTGCTCTGCAAAAAACACCACAAGACCCACTTTGTCATTCTTTTTCCCCAAAGCTAAGGTTATTGCTTTTATACAGCTAAGATCATAAAACTGTATTCTTTTCCTGGAGTATTGTTTTGAAACAACAATTATTCTTGGTTTATGCCAGTGAATGAGAAGGATGTGGCCTTTAGTCAGGTTTTTTTTTCCAACTGCAATGCTTATTCAACAACTGTCTAAGAAAATAACTTGACTCTAACCTGAATGTTTCTGGTACCACAATGCTCAGTCCCATTACCAGTTATTATAGAGAGTGAAAGTGTTGCGACATTGGATCAACAAGCATGTGCTTATGAGTGAAGTTCTTTTAAATTACTTGCAAAACTGACTTATCAACAGATGTATCATTCTCTGCTTAGGAAAATGGTTTACCTGAAATGGCAAATGAGTCTGGAATTAAATATTCTGAATTCATTGGTGGTGTAACATGCAGAAGCATAGTAATCTCTTCTGTAAGTGAAGGCATGAATGCAACATAAGGCCTACGTATTTTTATGTGAAAATATGGTCTGTTTTGTGAACATTCATGATCAAACGCTTTATAATTTTATCTCCATCTTTGTGGTTCAATGCTGCTATATTGTGCCGCTTGCTTCTAATGAAGTAATTAAAAAAAAAGTTATAGCAGAAAGTATCAGAAGAGTCTTTTTTTCTTTCAGAGAATTATTAAAAGTATATATGGAGGAAATTAAAAGTATATGTGGAGGTAGCTCAGGCATCACAGACTCCTGTATGTGTTAAACATAGATTTATCTCAACATAACCCCTTTGCCAGAAAGAGAAACACATGAGTACAGACAGCTATATATATGGGAAAATCACACCTGACGGAGTATACACAATTCTAGTTATGAAAATGTTTTGACAAAGTCTTTCTTATAAAAATAGTCACAGGTAGTCACATGATTTGAAATGTAATTGCTTATCTACTGCATTTGGGAACTTCAATCTGCAAAACAGACTTTCTATCCCAAAGGACCCAAAGATTCTATTAAACTGGAATAAACTTATTGTCCTTAATATTCCATCTTAGAATTTCCTTTTTCTCTCCATATGTCTGACTTAGAGAAAGATTCTCTTACTATCTTGTATTTGGCTTAATAGTTTTCCATGACAGAAGATCTTCTGTGTTGTGTCCAGAGGCTGACTAGCATAATATGATTTTTGACTATGATAGTTCCACATAATAAACTAAACAAAAATAAACACACTTCTAGTAAAAAAAAAAAAAAAAAAAAATCAATATTCAAAGTAGTCTTTATTTGCCCAAAGCCTTCATTATCTCTTCCTAGGTGGTACAAATCAAGCCACCTTGCCAGCTTTTCAGTAATACAAAATGCTTCCCACTTGGCCCCTTTCCAAACTGCTTCTATAATGCGTTTGTTCATCAGCTCTCAAGTCAACACAATGTTATGTAGGTGACAATAAAATAAATTAATCGGCAAAAAAATCCTTTGGATGTAATCATGGTGCAGCCATGGGGAAAAGCCGTTAGTAGAGAAGTGCTTGATAGTTTACAGACCTCTGCAACAGATTAGGAGTTGATGCTCATCAAAATAGTTTCTAATAAAGAAACCTAAATGAATAAAAGATGCAGCAGCACACGCTTAGAGAGATTCTAAAATACTAGACAATCAAAGAGAGGAAAAAAAGATGGTTAAAAGCAAAGAATAAAATCTTCATGCCATCACTGATCTTTTGGTGTTAAAGGAAAATTTAAAATGCTACTTGGGTATAATTTTACCTCACTCGTTATAAAAATGTCACAAAAATCCATTCTTTCCCCCATGCCCTCCCAGCCTGCAGGTAGAACTGAACCCACTGCTTCCATTAACAGGAAAAATATGGATTTGTCCCTGTAAAATAATTGTCAGCATCAGTGTGCAAGAAGTAGAGGTACTTTACATTAACAAAAGGTAAGAGCAGAAATGTGGGTTGTTTTAATGGGTTATTTGCCACTCCCAGAACAAAGGTTTTATGCTCCTAAGACTCTATTGTCAGTTACAGAAATAGTAGTTGAAAGCACCTCAGAAGTAAATTAATTCTGTCAATGGATGTGAAAAACATTTCAGTCCTCCATCATTAACAGTGCATAAATGTTCCTCTAATAGGTGATTGTAACATAAATGGTGCAATAATGACCCTTGATTTTAGTCTTGTTATTGTTTTTAGAGGTTTTGTCCTAAATCAGTCTCTAGGAATCTTTTCTTGTAACACAGAAAAAGAAACAGTATTTGCATTTGACTCTTATGTAGATTCAATTATAGTTAGAGGAGGTAAAAAAGGCAAGCCTTATTTTGACAAGTTACATTTATATTTAATTTCATAACATAAATAGTAAACGATAAATGAAATGCCTCTATAAAATTGCATGGGGAAAGGTTAACATGAAGGAAAAGGTGACTCAAAATTAAAATAAATAAAGAACTAAAAAAATGAATACAAACAGTGTGATATCAACAACCTGTAGAGAACAAAAGAACAAAAACAAGTTTGTATTTTTAAAGAAGAGCAATCAGAGTTGCAAGCGAGTACTGAAAATCCTTTTAACTTGGCTTGGAGGTAAGACAACCTTTAGGACTTTTAAATTGGCTTCTTCCATACTGATGTACCTTAACAATATTTTATTTGCAAAGCTGTTGAGCAGCTACTATCCCATGAAAACCAGTAGTGCATATAACCTTCAAAAGTAAGCTCATTTTTTATACAGGAACTTCAGTAAAACCTATGGATTTTTGCCATTAGGCAATCCAATTTGGGAGTTCAGGCATGTGCAAAGTTTTGCTTACATGTAAATCATTACAATTTACAAAAAATTACGGAAACAGGTAAATTCATTCATAAAGACAAAACTTTCAAGCACCGAGCAACTAACTGCATATATGTACAAAATATACGTTACAAGTCATGAAGTTACCTTAACGTATAGAAGGAACGTCGTATTTCAATCCCTTTAATCACATTGACTATGCTAATACAGTTTTGAATGCTCACTTTTGGAAGAAGTGATATCTTTCAGGTAGATACTGTACAGTTCTGTTTTGTGAAGTGACTGAGACAGATGTTTGTGCAAAGGAAGGATTGAAGTTCTCACCATAATTTTTGGAGGTAACTGTCCTATTTCACAACCTGAAATCTTCACTTTCATTGCTCCACCCAGCTATGATGACACCCTCATTATGACAGCACACGAAACTTTACAGACAGGAGTAGTGACACTCTAGTTGTCACAAAAAGAGAAACATCCATGTTCAAAGTAAGAGCAGTAACTCAGAATTGCTTTTGTTATGTCTCTTCTCTGGTGGAACTTAAACAAACCATGAACGTTAGATGTTCTCCTTTGATAAAGAAACAGATATACATTTGCTGCCACATACTTACAGATCAGTTTAAAATTCCTGGGGTCATTTAGGGGAAGTACTCATAAATCTTACCTCAACCCTAACCTAAAATTCCTCCATAACCAGTTTTAGTCAATGGAGAGGAGTCTACTTTAAAGTATTTTTCTTTCTGACTAACTTTTAGATATCTAAAAGATTTGATGGTGCATTTAATATAGCTGTTAATAGGGGAAGACAGGTGTCTTCACAGGTTTACATGACACATCATAAGCAAGCTATCTAAAATGGGTGAGCTGGATTGCCCCAAGGCTATCACGAATGAGTGAATTGCTGTCCCAGCACACAATAAACCTGTGGAAATGCCTGTCTTGCCAGAGGCACTGGAAACAGCCAGCCTATTCTGGCTGCCCAACTTTTCAATGCCAAAACTGAGCTGCTTTCAAGGCCATCTGTAACTATTCCAATTGTTTTCTGGAAGAAGTTGTCTCTTTCAAATGAGCATAATGGGAGCCAAGCCTCACTAGGCTGAATTTATCAATACTTGTCTGAGACTCTTTCTGCTAGCACCAGTTACTTTTACTTTACACAGTGTAGTGTAAGGCTATAACTCTAGGGCTCCACTATACTCTCTCTCCCCACCCTTCCCCTTTCTCACTTTCTATGCATAAAAAAAGCTATTATTAAAAAGTTACAGTTTTCAGTAATTATCTGGAGCCCTGTGCAAACAGCTAAGTGACAGTAAAAATAAAAAAAATAACAAGACAAACATGAAATTAAAAGAGTTCATTTCAGGAAAGTTCAACTATTTCACAAGTTGATCTCATCATTCTGATATAGTGCGTTAGACATAGAGCTCCCTTTAAAATAGGGCAACAATAAATACCTGTAAACCACTTAGAATAAATAGAAGAAAACATCATTATTTCCTTTGATATTTACCTTATGTTTATTAGTAAAGACAAATGAATTTGATATTAATATTATGCATGCTTACGATTAATTGAAGTTGAACAATTATGAATCACAATTAAATGTCTTGGAGACATGTAGAAACACAAAGAAAGGCTGGAAGGGACACTGCCATCTAGCGATGTGATAAAAAGTTAACCAGATCATACATCAAAAATTTCCTGGTGGTGTTATAGAGAAATAAACACAATTCTCAAAAAAGATCTAACGCATTAAAGCTCAAGAGACCCTTAAATTGGGAGGCTGATTTTCTGATCCATTTAAAAAAAATATCCTATCAATGATATTGTGAGTATCATTGTACTTACAGTATGAGATCGATGTGCTTATAGAAGCAGATATGTATGTCTAAGAAAGTGAAACATTCTCTTAGAAAAAATGTATTACTGAACATAATTATACTTACGTTTTCTACAATAAAATCAAGCAAATATAGAAGAAAATTAATCAGGCTAAACTAATATCAATTAAATGTAATTGCTTCGCTGTTGTCTCTGAACTCCAGCATCTGCATTGCTGTGCTTTGTTGTTACTACATTATTCCACAGAAACAATGCTGAAATGTTCGTCAAGATACGTGTGGTGATCTGACTCAACTTCAGGGTAAATTTTTTCTGCCACACTGTAAAAAGAAAGCATGGATGAGCTGTTAACCACAGGTGTCTTTCTCTTTTCACAAAAATAAAGCTCCAGGAATCTCAGGTAGTGCTATGTGGTGCTGGCAAGTATTGCCTGTTTAAAGGCAAGCGCTGCACCTCAACTGATCTAGTACAACATTTCTAATGAGTTCTGTATCTGAATAATAATGATATTTTTTGAGTTTTGATTGCTTCATTAGTGGTGAATACATATCCATTGTATGTATCCATTCTATTCACCATTAATGAAGTAATTAAAACTCAAAAAATATCATTAGAGTTCTGAGATCACTCTTTGATGAATTAAGATACAGAACTCATTAGAAATGTTGTACTAGATCAATTGAGAATTCATTCTATGAAAGTAATTGCACTAGTGAAAGGGTTAAATGCAATTCACCTGAGAAGGGAAAGGATTTAAGATCAAAATTTACAGGGGAAAAGCAAGAACATCAAGAGCAAAAAGAAATACGTTGCAACAATGAGATAGTTTTTAGATATTACTCTATGTGTAACAGAAAAAGAGGAAGAAAAATAAAACAAGACACAAGGAGCAAGGGAATAAATATTGATATTGCAGCAGCAATTGACTTGACATCATAATCTCTTGTCAAGCTGCACAGTGTCTCTTACTCTTGCATTGACATACAGCAGCTCCAAATGTCATCCTAATTATACCAGTGGAGCAAAGTGTCCTTAGGGAAATACGAAGTGGAAACAAACAAACAGTCTTCCCATGCTGTGGGAATGGCACTTACACTTCCATTTTAGTGTTGAGGAATACCATGTTCCACTTGGATCTAAAACATTAGCCATTGTTTATTTATTTGGCTGCTTTTGTCTTTATTATACACTATAGATATTTACATCTGATGATGGTGTTTCTCTGCAAAAAGCTTTGCTATTTTTTTCAAATCCATGTTCTAAGTAAAATATATGTCCTATTAAGGGCCAGATGAATTACTAAAACCAAAAGTACACTTCACTATAAATCTCAGATTTATTTTTCTCTTATTCATTTTCTCTAGATATATAGAGCCCTGTTGTCACAAGACCCATATTTCTTTTTTTTTTTTTTTCTTACAGGATGCTTGTGAAGCAGGAACATATAATCAATCCCTTTAAAAAGATGAAGAATAGAGGCACAGAAAGAAAAAGCCCAGATCTTCAGAAAGCATAGCCATTGTGATTCTTACCAACAGGAGAAAAACGCAATCCAATTCCTCTTTGAATGAGGATAGACATATACAGAGATAAATTTCCTTGCAGAGGTCTGAAAGGACGCACTTCCAGATAGGGGCAATGCTATAGAACCAAGCTATATTTCACCTTTAGAGAAAAGAAAATGCAGTTGGCAAATAGAAACACAGTAGTAGCAGTAGTAGCAGTAACAGCAGCAGTAACAGCAGACACTTGTGTCTTTGATATCTCCAGGAGTGGCTCTTCCTCACTTGAAAGAGTTGCAGTGCTATAGCACAGTCCACAGATCAGAAATTTGTTGGGAGGGACAGCAGTACATGGCATTGACTAGCGTGCAGAGCAGATCGACACACTTCCTTTCCTAAATTCTTGCAGAAGGAGTTTCTACACCTGGGACTCAAAGATGTTCTTTTTTTAAATGTTCAGCCACCACAGAAGCTCTTATTTTTATTCTAGCAGCATGTTTATTTTTGGTTGTGGGGGAATTTGCCCACAGAAAATTACTCTCATCTCCATAGTATGTACAATCCATCATATTTTATAGAGTAGTTCACATTCACTTTCATCATAAAGCTTTCAAAGTGCCATATCACATAGAAAGGAAGGTTTTTGTCAGAAGTGAAACAAGATGGTTACCTTAAAAAGTACTAGCTCCATAAGTAAAAATTACTTCCTTAGTGGAAAAAGTTGAGAATAAATGAAAGGTCTGGGCTGGAGTCAGGGGATGCACATCATCTTTCTTTTCTCACAGAAATTGCATAGGATGGCTTGGATCAACAGTATTTTTCCTACATAGTCTCCTCAATGATAAGAAATATTTATACATGGTTGCAGTAACTCCACAGATGTGCAGACCTGGGCTTTTTGGATTTATTGTGTTGGTGGGCTCTATTTTTCCCTTATGAGTTACATTCTCACTCTCCTCTGAGGTTTATCAGAACAGGGTCAGCATGCAAAGAATTTTCATTTTGCTTTGACATTTCTGACATAGCCTCAAACCAAAGTTTGTGTTTTTCAGTTCTGCTGTTTTCTTCCACCGTTGTGCCAATGTTAACACAGTAACCTGAACCAGGATGTAGAATTAGGAGAGGTTTATTGCTAAACTGATCTTTAACTTGTATGCTGAAAAATACAAACCAAATATAAACCTTAAAACCATTAGCATGTAACAAAGATTATTAGTTTACAAGCCATTAAGTATAATTCACACAATTGTTATTTTACCCCAGTTAAGAAAGTTTTCAACTAGATCTAAGAAAAATATTGGTACAATATTATATTAGAAGAATTTTGAAAGTAGCAAATAGATTCTAATTCTGCCTGGCATTCACGGGTAATAAACTATGAACAGTGATATATAGTGGCTTGATATATTACATTGTATGTCATTTTATAGATACTGTCACATATACACATTGTTCAGTATAAACTCACTGGCTTCTATAATGTTTTTCTTTAATTCTGAAACATTTTTCCTTAATATATCTATAAATTAATAGAAACAAAATACAGGCAAATGAAAACTACTGCAAACTGCAAAGTATTTAGACACCACAGCTGATTAATTTAATGTAGTGTCATGTAATGGATAATATCCTTGTTTAAAATTTAGACTTAAAAAAGAAAAACAAAATCAAACACGTTTGTATCATAGTTGTTCTGGAAAAAGAATTTCCTTGTTTCTTAGGCAGCTCCAAAACTCTGAGCTCTCTTATGTGTCTTGTTTACAGTCCTTGCCATCATTTTTTTTTTTTCCTGCCATCACCACTGTAGTGTTAGAAAAGTATAAGCACTGAGCTTCCAGCTAACAGGCCACACTCAGAGTGGTGATCAGCTGTTTTTACTCAGGCTTACAGCCTGTCACAAGTGAGATCCCCCAGGGATTGATAATAGGCCTTGCGAAGTTCAACATCTTCATAAATTATCTGGATGATGAGATTGAAAGCACCCACACCAAATTTGCTAATGACATTAAACTGGGTGGTAAAGTGGGCATGTCAAAATATGTCTTATGGGCATGTCTTTTAGAGAGACCTGGACATGCTGGAAGAGTGAGCTAGCAAGAACAGTATGAAGTTTAACACAGACAAGTGCAAAGTCCTGTACCTGGGACAAAATAACCAAAGAGCCCAGTACAGGCTAGGATCTGTATGGGTGGGGAGCAGCCTTGCTGAAAGGGACCTGGGGTCCTGGTGAAGAAGCTGAACATGAGTCAGCAGTGCGCTGCCGCAGCAACAGGCACGTTGGATCCTGGGCTGCATCCGCAGGGACGTTAATAGCAGAGATAGAGACACCATCACCACGCTCCACTCAGCACTTGTCAGGCTGCACGTGGAGTACTGTGTCCAGTTCTGGTTCAAAAAAGACATGGGTAGATGAAAGAGGGTCCAGAGGAGGGCTGCCAAGATGATTAAAGGGCTGGAGAACTTGCCCATGAAGAAAGACTGAGGGAGTTAGGTCTTTTTTCCCCTGGAGAAAAGAAGACTCATGGCAGACCTCATCACAGTATCCCAGTACTTAGAGGGCGGCTACAAAGAGGATGGAGGCTCTTTCTTCACAAGGAGCCACATGAAGAAGACAAGGGGCAACAGGTACAAGTTGCAATGGGAGAGGTTTCATCTCGACAGAAAAAGATTTTTTAGAGTAAGAACAATCATTCACTGGAACAACCTCCCCAGAGATGTGGTAGAGTCCCCATCACTGGAGGTTTTCAAAATGCGATTGGACAGGGTGCTAGATAACCTCATCTGTTCTCTCCTTCCCACAAAAGGCTGGATCAGATGATCTTTTGAGGTCCCTTCCAACCTGGGCTGTTCTCTAATTCTATGAAAAGGCAGGAACTGTAATGGTCAGATAGGTGATTTGCAGAGAATCCAGACAAAGTTAATGAAGAGGACAACACTACCATGGATCAGTGGTTTCACGGCCTCCTCTTGTAGCAGTGGTGGAATGTGAAAAACACTTCAACTGAAAATTAACTTTGCAAAATCTAAATAGCTCCTGAATATTAGCTCCTATCACTCTAAGCAGGTGTTTGTAAGCCAACCCTCATTCCTGCTCCTCATTCCAAATGTAATGTTTACTTTTAAATGGAAATACTATCTACCATGGAAATCAAAAGTCTGACAGGTCAGATTTTGCTGGGGAGTACACAGCTGCTCAGCTTCCCTGAGTCAAGACAGCTACTGGAAGAGAGAAAGCCACCAGGACACCATCTCAACAAGGTTGCTAAACGTTTCTTATAGCCTTATTGCTTCTTTAATGCCTCATTGAAAGGTAATATCTTACAGAATGTACATAACTAGGATAATCTGCATATTTAATATTCACAAAATTATGCCACTCTAGAGGTAATTATTCAAAATAATGATACCATTTATGACAGAGACAATGTATTTTAATAAAATACAGTTATCATTTATTTCACAGTTGATTTGAAACACATTGTTGAAATGAATGCTTTGGGCTGCCTGGGAAAAAAAATTAAATGAATGAAAAATCAATCAAAACTCTTAACCTTTCTAACAGTGTGTATTTGGGACAAAGGAAAGAGAAAGGTCATGTCTGAAATCTGTACTACCACAGTGATTTCATGTTTTCCACTCTCATGCCTACTGCACCACTGGAAACTCTTTAAAGAATATAATGAAAATAACATCCCTGTAGGTAATTACAGCAGGAAATGCTGCAGTTGATTGACTACACCTCCTGTCATATGACAGAGAGGTAATCTTTCATCCCTCTTTCCTGTCAGATAACTGAGAACAAAAATAAGGAGTAGTTTTTGTCAGCATGCCTGTATGTCACAGTAATCATTGCTCTCACTAGAGCAACTAAAGTCAGCAAATTGACGTTAATTTTAAAACATTTTCAATAGTTACCTCTGAGTCCTGTACATATGTCTCATTGGAGTGGATTCATTGAAGTCAACTGGATTACTTACTGACCCAGCTAAAATCAATGGGAACAGAGAGAGGTAACTCCCATGTAATCAAAGTGAGCAAGGTTTATTCTTATATGTGAAAATATGAGACTACCGCTACTGAATAAATGGCCCTGAAGTAAGTCCTTTTATGTATTTTTCAAATATGGCTTTACCTGGAGAGTCGTCACCTTCCTTTCACTGTAACCCTTACAACTTCATACACTTTGAACCTGGCACAAAATGAACTCTTTCAGAGAATCTGTGGGTTGCCAAGATTACAGATATTATATGCTACTTAATCAAGTACATTACGATTCTTTCTGGTATAACACACTTTAAGAAATAATATCTTTTCAAAATTCAGACTGGCTTTCATATATTCTGCATAAACGGAAAACACGTAAGAAGCATTTTCTGGGAAAGAATTATAGAGAAATCTGTGTTGCTTTAGTCTGAAAGCTTGGAGTGGAAAAGATTTGGTTAAAAAAAAAAAAAGTTTTTTTGTTAAGTATAATGTGTTTCTGCTTCCTGTGTGTGATTTCTGAAAAGTCAGAAAATATCTGAGCAAGTCAGGATGAAATGAGGAGAGGTATAAAGGGCTGAAATGGAGACAGAGTACTGCAGATGAAAGACAACAGTTAAAATATCTTGAGAGATGAGTTTTGGATAAGACAAGTTGGAGATTGCATAAATCATATGTTTTAGAATTTGTGCTCTTGAAATTGCTTTTCATCCTATTGGTCACTTGTTGCAGAAGAGGGAATGCTTTCAGATACCCCATTGCTTCATGCACACACACCAAAAAAAAAAAAAGAGAGAGAGAGAAAGAAAGAGAGAAAGAAAAAAAAAAAAATCAGTACTGACTAATAGAGAGCATGTTTCTGGACTGAACTCTTTTACTATGAATGTAATAGAAAACCAGTCTTTCTGATGTCATTATATACTACCTTCTGATGAACAGTCATTTTGAAATGGCTTTTCACTATCATCTTTAACAAACGTGTTCCTGCACAAATTCGGATATATTATTTCCTTGATAAAAAACACAGATTGAGAGGGAAGAAACATGAAAAAACACTACGTGAGTAACTATGCTAGGTTTTCAATTATCTCTTTCTGGACCCTCACTCAAAGCAAGAGTGGCCCTGAACATTTTTCTAAAATATTTCAATAGTGTCTCTTCCAAGACATTATGTAGTATTTGTTCTTTTCTTTTTGGTTATAACCTGAACACTGAGATATTGCAGCTTATAAGAATATCCTGCTACTCAGAGTTGAGATGCGGGCGCTTTTGTCTTCTTTGTAATGTAAGATCAGGACACTCGCCTTGAGAAAGTCTTTTTTACCTGATTTAAACACTTCTTTTGCTTCTTCAAATTGCTTCCTAGTGCCAAAACTAATTCAGGTAGGGAGTTTCTGTCCACTAGTGGTTCAGGTCCTTCTAACCCCTTCCAAAAATGATGTAGTTCTGAGACATCCTTGCAGTCTGTCTCCTTTCCCAGCTAGCTGCCATGAACATCCTTACAGCATTTCCATGGGGAAAATGGGATTGAATCCCATTATGTGGGGAGTAGACCTGAAGGTGAGCGAGTATTGTCGTTACACTGCCACCACCAGCTTTAAAAAAGGCAAATGCATTTTTCTGATTATAACTTGCTGTTTATTGTCTGAAAATGCATACAAGTAGGTGAAAAGAATGAGGGGGTTGACTATGTTAGGAGCGGGCAAGGCACAATACTGCCTAGCCTGGCAAGGGCTGAAGCTCTGCACGAGCTCAGAGGCACAACTCTATATCCATGCAAACTTGCAATTTAAAAATGCAATGTACGCAGAAAGTTAGATGACAGCTGAGTATGTGTTTTAACTATAACAGTTTGGGACCTACATTTTTTAATTTCACTTAAATCCCATTTTTAAGAGCCTTAATAGCATCCTGTCCATAATAAGTGACATATAACTAGGACTAATGAGGTTAAACTGAGAAAAGAAATGTCTTTTCCATAATATATTCCAAATAAATATTCTCTTCTCCCAACCTGCCAACAGTTGTCAAGTGCTGGCAATAAGTATCCCAGTGAAAACTATAATTGCTTCTTGTTTTTTTAGGTATTCAATTACCCTTTCTCAGAAATAAAATGTTAACTATTAGCAAAGTCATAGAAACAAAGCACTACAAAGCAAAACAAAGCCCAAAATATCCATCAACTCAACAAAGGGAGCAAAGGAATTCAGAAACAACTGAAAGATGAAAGTGATATGAAGGTAAAAGCAGAAGAACATTTTTTAAAACATAAATTCTGTGTCAGTTCTCTCACCTGTTTACTAGGACTTCTTACTCACGTGTATACTTGTGTTAAAAAAGCTTATAGTAAGTCTCCTGTGATAAATCTCATCCTTTAAAAATGTTTCATTAATTTCTCTTCATTACATGAATACAGGAAATTATCCAGACATTTTACTCTGTTGGATTTTCTCTTGAACATGAGCCAGCAATGCGCCCTTGCAGCAAAGAAGGGTATTGGTGTCCTGGGCTGAAGCAGGCACTGCCAGCAGGTTGATGGAGGTGATCCTTCACTTCTACTCAGCACTGGCGAGGCCACACCTGGAGTACTGTTTCGAGTTCTGGACTCCCCAGTACAAGATAGATATGGACATACTGGAGAGAGTCCAGCAAAGGGTGACAAAGAGAAGGCTCGGGGGGTTCTTATGTGTGTGTATAAATACCTGAAGTGACAGTGCAAAGAAGACGGAGCCAGGCTCTTTGCAGTGGTGCCCAGTGACAGCACCTGAGGCAGTGGGCACAAACTGAAACACAGAGGTGCTGTCTGAATGTCACAAAACACTTTTTTACTGTGAGGGTGGCTAAGCGCTAGCACAGGCTGCCCAGAGAGGTGGTGGAATCTCCAACCTTGAAGATATTCAAAAGCCATCTGGAACCGGGGTAACCAGCTCTAGGTGGCCCTGCTAAAAGAGGGGAGTTTGACTACATGACCTCCAGAGGTCCCTTCTGACCTCAACCATTCCGTGATGTTGTGATTTTGGGCAGAAATCTTAAAAATAACAATAAAAACTACCAGGTTTATGCCATTGATACTCAAGTTAAAATTGTGATCTATAGCCTAAACTTCATTGGATTTCTAGATATAAACCTAGTCTATAAAGCCAGAGTTATATCTCCAGCCAATGGATTAAATATGGTAAATTAACTGCTTAGGAAAAGCAACATACTTTTTCTGTTCTTGTAACTTATATTAAGAGGATTCTATTCTGTGGCAGGTACACCCCACCCTCCCCTGACAGGAAATGAAACTTCTCTGAGCAGGGAGAAAAGGGAAAAAAAATAAAAAAACAACCAAACAAAACCAAACCCTAGAGGCCACAGGTTGAAAATTGAACTGACCAACTGAGATGTGCCAGGTACACAGAAGTGTTGACCTTTTGGCCACTGGGGATTAAAATGACCACAGATCATATTTGACAAGGGTATAGACAGGGTCCCACCAGAAGACATTTTGAATCAGTCCTCCTTGGAGTAGCAGGTCTGCAGCTGGGGACTCTACCCTTGGGTTGGGACGCCACCCTAGGTTAACTCCTGCAGGTTGAGGGTCCTCATCTTTTAGGTGAGTGATATGTGCATTTTGAGTCATCATTTTAAATCTTAAGAATTCTTAAGTCAGCTGTATAGTACTAATTCCCCTTACATCATTGAACCTGTGTTTCACAAATGTTATTGGGGTTCTAACTAACTTTTTACTGAAGAATAAATCTGAGTTTTAACTCCTGTTGGATTTGATCATGTGAGCCTCCGTAACATATTCTACTTGAGTTTTTTTAGACACTATACTATATGCAACACTTTGGAAAAAAAAA
>JAVJGG010000017.1:15999213-16017105 GCA_035590195.1 Aviceda cuculoides | reverse complement strand
ATAGATGTGTGTGTGTGTGTATGTGTTTGAACATTTACACAAGAAATGCATCTCATCTGTCAATGGGCCAGCTAATTCAAATAGCACACTTTATTGTACATTACTTGTGTGCAATTATATAATGACAAAAAGTGGTGTTTCACTTTCTTTTCTATACTTGCTCAGAAATTAAGTTCAGTAGATCCTTTGAAATGAAGAAGGATTGAATTTTTTTCAGAGTACATTGAATTTCCTTTTGTGTGTTTCTAAAGGAATGATGTAGATAATTTATACGATGAATCTCCTATTCTCTAGTTTTATAGAAAAACAAAGACAATTTCAACAAATGCAGTTTGTTTTCAACTAAGCCTGTGTCTACAGAGCAGTTAAAACTGGGGTATTTTGGGACTGGGAACCCCACAGAATCTTTAAATAAACTACAATGTGTTAAAAGCATGAGAGTGATCATATAGAAGTAAAGATTCCATCTCAGGAGCTAACATATATACTTCTACTAGTCTCCTACTGTGTATCTTCATTTTAAACATTTGCTGCCAGCGTTAGCTAGACTAAAATAGTATGTGCCTGTACCAGTAATAACCAAAACTCACCATGTGTGTATCTTCACACTGTGTTCCAGACTGCAGTAGCCTACAAGGCCATGACAAGAAGCAGGTTCATAGCTTCATGCTCTTGTACAGGTGCAACAGAGTAGCCCTTCTAGCTCCAGCAAAGGGGTTGTGCATGGCTGGCACCTTGAAGCTGCATCATATTCAAGCTGGCATGCTTGAAATGAGACTTTCCTAATATATCACTGGGTTGTTGAACTTCTGTATCACCGATATTTCACTTGATGCTAAAAGATATTTGAAGCATAAAAGTTATAAGCAGCTACAATAAAGGGAACAGCACTGTGATCTGTCTTTCTATTAGGTTTTTTTGGGTATATATTTTTAGTGTATTTGTTACAGAAAGAGTGAAGAACAAAGAGAGAAGGTAGATGCTTTTCCTTGCAATTATTCCCTCTCAAACAGTAACACTTAGCCCCCATAGTGCTATAAAGGTGTTAAGTTCTACCTCTGCAAATCTGCAGAGGAAATACAGCTGTTAGGTGTGCAGACTTAAACCCTTTTTATGGCAAACAAATCCACCAACTTGCTGTTATCAAAATGAGGAGGTCACGCCCTCTTGTTTCCTCTGTTTCTCTCCTCTCTTAGCTGCACCCATTCGTTTTGCTAGACCCCTCAAGTGAGCCACTTAAACTTACATGGCCAGAGGAAAATAAACCAGGAAAAGTGTGAGCAGCTTTCTTTTTGGTTAGAATGGAACCAAAGTCTTCAGCAAAAGGGAGTTGCTAGGATTTCAAATTTGAGGTGCAGAAAGGAGGTGAGGTTCCTAGGAGCAGCTCCCTTAAGCCTGCAGCATATCAAGGCATGTATTATTTCGCTTAATGTTAAGGGCTTAATTAATTATCTATATTAGATCAAATGAGTCGCATTCGTAAAGGGGTCACTGTATCTCAAATCCTGCCTCACTGTCAGACTTAAATGTCCAACTTTGAGACATAGAGACATTTCTTTTCCTATTCAGAAATCACAAACCCAAGTTTGTTCTCTCTATGCAATTTGTATCAAAAATTGAACAGTGCCAATCATTCTGCCAAAGCATGTCCTGAAAAGGATCTTCCTTTTCTGCAAAGCATCACCTAAAAAGTGGATGCTGGAATTTGAGTTTCTTTTGCTCGTTTTTGGGATATCAACCTCAATCTACAGGCAGCAAACTATTCCTATGAGGTTGTAGAGAAGTCTCATTCCATTCAACTGAAGTTCTGTTAACACTATGTAGCATAATGGGTAGTCCTTTTGGGTCGGGTTGCAGAACAGCATCTGTGCCTGGTTGTTAGTGTACATTTTGCGTGGATTTTAGTATTTATTCAATGTCACTGTTTTACCTATGGTAACATACTGGAAACAGTTAAGTAGAGAGTTAGATGATCCAAACTGTGGCTTAAAAATTATAGGCTTCTTATATATAAGCATTGTTTATAATCTGGAAATGTTTGATGAAATTAAAAAAATAGAGATCTAAGCAGGAATAAAAAGAGAAGACAGAGGGATTTCAGGTAGAAGTGTTCCTTGTGAGACCTTGGTAGTGATTACAAAGTGATCTTCCCTGGGAAGAGGGAGAAAGAAAAAAAATATTAAAAAAAAAATCACATAAACTTTTTTATTTTTAACACCATAATTAAAAAAAAAAAAAAGAGAGAGAGAAGTTTCTTCTCTTTGTGCATAGTGTTCCCTTTGAAGTTTTTCAAGAATTTAAAAAATATACATTGTGAGCAGTATTGGCATAGGGTAAAGCTCATTATCTGACATACCTCCAGAAAGTCAAAGTGGCTCTAAAGCAAGAAGTGAACTATTGTCCACTTTTTGTTTGATACTTGTAAGCAACTATATTCTTGAACTGAAGCATTATTTGAAGGGAGAGTGAAGCATGGGGGTTTTTAGGCCAAATGACAATTGAAAAAACAGACAAGCTTGCAGGGTTTCAAACCCTTTTTCAAGCTTTTGTATTCTCAGTGTCTTCTTGTAAAAGCCCTACATGTATTCACATGCTGAGAAGCCTTAAACACACGAATATTAGTGAAGAGTGTCACCCTTCCCATTCATAAGCATTTGCCTGACTAGCAGTTAAATTCAGTATGACAAGGGTCAGATTTTTTTTTTTCAGATCCTGTCAACTGCAATTTAAAATCAGTGAAGATGGTTAACATTTTCATTTCCTGAAGTAGCCAAAAATATGTCTATCATCTAAAATGTTCTTAACCTTGAACTCCATCTAGAATGTATTTAACCTTGAAGTCTTACAAGTGAATCATTGCACTCTTGATGGCCTAATTAGCAACCCGTTCAAAGTGCCTAAAGTGACCCTTAGGGCAACAGGTTAACACAGTGATTGCTGTCTTTCAGCCTCTTTGGGTAAACTTTAGGAAATCTTTAGTTTATCAGCTCTGTTTGCATTATCAATTAAACATATACTTTGGCAATGTGATTTAAAATGTCACCCGACTGGTCTGAAAATTGTATTTGGAAATATTAAAGAGCAGCCAGTTATTGAATTAGCTAAAGGTCAGGAAGCATTACCTTAAGTTTTTTTATTAATGAGTTCCTAGACAGTGTTAGAACCTCAGACAGGTAGCAGGCAAAGTGCTCTGCAGAAATCAAATACAGCCAGATTACAATCAGTTAAATAGGAACTCGGGTGCATGCTTAGAAGTTCAGCTATTTATTTACAATTTATAACTAATGAATAAGTGACATGTTACATCCTACATACAGAGGATAAGGTGATCTTCATGAATTACTGTCTAAATATGTGACATTTACAGTACATCTGCAATATCTACTACATATACTGTACACACTGTGAACAGTAGGGAAAGAAACATGTGAATGTAAGATACACAGAAGAGAAGACAGAAGACAGGAAAAATAAAAGGGTAGGAAGGAAATTTCAAACAGAGCAGGAGTAAGGTCCTGTCATCAACTGCCATTGAATATAACTTGTAAAACTACAGGACTACAAAATTATATCTAGCTTTTAACTCGAACTTGCTGTACTCACTATGATTTTGTCCATACAAATCAGGTGAGGAGTCTAGTGAAGAGGATCAAAAAAGTATTAAGTGTATTTACATTACTATGACCCAGGAAAAACTCCATTTCAGTCAGCAAAGTTAGTCTGCTACTAGTGAAGTAATATGAATATAGTATTACACCCCCTATAATTAATTCCATAAGCATGACAGGGAAAATAAATTTAGCTTTTGAGATTAGGTTGTGATACCACACATGAGAAATGATGCACATGCATGTGAGTAGAATGTGTCAGATATAGACAGAAAAGCCAGATGCATAAGAGAGTCATGCTGAGAAAACTGAAGAGCAAAGGCCAGCTATGAATACATGCAAAACGGGAGGAAAACACTGAAAGTGAGGGGGAGAGACAAAGCAACGCAGCCATAGTACAGGCGAATGTTGTCCTGGGTTAGAGACAGAGGGATCATGCTGTGTCTGATGCTATTCCTCTCCCCTATCTATTCAGAAATAATGAAGATTTTAGAACTGTTCCAGCAGCAAGCTGTAGAAGCATAAATTGTATCGTTCTGCTGAACTTAATAGACCTATCTGAGGTTCTAATCTGGGCTAATGAATAGAAACACGTGAAGACTTTGATGGCTGGAGAGGGTGTTAGAATGAGTCTGTTTTCTTTTATAAAAGGAAAATATTAGAAATCTTAATGAGCTTGAACTCCAAATACATATCTGATACAAAGAAATGTGACAATTTCTTGTCTGGCAGTCTTCAAAAATAGACTGTAAGAATACAGTAAATGATGCATCTACACTGTCAAGCTGCTCATTTAGTGACTAGTTACTAAAAATCTTTAAAAAGTCACTCCCCCCAGTGTCAGCCTAAAAAAAATTGTGTGTAAATTTAAAAATCTTAAAATAGCAAAGGCAACAATAACATTAATTACATAGGGGATATTTTAAATTTCATTCATATTGAATTTTCCAATTACTGGGTTTTTTAAATATCTCTATTGTTTTCTTTTTTCTTTTTTTTTCTGTATGCTAAGGAGCCTATCACTTTGGAAGTCATGTATTATCAATGGAATTGCTTCCTTATCTCAATAACAGAGACAATCCTGGACACATCTTAGTGTGATTTAATCAAAACCCACATCTAACGTCTGCATGGCCCAACATTTGCTCTGCCACCCATTCTTTTGGGAACTGCATGACCAGCCTCAACATAGTTCCTTCCTCTTCTTCCATTCTTACAATGAATACTTGGAACAGAAATACCCCTCCTCCAAGAAGGTGGGAAAAAACCTTTCTTCCTCTAAAGTGAATTTGACCATCAGACGGCTCCAGCCATGCTCCTAAATTTCCCAAGCTTTTCTGCATCGATTGCTATTCAAATGGCAGTACACTGGGAAAGAAAAGAGCTTTCATTTTCACTTAACAGAGCTTCCAGTACAAGCCCTCCTGAATGAAAGAGGAAATGCACAAGGTTACAATTTCAGGGTGAAACCAGCTCAAACATTAAACTGCATAAGCCAAACCCATCCCTATAATAATTCCAATTAAGGCAGACCTCAGTTCAATTTCTTATGTGGAGTTTCTAGGCCATACAAAATGTGACAATCTTTAGTTTAGTAATGCATTTCAAATGAACACTATCTTTAGTAATGCGTTTCAGGTGAATAAAAATCTACAGATTTTTAAGAAGTGAATGTTCATAGAAATAGTCTTTTTATCACTTAAGTTTAGTGTAAACTGTTCACTCATTCTGCAGAATTGTAGTTAAAATGATGTATCTTAGAAATAGGATACCCATTTTTTCACACTATCTTCACAGATCATGCATACAGAAAAAGCATCAGGCAACAAGCTGGTTACTAAATAAACAATTCACAAATAAATGTTACTGCTTCCAGTCCTTTTACTTACAATACTTGCTTCCAGCATGTTTGCTTTCAGCTTTGCAGTCAAAAATATCCAGGATATTGTTTGGAACAGATTATGTGTAGTTTTCTGTGATTCAGTCTGGCTTTTTGTGTGCTGCATATATTCACAGTCTTTATAATTCATGTACAACACAATCTGTCATTAATCTTACATCACAAGATAAGAAGTAGATGCATTAGGAATGCTGGATGAGTAAGATGCCTTAGAAGGAAACTCTAATAGATGTGATAACATGCATACAAAATCATTTGCAAGGCACAATTTTATAAGATACAGCAGTGATGAAGCGGCAAGATAAAAAAGAGACAAGTAACGTTAGAACAGAATGATTAATGAAGCACTATTCCATAAGATCATGGCAGTAGTATAATGTCGTCACATGAAAAATCAAACAAAATCTTTGTGGTAGGAAAGGAACTTCGTAACATTGTTGGATTGGCAATATGGACACTCAGCATAAAAATAATTAACCCAGCCAAAACCAAGACAGTAATATATATTAAATAGATAATTAGTAGATATTAACCAAACAAGAGAGATCTTTGTAGGTCTAGATGACTATCCCCCTAAAGAACTAGATTTTTGCCTACTTTCTAGAGAGACACTGACTGGACTTTAATCATTCTAGAGTATGATGAACTGATTTTATTGCATGAGCTATTTTCTCCAGCAGTGGAATGGGAAAAATAAAGTTTTCAAAATCCAAGAGGAAGAACGTTTCTCTTTATTCAGAATCAGATAAAGCCGGCTGAACACCCGGCTCTGAATAATAATTACAAATCCATTCCTTCCATCAGTTACTGAACTACTTTCAAGCAAATTCCAGGTTCTAAATGTGAATCCCTGCAAATCTTAAATGTATGCTGAATGGATCTATAGAAAAATGAGTGGATTTTTAGCAAAATAGTAAGGCCTTGGTTATCCAGACCAAAGCTGGTTTGGATCAGACATTTCATAGAATCCCATCATCAAATGCAAAAACCTGACTCATCTGTCATGATGTCAGATTGTGTCGCTGAGCTAGAATTGTAGTCAGCATAAAAGTTAGCCTTGCTGATTCTCCTAGTGGTACTCATAAGTTACTACTTCCTTGTGAGGAGTGGGATACAAAAGGCAGCAAGGGATTTTAAGGCACAGAAAATCTATTATGATTCTAAATCAAAGTAAAAAAATCCATATAATGTCAAGACACTCTTCTAAATTAGAAGCCACAGATAGAAGCACTCATAATTGATTTTCTGTTGGAGTTGAAATGAAGATACAGTTTAATTATATCTTTAAAGCAAATATGGGGACAGGAGATGTTACAAAAATCTACAATTCTGAAGAAAAGGTTGCTATCCCAAAATATACTAAAAAGTTTTGTGCCATGCTGTGCTAACTGCCTCTGATCAAGGAGCGCTAACAGAGCCAAATATTTGCGTTTTGGTAGGCAATACGAATTTCTAGGGTTAAAATGGACTAGATCTTACAACAATTTTAAAGAGAAATGTTACATGACTAAAAGTGAACAAGTAACTCTTGGTTACAAACATACTATTTTTTTTTTACAAGTTTAAATAATCATAATTAGCCCCTCATTGCTTTTAATGTCACTGATATCTCCTCCATTATGGATAAGTGCCTGTATTTCAAGTAAAGTATCTAAACAGCTTGAAGTAGATTAAATTCATGGGTTTGGGGGTTTTAACTCCCACGACAAACATAGCTTTAAACACTGAAAACAAAATAAATGCAGTGGCCTCTAGGATCTTGTTTCAGTGTTTTCTGTCTTGTTTTGGAAGTGTTTTCATCCCACTTTGACAGCGGTCCTGTAAGACTCTCAGAATTTGGGGTTCAAATAAAAAAAAATCCACTGAAGTCAACAGAGGAACTTCTTGGCAACACTTCCATCACCAAGTGACAAGAAGATATAATGACTGGGCAGGACCCTCTTTGCATTCTCTGTCCACAGTGCCGGTTGCAGCCCATACATAATTCAGGCTTTGTGAGCAAAGTGAATGCTTGAGCCCAGAAACATGATATTGATAATATCTGAGTATTTCTTTGCTAAATCTGTATCAGAAAACAACAGTACACAGAGTTTCCAAGTACAGGGTTTGTGCTAATGCAGCTAATCTCCTTACTCTTTAAAACTGTGCAGTCCTGTTCAAGCTGCCTGTTGGCTAACACTAATCATGATTGGGCATAGGGTGGGAGGGAGTTTGTTCGCCCAAGCCAAAAACCCAGCCGTTTTTTGATTCAGTGACACGGAAAAATCACATACCAGTCCTTAGCCCTGTGTCTGGCCTTTTTATTTACTAGTGTAGATGCAGTCCGAGTCCCTGAACAAACTCTGGAATATAGTCTGAGGAAACCTTTTAATGTGAACTTGGATGATAACAATGTGGGTATTAGGAGAGTTTTGCTGTTGAGGGAAGACTTGGACTCCAGTTTAACAGATGGTATATCCCACTGAATTCAGCAGGTAGTTGACCAAACCTGCAGAGAAGTAGAAAGGAAATGAATTCACATGAACTCGAATGTACCTTGCACAGCAAAGGTTTGATCCAGTTAGATGCAGAAGCCTTTAATGAGAAGTTTTAAAACTACTGAACTGCAGTATAACAGCAAATGTCAGTTTGTGTGCCTATAGAAAGTGCCAGTACTATTAGAAAGCATTCAGTGTGTTGGCCTATATATATGCAATCATAATAGTTTGTCTAAATACAGAATTTGGCATTTTACCAAATAAAAAAATCCTTTCTTCTAGGGGTGTCATGGTTTATAACGTGAGAAATTAACAAAACTGTAAAGTAGATTACTACTGCTGCAGCCAATCTTCTGGAATACTTGCTGTTTCTCTCTAGGCATCTGTTATTTTATCAAAGTTATTTACTTTTTATAACAGCAATATTTTAAATTTAGGTATAAATCAATTCATGTGTACTTGTTTGGAAAAGAAAACCTACAGGCACCTTGAAAGATAGTCAATGGATATAGTTTTTTAGTTGAGAATGTAATGGTCATAACCACCTTTATGTACATTAAAATTATACAGCAACTGAAACAACAGTTATTAGGGCTAATATCAAAATGCATCTAGGAAAAGTCTATTTAGCAGTTTTGGATTCCAAAATATATGTAGATGGAATGAATTCTTGCAATTAAAAAAAAAAAGTCTTTGACATTCTGTCTTAAAGGTTTCAGATTTTATTAGTGGCAAAGAAATGTAGCTAACCTGAGAACAGAGACCCTGATGTTGCCTTGCTCGTTAACATAGTTGTAGCCATAGCATGTTAGCAGATATTTCTGCATGTTCTTCGTGAACAATTTACAATGAAATTCTGTAGAAACATCTGACAATGATGTGCGGATAAATAAAAAAGTCCAACAACTATACACTTGGAATGCATTTACTCAAAGAAATAACTATTTTATAATCACCTGTTATGCAAATCAAAAGCAGATGTTGTATCAGTGGTTCATAGCAATTACAATAATAGTCCATGTTTGACAATTTGTCCTACCAGTAAAAGATAGGAAAGTCACTTCAATAGCTAGCTAAATTATTTCTATAAGATGGAGTGGCAAGGTCAAAATTTGATGTTTCTAGCAAGAAGATAAAAATTTTATGTTTGTATTTAAGGTGTGTTGCTTATCATGAAGGAGTGATAATGAATCACTTTGGTACCAAAGATACATTTCCTCTTTTCCTTTAGTATCTTTTGAGCTGTTTTGTCAGCCTGCTGCAATTGCAAACTTGCAATTCCTCTTCCAAGGCACTAGCAACAACAGAGCTTGGACATTTGGCTTCTTTAAGCAACTCCTACCGTCAGTTTTGCCTGTCTCAAGCTATGACCATAATAAACAGGGCATAATCTTATCTTATGCCAAATAAGACATAAGATATGCCAGATAAGACCAGCTGATAACTAGGTTATCAACACTTTGGAGAGTGATGATTTTTTCACCCAAATGAGTTATGAACATGCAAACTGCCTGCAAGGTTGTTAAAACTGATAGTAAATGTTATGTTCAGTGAACACTGGTCTCCTGCTAAAATGGATTTAGAAAAGAATACCAGCGAAGTACTGGGGAAATATTTAAAAATACAATTGTAATCTTCAAAAATATGAAAAAGTTTCTTTCAAAACAGTGAAAATAGTTCTTCATATCTACCAAAAATAGACATGCGTACTAATAAAAAATAATGAGCATAAATTAATTCAAAATATACTTGATATAGATCAGGAAATCATAGTTAAGCACATTACCTAGGGAGATGGTATAATTCACAACACTAGACCTTAGTTAAAACAGACATATTCAGACAATAACAAACAATAGCATTCTGTTAGACCTGGTCTAGACCCATTTGATTATGCCTCTGAGCAGTGCTCTAGACCAAATCATTTCCTGAAGACACTTTCAAGCCTGTGTTTCTATGACTGCGTTATGCAGCTCGCTGTTTCTATTCTGAAAAATGACAGCTTATGTATAAAGTGTGAAGAGTACTGGAACATCTATTAATATTTCTTAAAGAAAACTTTTGGAGATAGAAGTATTATCTAAAGCTTTGTCTGACTTTTATAAGACTAAAACAAAACGTATGTTCAGAGAAGGTGATTCTGAGCACTGTTAATTATCTGTGTTGGTGGCTCTCACTTTAGTAACATTCAGTACTTCACTGAGATTATTTTTTTTCCCCTTCAGAATTGGTTCTTCTCATGCTAACAGGGTTTTGGCTTTTTTACTTGTTTTTTTTTGTTGTTGTTTGTTTGTTTTTTTCCTACTTGTTTCTAGTAAGCCTCAAATCACTTTTTCCTTAGCATTGCTATTCATTATTACTGATTGCATTTTTAGATGAAATAAAGAATTCTAAGCCTTTGCTTTTCATATACCTCCATAATATGATGTATTGAATGTTTTATGTTTTTACATACAAAAAATGATAGAACTAGTCATGTTATTGGCAATATAGAAACAATTGTTAATCATCTAGAAAGGAACGTGATTTTCTTTTGATCTGGGTAATGCTAATTATTTCTACCTAAGATACATTCAAGGCAGCTGTGTAGGAGTTGAATTGTTTAGATATCAGTGTCTTTTTTTTCCTCTTCTACTTCTTATGGGGTTTTTGTTTGTTTTTAAACCAGTTGCATACAACAGTAGCCATAAGCTTAAGGCTATCATTTAAACATACAGAAACAGATATGATGAAATGAAAATATTCACAACCTACTTTAGCATAGTGGAAGAAATAGTGTTTGCAGAACTAGCTCATGAATAAGTTTAACAGATCTAGAGGACTCTCTGAAATACAACAAAATTGGTTTTTAAAATGTCATCAATGAGAAAAAGTGAAAAAATCTGGATTTCTCTGGTCAGTTATTAGAAAAAAATGAACTACTATCTCGGCATAACCATAGTTCAGCTTTTTCAAGCAGTATCATTAGTATCTGAATTAATAATAGCTTGACTGACCTAAGGAAACATGAGCTTTTTGCAAGATATGCCAGTGCACCGTAGCATTATAATTTTCAATCCTTAGCTCAGCAAAAGGGATGCTAAAATGCTTTGCATCATTATGGCTGCATTTTAGCAGTGCAGTGCAGAGATAACTGGACGTAAGTGAGCTTTAATGCTGAAAACAGTGACGCTGAATTGAGCTTCATTTTCTCCTTCTTGCCAGACCTTTAAGTTACATCAAAACAGTGTATGCATCAGGAAGACACATCTGACCCTCAGGCCAACAGCCAGAGTGAGAAAAATGTACCCTGTTCAAGGTGAGTCCCTCCAGTCCAAAATAAAGTGTACAAAGAAATAGATGCCCATTTAAGTCACTTTTTTATGGAATTAAGTAGAGGGTATCAAAGCTATGAGGTATATTGTGAGAGTGTGGAAGGGCATCTGAAGATGCAGAGCCTGTTAGGCTGGGGTAGGAGGTGTTACAAAGTACAGAAACAGACAGAGCTGGTGCAGTCTTGTCTGATGTCTGCTGGTACATGTTCCCCTCAGTGTGAGCCAAGCAGGCAGTCAGGAAATCAGGACTTGGGATTGATCTCTGAATTTAATCAGCAAGTGTAGAGAGGAACACTAAGAATTAATATATCACCTCTAACCACTGCTTCTGTGATTAGCTCAGAATTTCTACATAGCTCTGAATTATGCACCAAAAAAATCAGCCACTTATTTTGTCACTGAAGAATTCTGCTTTTCCAAACACAGAATGTTAGGCCTATGTATAGACTTGAAGGACCCATATGGATTTGCAAGAAAATAAGACTTGTTCGAGTTCTGGTATCTGTTTTTCCTTGTCCTCGGGGAAAAAAGGTGGATCCTTTTGGAAACTTTAAGAAAAGAAAAGCACACCTGCACACTCAAATTCAAAGACCAGTGTCAGAATCATAGAATATCTCAATTTGGAAGGGACCCATAAGGATCATCAAGTCCAACTCCCTGCTCCTTACAGGACTACCTAAAACTAAACCATATGCCTGAGAGCACTGTCCAGACATTCCTTGAATGGTTCGGTGCTGTGACCACTTCCCTGGGGAGCCAGTTCCAGTGACTGACCACCCTCCCAGTGAAGAACCTTTTCCTAATGTCCAGTCTGAACTTCCCCTGACACAGCTTTATTCCATTTCCTTGTGTCTGTCGCCGATGAGTTGGGGGGGATCAAGTGTATCTGTCACAGCCTCCTATCGCTGGTGACCAGAGAGGAGCCCGACGCCTGCCCCTCCACTGCCCCGCCTGAGGAAGCTGTAGACTGCCATGAGGTCCCTCCTCAGCCTCCTCTTCTCCAAGCTGAACACACCAAGTGACCTCAGCCACTCCTTGTAAGTTTTGTCCTCGAATGGTATGGGAGGTCCTGCTTCAAATCCTTGCTTTTTCATGGAATACTTAATGGCAAAACCTTCTGATCTGCTGTAAGCACAAACCCACAGTTTTCCTTATGCAAAGTAATTATACTTCATCCATAAATTAAGTTTGCACCTTAATAGGGTCAGTAATAGGATTTAATTTTAACATCTCACATTTTCCTTTATTTCATAGTGTAGTATTCCCAAATACAGGACTTTATAATGTATTTTTAATGGGGGGAGAGTGGGGAAGGAATTTTTTCTTAGAGTTGATTGAAAATAATTCCATCTCTTAGGGAATGAAAAGTAAGTGACAATGATAACTTTTAACTGACAGCTCTAACAGAAAAATATGCAAAACTGGATCCAAAACACATGCACTTCATATTGTCTATTTTTCTAAGAAAATCAATTATTCATTCCATAAAATCAGAGTCCTGAAATTGTTATTTCCAGCCATATGTTTTCCTGTTTATTATTAAATTATCTTCAAGGAAAAGAAAAAATGTTTTGGAATCATCAGGCTCAATTTTTAAATTTAATTTATGCTACTGTTTAAATTAGGGACTGTATATTTTTCTGAACATAATCATTAGATTCCCCAAATCCTTAATTCTTTGATCTAGTTTAACGTAAATTTTTTAAGTGTTTTTGTTTGGATTGCAGTATTTAAGATAATGTTGTCTGGTTTCCTCAACAACCTCTGAATTCCAAAACAAACCAGAACCCCAACCTATCTGTGTTTACATAACTCCCTTGATCATGATGTCTAAGTATTTCCCAGTTTTGACTGCAATTATCCTCCTAACACCTTGCCATGTAAAAGAAAGGGACCATATCTCCTTAAGTATTTTGTAATATTTTGTTATTGTCAGTGTTTTAGAAATCATTATTTAAAAATTTTAAATAGCAGTATCTACCGATAAAAATATTAATCTATGGCTTGTCTAATATAGTCACCCAGCACAGTTATTCAAAACACAAAAGCCAGCCTCTGGTTCTATATAAATGGAATAGATGCGGTCACCCCTGTGAAACACTGCTGTCCACATTTTACTGGTTGGGAAGAGCTATAAACAGAAGCTAAGAAAACAGGAATAGATCACAGAAAAGTCCTGCTATGAAGCAAAGTCACTTGTCTTAATCTTAGGCTGTGGATTGAAGCATGGGATTTACCTGTCTCTAACCAGTACCTTTATGCTGCTGGCTGTTTTTTCTGAAGTTGATGGCAATGTATGTTCACAGCAACTTATTTGCATAAGTTATATCTACAGAAATACTTCTTAAAAAAAAAAAAGACAAGATAAAGGTTGTCAAAATATAGGGTTTAATAACCTACAGAAATAAGCAAGGGATCAATTCATTTGCTTTTGCACGTGTAAAGTGATAATGAGAAGTTCAAGAAGTTTGCTATCAAACAATATACAGTGATCTTCACTTCTAATAAATTGCGTATTTTTTCATTTCCCCATTTTTCTAATCTTTAATTTTATCCAGCTTTCTAGATTAAGTAGTTAACTCACGTCTCAGAGGACAATCAAACCTCTATTTCACATTGATTTTGAAGAATCACTTACAACCAGAATTTTAGGTCCCAGACATAACACAGGATCTATTCACAGATGCAGATAAGGAAATTTGATAGCAGGAGTGGATTCATGCACACCAGAGTGGTTAGGCAGTATCAATCAGTGGCAAGTTACATAACTCTAGTGACTCCAACAGGATTTAAGTTAAAAAGGATTCAAAGGGCTATTTTTGGCAAGTACTTTCTACATATCTACAAGTATATCTACAGAATATTTGGACATACCTGAGGTATGGCAAGCAACTGATCTGCTCTAAGACTTTTACCTGAGACATTTAACTTTAAAACTTAAGACTCTGAATAGACTTTTTTGCTTTTTCTCACCTTCATTTCTAGTTCCCTCTCTCCTCTGCTGACATTTCTGTATTTTGGTCATCATCAACAATGTTCTTAGGTCATGATTATGTACATCTTATCTCATCTTTCTTAATTGCTATGGAATAGGTGGAGGTACACTGTAATGACAAAGAGTCAGTTTGGTTGCAGAAGTTTAGTAGAGAAGTTTCAGCTACATTTCTAGAAATTTAGCCACACATCTCAATTTTAAATAAATTTTGAACTTATTGCTATTCCAGCCTAACTGGATTTCATATCTTTTTTGTTGCATTTTATTCCATTGTTTTTCTATCTCATCTCTAATTTATTTCTTAACTAAAATGTAGAATAGCAATGCCACACCGCACATTTCAGGTGTCAGGTGAAAAATAACAAAAGACATAACTACATGTCATGGTTTAACCACAGAAGGCAGCTAAACACCACAGAGCCACTCACTCACTGCCTCCCTGCCCCCAGTGGGATGGGGGAAAGAATCAGAAGTGTAAAAGAGAGAAAACTCATGTGTTGAGATAAAAAGTTTAATAATTGAAAAATAAAATAACATAACATAAAATTAAGTAATAATAATAATAATAAATTGTAAGGAAAAGAAAAATAACGAAGAGAGAGAAATAAAATCCAATAAAGCCAAGTGATGCAAATGAAAACAATTGCTCACCACCAACCAGTTGATGTCCAGCCACTCCCTGAGCAGATGCCCCCCGCCAACCTCTCCCCTAGTTTTATTGCTGATCATGATGTCCCATGGTCTGGGATATCCCTTGGGTCAGTCGGGGTCAGCTGTCCTGGCTGTGTCCCCTCCCAACTCCTTGTGCCCCCCCAGCCTCCTTGCTGGTGGGGTGGGGGGAGGAGCAGAAAAGCCCTTGGCTCTGTCCAAGCACTGTGGCAGTAACTAAACCATCCCTGTGTTATCAACACTGTTTCCAGCACAAATCCAAAACATAGCCCCATACCAGCTACTATGAAGAAAATTAACTCTATCCCAGCCAAAACCTGCACACCTTGAAAGATCTTTCATGTTATACTGTAACACTGCATTTTTCCTTATCACAGCTGTACGGCAGAAGCATCCCACAGCCATTCGGTGATGGATTAGTGCTCCCAGGTCCTTCTCACCTCAGCAGCTTCCAAAGCTGGTGAACTCCATCAGAGTATGAGAGCAAAAGATTTTTTTTAGCAGTCTAAATGTAAATTAATTTTCATATTGCCGACATTGGTCAACTCTCTGGTGACTGCTACAGTGCCTTTGTGGACAAAACTGACAGCCAGCCACAGGCATTTTCCAAAATTACTAGAATTGGGAGGCTAAGCCAGTTTGGGGCATGCATGAGAAAAGAATAGCTTCTTCTAGGAAATAGAGTAGGGTTTTGATTAACACTGAAATATCGCCTGTGGGCAGTGGAGACCAAGTTGGCTCTCATTTATAATAATTATGCAAAAAAGCCAAAGAGTACAACTTTTTTCTCTAACTATGAGGTAGAGTTACCACAGCATTGAAAATCAGTAGTTGCCTCAAAACAGGTAAAACAATAGATATTTTTTTGGCAATTGCTTAAGTATCTATAAACTCATGTGTTCTACTATTATTATCCGGATGGAAGGTAAATGGGAGCTTCTACAGAGATGCCATCATAGATTGGTATTGCCAGTTTGACTATCAATTAGAATATCCTGAAACAGTTAGAATGGCTGAAAAGAGATTTTGGTTTAGAACATAGCAATATTGTACAGCAAAATTCTGTTAAGCTCCACCTTTAGAATAGTGAAGTTAGCAAGAATAAAGTAGATAAAAGTGGCCTTGCACTGGGACCATGTACACAGGAATTTCCAGATATGAGGAATAATAAATTACGGACAAATTATTTATGATAAAGGAAACCCAGAGATACTCTCCCTAAAGAACACTGTCTAGTAGCACTCTCTGCTGCCTAATGGAAATCCTCAAATAACCAATAACTATGTCAAAGTCAGAATTGTTCAATAAAACCTTTTTGGCTTTTAAAAAAATAATCACGTGACATATCCATATAACACAATGAAGGAAGGTATTTCATTTCACAGTAACCCTGCAGAGTATTTAATACTTCTAAAACCAAACACTTTAAAATCTGCAGGATCATCTTTATTACACTTTTGAAAGAGCTTGACAAAGCAGACTCTAGCCAGAATGTGTTAAATTTCAATAAGTCTTTTTAACATTGAAGAAGTTCCAAAGAACTAAAAGAAAAATGAAAGCCATAAAATACATAAAATGGGTGGAGATTATTTTATGAGGAAGTGGACACTTGCCATCTGTGTACCAATCCTAGGCGCAATCACGTAAAGTCTAATGGAGAATTTAACTGCTGAAGATAGATGAAGGAATGCTGCAATTAGTGTTAATCAAAATGTCTTTGTGAAAAAATGTGTCTTGCCGAATTAAATTGATCTTGTTTTCTGTGAAATTACATCATTAAATGCTAAATCTTTTAGACAATTTTTAACTGGGAAAACTGCACACTGTGTGAACAAACTATTTGCACAGATTTGTATGTCTATATATCTTCTCTCTTAGGCATATAGCTAGATCAACAAATGGAAAGTCTACCTGGGAATGAATGCATTTCTGATTTGCTATGTGAAGTACTAACCTGAACTAGCTACATCTGTGAGCAATGTTATCACTACGCAAATAAGTCAAGGTAGAAAGTGGCCACATAAAAGAGACATGGTTCACAGTCTAAAAGTTTACCCTTTGACAGCAAATCTTGACTCAATAAATCAAGTCTGTTCCACATGAACTGACTTGCCCTGCTTCCACAATTAGAATATATTCAGAGTACTTGTCCTAATCTATAATTTACTTTTGCATTGTTCTAGCTATCTCGGAGACTAACAGCTTTGCAGATCCCACTGACACTGCCACAGAAAAACTTTAAAAAAAAAAATCTGTCTGCTTCCTAATAGAAAACATTCCTGTTGGTAATTGACTTTGCATGTCTGTATGGAAGGAAAACATATAAACTATTATGTGACAGATGAATTAGTGAAGTTATCTTTTTGATAAAACTTCTATGGATACTTCTCTATAAATAAAGATTAGGGAAAATATTACAATACTGTAACATTAGCATGAAGGAAAATAAAATAAGAGATGTCTACTATTTTATATTGCACTGATACATGCACAAGATGACTATGCAATACATCATGTTATTGAGAACTATGATTCCCAATTAAAAATGGTCAAGCTACATGCTCCCAGTTTCAATTTAAATATCTTACAAATGCAGATGACTGGATCAGCAATGGCTATAAGCAAAATACCAATATTTGAGGAAAATAAATAATCCTGAATGTCATTTGCTATTACTAAGTATGCATAATGATTTCTACTATGAAAAATACTCTGCTCCTAAACGGCCATTCTGTCCCAAATAAACATAACAGAAAACAGAACATTAATCTATAATAAATGGCTATTCCCTAGTTAGAACAACAGCTGCAAATCACCAGACTTTTTGTGGTGGGTTGACCCTGGCTGGATGGCAGGTGCCCACCAAAGCTGTTCTATCACTCCCCCCTCCTCAGCTGGACAGGGGAGAGAAAATATAACAAAGGGCTTG
>JAVJGG010000017.1:15978443-15999113 GCA_035590195.1 Aviceda cuculoides | reverse complement strand
GTGGAAGATCTCCTCGCTTGACTTACTGGCAGTGCTCCTCCCAGTGCAGCCCAGGAGGCTGAGGGACTTCTGTGCCACAAGTGCATGTTGCTGGTATATGGTCAGTTTGCTGTCCTCTAGGACTCTTAGGACTCTCTCTGCAGAGCTCTCTCCCAGCCATTGGACCCTCAGCTTGTACTGGTGCAGGGGGTTATTCCTCCCCAGGTGTTCTATGAATCAGAGATAACCTGCAACATTAAGGATTAGGATCTGATCTAATTTTAAGAGCCTTTTATTAACACAAACCAATTTCTTTTATTTAGTAATTTTAAATTAGAAAGAAAATAAACTTTAAAGTCAGCATTAATTCCTTGTAATTGAAAAAAATAATTGTGATTGACAGAATTTTAATATAGGACTTTTTTTTCTTTTTATTTCCAATTTTAAGTGAAAGATTCAAGTTTTAATCATTCTTTTATTAGCTCTCTTATGATTTTGATGACTCCGGGATGTTTTCATCAGTTTTTAGGCATGCTAAGACATTACAAAAACTTTGCATTTTCTATTCTTATCTTGGCTTTCTGATGATGACAAATATAAAGCTAGGCTTTTCAGAAATCTTGATTTATTTTACTAAGAAACTGAACATTAGCTGTACATAATATCTGAAGCCTTATACTTGGAAACATCAAAACTTAATAAATTCCAAGGAGAAGGATTGAATTTGACAATAAAAACATATTTTCCCTCCAGAAAGTGCATTTTATTTTAAATGCATTTTGTATGACACTTTTGAAAAATACTCTGCATTCAGCTGTCTAGTTGAAGCTGAAATTGCATAATTTCATGTTACTTTTCCCCTGTACTATATGTGACATTTTTGCACCAGAAATGCGTCATATTTGAAAACAAGTCAAAAATACTGGGGAAAAAAGTCATTTCACCTTCACACAGCCTTCCTTCTCATAAAAGAAAGGAAAAAGATTCATACTTACATAAGCCTGAATTCTGTACGAGGTCTAGAAATAGGTATCCTTTGTGTGTCACCTCAGTGCATAGCACTTTAAGAATATGAAATTATGATCAGATATGTAATGCTCAGATTAGTGTGGTCTTGCAGCAGAAAATTTCTTGTGTGTTATATAGGGCTTCTGCGTTAGACTTGCAAATTTTGGGGGTTTAGGAGCTACAAAAATTTCTAGAGTGAAAAGAACTCCTCTAAAAAATGGGAAGGGAGAAGAAGCTGCTTACTTAGACTATTGCCCTGGAAAGTATACTCAGTACTACTCCCTACTCCAATGTCTTCTGTGTTTGTTTAGGCTTTGTTTGGTTAGGGGTTGGGGTTTTTTGTTCGTTTGTTCATTTTTTCTTTCTTCTGACATTAAAGAGGGACGGTTGAAACAGAGGTAAAAAAAAATCCCATGCTACCAGAAACTACAGTCTCTTTCATATTCTCCTTCAGTTCTGTAAATCTTACATTTTTACTACATTGAAATGTTACCTCCCCTCTTCTGGTTCAGTTTGTCAGGGCATAATTAGCCAAGTGCAAAGAGACCCTGCTAGCAGATCATACAGAGCTTAAGAGTACAAAACAATTATTAGGTGTCTACCATGCACACAAGACAGGTAGGATTTAGTAGACTATTAGGCTGAGCTTTCATGCACTTGCCTCCCCTGATAAGGCACCCAAAGACCATTTCTTGGCCGCAGGCATCAGTTGGGAGGGAAGCCCCCACAGGTCCCTGAAATGATTCCTCATTGCTGTTGAGTTGCCATCCTCCCCTACAGAGATATCAGTGATGACACTGATGACTTGGGCCTGGAAACCCAGCAAACACCCAGCTAGACCCCAACTATCATCCTTGTTCTGTTTTGTTTTTTCCTTTAGGATTATACATTTTTCCACATGGGTGCTTCTCTGTCTTGAATCCTTGAGCTAATGACAGTTCCTCTCTTGACACTTCTACACCCATTCATGATTTTACCTTTCTTATCCTCCTGTGCTCTTTACCAGAGATTTCTTGCAGAGCTTTGCAATTTTCTCAGAACCTGGAGCAAATGTTATGCTGCTGAGCTACATTCAAACTGGTCCTTGGACCCTTGGTGCTCGGGCCATTGAGCCTCAAGGACAGGGGGTTTCCAGCAGGGATTGCAGAGACAGAGGATTTACTGAGATGACCAGGAAACAGAAAACATCCACCCCAGTATATGTACCTACACGTGCATGTTCGTAGTTATGTAAACTAGATACTACGGTATTCCCTCCGGAAAAGACTGAAATTGCTCTGATAGACAAGTTTCCCTTATTCTTGTGCAAATGGCAAGTGGTGGTAGCACCAAGCCTCCACCTTATGAAGGCTCCAGTGCTGCAGGTGTGTGCTAGATTTTATCGCAATACCTCCGCTGGATTGTGTACCGCCGCTCTGAGAGAGACTGCCTCCAGCACAGCTGAATCTAGGGAATTCTAAGGTGAAGGAAATACTGTAAAAATTTAGCAGGTCAGGGTCCTAATTTTTCATTCACATCGACTGCTTTCCTACCGCTGGCACATATCTGAGACTTTGAGAAAAAATCATACCTGAACAGCAGGCACCCAACTTAGCTACCAGAGTATGTTAGGATCCTCTAGAGGATGATTCAGAACATCTGCCTAAATTAGCAATCATTAAATATAAATGCCACTTTTTAATATTTTTCATGCTTTGGATGGACTTTTTAATGATTGTAAAGCAGCAAAGACTTGAGCTGCATACCATCTTTCACCTGCAGATGATCATATTCATATTCAAATTTGACCATGTGTTTTACTTTTTAATTACCTTAGCTTAGTCTGAGTTTTAACAACTGCACTAAGGGTTTTTAGTTAGCTTTCTTGGGTTTGGTGAGGGAGGGAAGAGGACCAAAAAGGAAGATGATTTTGTAGACATCAGCTGGAGTTATGTAAGTTCTACAGGTAAATCTGACATGGGGTACATTCATCCTCCTGAAGATATATTTATAATCGTATAACTCTTCTCCATTTTCTCACGTGTCAATTGAATTATGCCCTTCTCTTTAACACTAGAAATGACAACTAAATCAATACTGTGTTAGTAACTTTGTCATTGCTTTCCTTCAAAATCAACACATCCATGCATGAGAAAATAATAAGCAGAAACAGCTAATGTTAAAAATTTAAGAAGTTTACTGATTCATGAATTCCCAGATACATTAGTATCTAGAAACCTATCTAGAAGATTGTTGTGTAATCTTCTGTTTCAATGCTATTTGAAAGGTATTTCCATGCTTTTTGTGCTTCTATTCTCATTATTTAAAAAAAAAATAGAAAATTAATATATCTACCAGCCACAGAAATCAGGGCAGTCCCCAAGGTCCTAGCTAGATTTTTTGATCCTTTGAGGAGCCTCACAACAACCTCAGAACACAAAGTAAAATCAATAGTCAGGATACTCCTCTTAGGTTCACTCAAATGTTATCTTCTGAGCCTCTGTGAAGCAAACAGGTGAATATCTTTCAACCTTTTTCATTCCCCCATCTGAGAGTCTTGCATATTAGTTCAGTGAGTATCAAGTTAGACATACGGTCTTTGACAGATTTGGCAGTTGCTTAATATGAAGATGCAGTATCACAAGATACAGACTAGCTGAAGGACATATACAATAACTTCTAGTCACTTGATGGTACTTCTGGAAATCTGGGTAAACGATTTTCTCTTCTGTTACAATCATTAACAACAGTTAAGCAAAGCAATGTCTTCTTTGATTATGTCAAGAATGGAGTGTGAATTTAATTGTAAATTGTTTCATCTTCATAATTTATTCCTGTTTAGAGAGGTTTTTTCCTTCCAGATTTGAAGTGTGATTCTTAGAGATAGATACTGCTTCCTTTCAAATAACACAAGCAATACTGAGGCAAAATATGTCTTTTATAAATGGAAAAAGTAGATACACTTTTGAATCTAAATGAGACTATTCATTGTTATCCAGTCACAAATCCTTGTGTAAGAACTAAAAATCTATATTATGCTCCTGATAGATTTTCATATGTGAAGCTCTGTTTTGTCTGACAAATCTAAATTCCTGGCAACCATATATGTCAATAAGGGTCTTCAGTGTTACATGGTAATATTTCTCCATCAGTACTAATACTGTTTTAGATACTTCTTCCAGTGCTGGTTCAGCTGGCAGCTTTCGTGAACATCGGTATTGTTTGAATAAGCATTTTGAATACTATATTGAAAATTGTTGCTTGGAGCATGGCAATATTTTGTATTACTAAGAAATTTCCCAAGAGGACCTATGTTCTAAGAATGAAAATCACTCTTCACTTCCTTCAGCTTCCAGAATATTAAGGAAAGGGGAAAATGGGATTCATACACAGCTTAATTCAAGTACTGGCAAGAGAATTTTAGTACAGATTTACTTTTTTTGATACTACAGTTCATACTGTTTCTATACATATTGTACATATATGTACATATATTGAGAGATATATATAGTATGTACCTTGATGCTGCAGTGCATGTTTCATATCTGCATTTTCATATATCCCTCAAAGGGATTTAAAAATCTTTTTTCACATTTCTAGTGCTTTTCTTATCCCACTACTCTAATCTCATCACACATTCACTAATGTCCTCTACTCCATTTTTATTGTGCATATGTTCCCCTTTGTGATCCCTGCCCATTCATAACATTCCTGTAAGGCATAAATAGTATCAGACATTAAGGCCACAGAAGACAGTGGAGCTAGCAGCCATTTTTTCAGCAGTTCATCCAGAATTTCCAATTTCTAGTATTCTAATGTATCTTTCAGTTGCTGGGGTTTTTTACACTGTTGTTCACATGCTTTGCATTTTTAATTACTGGTTTTTATCTAATTTTAGTGGCTAAATTAAGAGGAGAAAGATAACCTTTTCCTTTTTTGTTTTTTCTTCTGGAAATAGAAAAGTGAGTCACAAGTAACAGGACAATGAATGCCTAAGTGTTAACTTGTAAAAAGTGACACAAGGTGTAAAAATGTGGTAGGTATCTTCCAAAAGCAGGACATTATTTCTGAATTTATACAATAATTCTGTAATTTTCAGTAGTTGAACACTGTCTAGAAGATCAAATACAAACTTTAGACTTTTTTTCATTTATTTATAAAGCCTTTTTCTGGAAAAAATATGCAAAGATTGTAGTATCTTAGGTAGTCAAAAAGCAAATTTACAAAGTAAAAAGTCTTGCAAATGCATGCAATGTAAAAAATAGTTGAGAATTTTCAGGACTAAGAAACTCTGCAATTGATTCATAATTACAAGCTTTCACAGAACTTAATATGAAATTGTTTTCAGTTCCATCCCAAATTTGTTGTTACTTCATTTCAACACATTCAAGTGGAATGTTTGCTACATCCCTTATGTACACATATCACTGACACACATGCACAGTCAGTTAGCAAACTTGCTGTCTGTGTAAAATAATCCTGTTCTGTATTCATTGCATGCGTATTTATAACCAAAAACTGGAACTGCAAAAAAGGATTTCACAGTGCTGCAAAGGGGCATCATGAATTATTTACAGTAAATCAAATTTTATAACCCTCCTCAATCTTTCATAAACTGTATCTTCCTATTTTATTTGATATTTTATCCAGAGACTTAAAGCAGCATAAGTCAGGGAAATCTCTTAAATTCCTGGAAGATTTGTAAGAGTACATGAAGAAACAGTTCTTACAGTAGCTTTTGCATTTGATGTAGCTGTAAGACTATTGATATCCTATAAGCATTTAATATTTAAGAGTAAAAGAGCTAGATTTTCTAAAATGTGCAACACCCTGAGCTTCCTTTTATTCTGAATTAAGGCTACTGGAAGTTGTTAGGAAATGTTAAAAACTTTTCTCAAATTCATTCATTGACTTGGGCTTATCATCCTCACTGTTTCTGCATACACAGAGCCAAGTATACAATAACACTTGAAATGTATGAGGGTTAAAATATAGGTCATAGCTGGGGAATGAGAATGTTTCCTCAAAAGTGCTTCAGGACACTGGAGAACTGAGAAAAGTTCAGAGAGGAAATCCAAGAACAATTTAAATCCTTGAATATCATCTTTACAGTGAAGTACCTAGAGAGCTTTATTTATGGAGATAACTTAAGGGAACACTAAGATGTGACTTCTTTGTAACTGTAGACATAGCTAAGAGGTTTGTTAGGTTTGACAGACAAAGGCATAACAAGGAAAATGCAGTTCCTGGAAGGAGAATTTATATTTAAGGAAGTAGGAAATAAATTGCTTGGACTTAAAATAATGTTTCAATAGGACATATGTGGTTTTGTCATCACCTAAAATTACTGGAACAGGCTCCCCAGGGAAGTGGCCATGGCACCAAGGCTGTCAGAGCGCAAGGAGCGCCTGGATGACATTCTCAGTCGTATGGTTTAGTGTTAGGTAGACCCACGAGGAGCAGGGATCAATGCTCCTTATGCGTCCCTCCCAGCTTGAGATATTCTACAATTCTGTGATCAAAATTATGGTCTCTGAGTTAGAAATATCCTCAACCCACGTCCCCACCCCCCATGCATTTACACTATCATCAGAGAAAGGGAATATAGAGAAGCCATAGGAAACAGGGGCCTTAAAGCCAAGTATTTTATTGAGACGAGAGCACGAAGAAGCAATCATTTCCTTCTATCTCTGACTGAGAGCTGTAAGAGACTATTTTCAAGAAGTATCCGTCATACATTTTCATCTTCATATCCCTCCAGGTTCTTCCTTGCTCAGAGCCAATTAAGATTCCCGCTTAACAAGGCACGTCGTGGAGTTATTGTATCTGTAATGATCCCCATGGTTTTCTGAAGAGAGTTTAATGCCAAGAATTACAGGGTAATTGTGACATTACCTTCCACCACATTTAAAGCCTGAATTATGTGTTTTATTTGTTTAAAACTCTTTTTCCAAGTGTATATATACACTTGTATAGATACACTTCAGGAAATATAAAACACTGTGAGAATGAAAAAAAAATAAATCATATTGTTATTATTATCTCTTATTTGCAATTTAAATATCTTTTTTTAATGAGAAAAGAAAACTTTAATGTAATATGTTAATCACTGGGACCTATAATGTCTTGATAGCTCTTGAAATTAACAATGCATGAAGAAATGTGTTATACACATGGCAAAGCATTCAACAAACCAAAATGCTTACATGTAAAGTTAGTAAGAATTTGTGTAGTAATGAAAATCAGACTGTGTTTGTGTTCACACTTTCAGTATTTATTTATGAAACATGGTCAATTTTATGCAATGTTCTATGAATGTTTGAGTTTCAGTTTTTGATAGATGTCTAATTTTACTTTTTTTTTAATGAAACCTGAAACTATCTTTTTCTCATTTTTGAACAGTATTTGAAGATGAAGACAGTCTCAAATACTGTAACATAAGATTGTGAAACAACACAGGACAATTCTGAATTATTTTACAAAAAAATTGCTAACTTTAGAAATATTGGATGATATAATGTCCTAATCGCTGATACAGAAACATTTTCCTTTCTGGTAATACAAATATTAGGTTAATCACGCTCTTATGAAAATGAATGGTTACCTTTTCACTGATCACAGCAAAAGAAGCATTGAGCCTTTATCCAAAAATTGTTGGAAATTATTGAAATGCCTATCATCTGAAATATCACCTAAGAACATAATGTGCATTTTTTTAATTAATAACTTTATGCTTCTCATTCTCCCTGAAATATACAGGAGAAAGATGAATACTATGACAAATTGCAGTATATGTGACATTGACAAAGTGTTTGTAATACCTCACAAATGAGGTATTTTGGGGTCACACAAAATCTAGGAAACATCAGTTGATGCTTAAACATTTGAAAACTATTATAAAGTAAAGCCACTAGAACTAAAGCAATTTTAAAATAAGGTTTCTGATTAAAAACAGAACTGTAGCCTTGCTTATGCAATAATATTTAATAAATTAATGAATTACATAAATTGTAACTGATAAGCATTAACTAACAGATTGGCACTTATGTGTGATATAGATTTTAAAGATACACAGCAGTGATCTTACCACATAAGAAATTCACAAAAATATTAATGTTATGTTGCAATTCTGTTGTGATTAACTTAAAAAAAAAAAATAATTGGCAAAATTAAGAATAGGCACCTGCAGTATTATGGATCAGAACTACAGCTCCAGTGAAGGACTGTTATTTAGGACTAATAAAAATGGTTATGGACGAAGAAATTAGCAATAAAACACTGTAATATGATATGTGGAAAATAAATTTCATTTGAACAGACATAGCTAAGTAGTGCAATTGCAATGGACATACAAATATATATACACGTGTGTTTGTGTAAGTATTGCTCATTTGTTACAGTATTTAAGTCAAAATTGAAAATTCCTTGGTGTGAGTTACTGGGTTAGCTACAGTTTCCAAATTCTTTCTACCATCTAATATTGCAAAGTAATTTTTTTTAATGGAACTCAATCAAAAAGATGCCAAGAGTTTTTTAAAATTCAGGAGCTGGAGGAACTCTTCACTTGCCAGGACACACCAAAGATAATGCATGGCATGGAAATCCTCAACATTTGTAAATTTTGTTCATTTTATGGATCTTTTATTCAAGTTTTCTTTCAAATGTTATCATAGCATAACATGCTACAGTAGGGTCACATGGTTCCTTTTTTCCTCCTTGCTTTTATTAGTCTGTTTTCACTTATTTTTTTAATAGGTCAATACTATTCTTAAAAAATGAAAACAAAATAATTATGAAGAGTTCCCAACAACTAGATTATACTGGAGTTATTTAAAGGCTTTTTTTCATGTACCATTTTGTGCTTTCTAAGGATGGCTTTAGCTTCCTAAGCAACGTAATCAGTTCAGGTCAGCATAAACCATAGGGAATACTCACTTAAGATATTCCATAAATGACACTTTGCATTTCATATTTCTGATTCCTGATGGTCTCTGTGTTTGCACATACACATGTGTACCCTCATGAACAATATCTGATACCTACTTTGTTCTCAGAGAAACTGATTAGCAAACTCTCTGCTAATCATGATCTGTGGTTCATATAACTATCATGATCATAGAATCATAGAATCATTTAGGATGGAAAAGACCTTTAAGATTATTGAGTCCAACCATTAACCTAACACTGCCAAGTCCACCACTAAACCATGTGCCTAAGCACCACACCTACACATCTTTTAAACACCTTCAGGGGTGGTGACTCCACCACTTCCCTGGGCAGACTGTTCCAATGCTTGATAACCCCTTCAGTGAAGAATTTTTTCCTAATATCCAATCTAAACCTCCCCTGCCACAACATGAGGCCATTTCCTCTTGTCCTAGTGCTTGTTACTTGGGAAAAGACATCGACACCCACCTCGCTACAACCCCCCTTCAGGTAGCTGTAGAGAGCGATAAGGTCTCCCCTCAGCCTCCTCTTCTCCAGGCTAAACAGCCCCAGTTCCCTCAGCTGCTCCTCATAAGACTTGTGCTCTAGACCCTTCATGTCTAATGTCCTTCAACAGCTAGTGAAATGGTATGCCATCTTCAGAGGATAATGGTTCTCGCACTAAAAAACCTGCCCAAAATAGGTGGGATGTATCAGGTATTGGTATAAGTGGAGACCTTTGTGGTGGGACTAGAAGAACTTTCATAAAGCACTTAACTTTCAGATGGCTCAATATGTATCTGAATGACAATGCCATGAAGTTCTTCTGCAACTAACAGCACCACTTATGCATATTCAGTTTTATTTTATATCATGTAGAACTTTTGTCATCTCCCTGTTTTCCTAAATTATTTCTGAATAGTTTGCTCATCTTAGGTTACAGAAAAAAATCATCCTTGTGTGATCCTTGAAAACAGATTACTTCCATTGTGAGAACAAATAATTTCTTACTCCTTGATTCCTATATTTTGACTGTTTCTTAATTAATTTGTGATTTCTCATTCCTGAAGCATTTTCTTTAAGAGTTTGTTTTGTGTATCTTGTACAAAGCTGTTTTCTGAATCAAAATATTTTGTACCAGATGTAGTACTTTAGTTCAAATACTCATTCATTATTTCAAATTATTCTAATAGTCTACAAGATATAATATCCTAGTGCAAAAGATGTATTGACTTTCCCTGTATTTATCCATGTGTTGACTAATAGATTTCCATTTATCACTTCCACAAATTTACATGGTTTATGTGTCAGAACTATCACCTGGTAATTGCTGGACCATTGCTGGAACTCTTTTTAAAAACTGGTGCCACTCTTGCAAAAATTTATTCCTCTAATTCTAGAGAGATTGGATGCATAGATTGCACGCTGATTAAATTTTTTTTTCAGCATTTTCATATCTGAGTTCCTTTAGAACTTGTGGAAGATTATCATCTAGTCCTGATGTTTTATTATTCCTTCATTTTGGTTTTTTTAAGAACATTTTGTACTAATACTGTAATTTCCTCAGACTTTTCCTAGGAATCTTCTCTAACAGAGAGTAACTGTCGTGAAAGGAACCTCCTGAAGACATTTGTCATGGGAATATTCATGCAAAAAAAAAAAAAATCTTAAATAATTTTGCTTTGCTACAATATACTTACAGCTCTTTTATGCTGTTTTTAAATTATGTTATAGTCAAGTCATTTTGCATCCGTTTTCTGACCAAGGTGTTCCATTCTTCTTCACTTTTTGCTTCTAATAGGATCTATTGTTGCACATTATCACAAATTATATGTGCAATATACTGTCAAACCTTGCAATTTCTGCCCATTAAACTAATTGGAATAACAGTAATAAATTTTGTACTACGTCTAGGAAGCAACTTTTTCTAGAATTGTAATTAATTTAGCCGAATAAGGTCTGCTTATCCAGCACGGCTGACTTTACATATTGGAAAGCAATCAGAATAGAGTCTGATATTAGCATTACACCTTGAAAACACATTTTAGTTTTTACATCTTACCCTTTTTGATCTTAAGGAAATTGTGCATAAATATTGTGGTAGAGAGACAAGATAGTAAGTCAAAGCCACCTCTCTAGAAGGTGAACTCCAGACTTTCTTCAGATTGTGATCTGATCTTTCCTATTCTGTAGATTGTAAATATTTCTGCTGTGCACTTATGTTTACAAGATCATAACAAGTCAAATCTGCAGCTACTACTCGTTACAAAATGACAAAGAACAAATGACAGAATGTAGGCTTTAATTATAAATGGATTTGTGAGCTATATTAAAATCACCTGGTTGGATTTCTTGTTTTGATGTTCCAGTTCTTTCACAGGACTGTGTAGGAAGGTGCATTCTGACAATACTGGATAGAAAGCTTTTGAAATTACTCATAAGTTTTTGAATGCAGATGCTTTAGCAGTGGTAGCATTAAGTTAGTAGACTTTAGTAAACTCTTTGAAAACAATCCTTTATCCCTACTTAAATGTCAGTCTGGTATATTTCTTGGTAGAACCTTGAGAATCAAATTTACAAAATGAAACAGCATTACTAATTCCCCAAGATATTAAAAATATCAGTGTCACATAGGACAGGCCAAATTTTTCCTGTTCTCCCAGTGTGCACTATTTTGGGAATATTATAGCAATATTAAAAGAATGGAAGTTACTACAAATTCATTCGGATGGTCAGAGAGCTAAGAGCAATGCCAAAAGGATTGGTATCTCATATTCTCCAGTTTATCAGCAGTGTTACTGGTATATGGAATTTTAGATAATCTAATTATATCATTTTTGGTGTGTACTGATATATAAATTCATTTCTGTGTATGTGTTTGTGCATGTATAAATACACAGAGAAGAGAATGCGTATGCAAATTATATACTCCACTAAAATTCTGTATTATCTCAGAGATGGCAGGGATTCATATTCGGCTTCTAATAGAACAAGTCGTAAAAGTCTACATGAGTTTCCCAGGGTTATCATATTTTAAAGAATTATCAAGTGCTAACACTAGAATGGTGCTTTTTTTTAATGTTGCATTGGATATGCAGAGATGGGTGAAAAAGAAGTAGGAGTTGCTCCAGGACAGTGTGAGAAAGAGGCTCTAGGACTCACTAATGAATGTTATTTTTTTATCTTTAAACCATTCTTACATAAATTGTATGAAATGCTTGCCTGGGCATGAAAAGGATTTGTATCTGTGGGGAACATCATATCTCCAAAACTACTGAAATAATAAAATACTTCATATTAGAATACCATTGTGTTCAGTTCCTAGCAACACAGAATCACTGAATTTTGCTTTTCTACACCCCATTTAATATCAATGCGAAATATCTGTAAAATTCACAGGCTTACTGGATGTTGGGTTACACAGAAGTTAGTATAATTTCTAATCTACTTTTCTTTTACTACTTGTACAACAACCACCTTGTACTACCTCACGAAGTTGCAGTAGGGCCAATTTTGATGTGGTTGTTCATAGCGGGGATTTGCTGCACATGATATTTGACATGCTTTGGGAGCATTTTAAGTGCCACAATTAAGCTATATATGACATGTCCTTATTGGATTTTGCCAATGTACGTGAGCTTTAACCAGTGTCAATTTCACCAGGATGTATATCCAGATAGATCATTTTTCTGCTCTTTATTTGTATCAAACTATAGGAAAATTACGTTCTTTGCATGTTCTATATCCTCTATAAACTTCTGTGCTTAAAAAAAGATTTTAAAAAATTAAGAAGCAACTTTTCATCCACCATTAAAAAATATATGTATATTATTAATTTAAGTTTCAGTACTTCTGAATTTTCAAAAAAGTTTTAAATTATTCCCTAGGAAACATAATAATAAATAAGGAAAATTCTCCATTAGAAACAGTTTGTCGTTTCAATACAAATCATGGAAGCACAGAAAACCATGATAGTTTTAAAGAACATAAATATTAATCTGTTTATTAAAAAATATTTTAAAAGAGCACAATGTTCATGAGCTAAGGGATGTAATACAGAAAAAAAAATTCCTGAAACAAATAATAAATGACTAAGAAGACAAATGCAATCATTGTTTGCCATTTCTTATGTACTGTTTACATGAGGCTCAGTAGTTAAAAGATAAAAACCATATCAATAAGCTCTACTACCTGAAAGCACATGCACACATTAAATAGTTTTCCTCATCAAGGAAGTGCCACTGTTGCAAAATTGATGCTTGACCTCACTGACTTCATATCAAGGTCTGCAGCCAAGCTGGAAACTTTCCCCATCTATGGAGTTTTTTGCTCTGTTTCCTCACTTTCAGTTTTGTAGTGTGGTGTTAATAGACTAACTGTATTTCAGCCATATTGTAGGTTAAATATCATGGACTGCATTGTTACTTTGTCGGTGGCAACTTTTTTAGCTTTTTTGTTTATTCATTTTTGTTTGTTTGTTTTGTTTTGCTTTGGTTTTTTTGAAAGTAAAATGCTCTTATTGCAACAGTAGCCCTACAGAATAATTAGTGCAGAATTTATCTCATCATACCCTACGTTTTATACACGTTCTGTAAAGCAGTGGTCCTCTGCACCAGAACTGGTACACAGCACATTGCCTATGGGTCTCCCACTGCTTGCAATCATCAGAAGAGAGTTAAAACTCATTTATAATTGAAAGAACACAGGGCCGCCCATACACTGGTACTGACATCATGGTCGACAGACCATGAATCAGCAAAAGCAACTGCCTCCCTTTCCTGTAGGCTTGTGAGAATATACAGAAAATATACATATACGCTGGAACGGGAAGAAGAAGCAGAAGGGGAAGGGGAAAGGGAAGGGAAAGAGGAAGAGGAAAGAAAGGTGGCTATCAAGACTGTAACAGAGGTTCAGGATTTCTTTTTTTTTCTAATTTTTTTTCCATAACAAATTGAATAAAGCTTACAATGGAGGTGGCTAGTGTTAAAGAAAATGCCTCTTTGAAAGGAGAAAACAAACACTGGCAAGGTCATGAGGATCACACAGAGCTCTGTGAAATGGGGTCACAACATATTGGTTGTTAAGCTTTTGGAAGGGAACCATAAATCATCATTAAGGATCTTCTATCTTCAATGAGCTATTCTTAAGGGAAAGAAGTGAGTCTGAAAAACTAGTGCAAGTGTAGGTAGCTGAAAAAAAAGGTATGCAGAACACAAATTAATGTCTTAGACCTGCAGGGGTGTACCTAGACATGAAAAAGTAAGATTGTGAAAGCAGGTATAGTAAAACTGGATGAGACTTACTGACCAGGGAATCAGGACAGATGCGGCAAAACAGTAATGGGAGAAGACTGCTTTTGGGAAAGGAAAGCTACCTACTTCTATTTTTCCCCAAGAAAAGAGGGAAATTTACTGTTTGGAGAATAGTAAATACATGTATAAATTAAAAAATCTTGCCTATGTTTAATTCTACATTTTTCTCCAACTTCTTAAAAAAGTGTTGTGTTGTCAAGCATAAGTGTTTAGGTGACTTCACTACTGAGGAGGAAAAAAACCCAACAAACCACAAAACAGCTGTACCTGCTTATGGGAAATAAAGTCTGCAAACTTGTGCCTCCCTTCAGTCCTGTTCAAGTGACACAGAGAAAAAAATTCTATCTTAACATGCTGTGCTGTGGAATAATTGCAGTAGATGAGCAAAAGGAATTAAACTGAAGGACCTCTCAGGAGATGAGAATAAATGATGTTGGTCTTTTATTGTTGGTTATAATGCATTGATCTCTGCTAATGTAAAAGTGAAGGAAAAGCCCATGTTCAGGGCCAAAGAAATGTTTTGTTTTATAAATTAAATAGAGGCAAAAGTGCTAAGGTTTCAATGACTTGATTTTTAAAATTTTATTCTTCTCATCTGCAGGTAGAGGAAAGTACTTACCTCTAAATAACTGAAATTAAACAATTGGTTAACCAACGCCTCATTATTAAGCAAATAATAACAAAACCTGGGATCTTTTCCCTTAATTTTCATTTGTTGCAGTTATAAAACAGGGAAGATCATACCTCAGTGATTTCAAGAAAGACAATGCTTTTTAAATGGTACTACTTCATTGGTACTACTACAGACAGAAGAAAATACCATTTAAAATTAAGATAATATTGGGAACTGCATGTGGATCATTCACCTTGCTTGTTGTGTGCTTTTTCAGGTTATCTCTGTTCAGTTCCAACCACAGAACTCAGCAGTACAAAATGTCCTTACAGGTTAATTGTTTCAAAATGCATTGAAGTCTGGTTTCCATGGTTCTCCTACTCACAGTCCAAAAACTACTAAATGTGACAGTACTTGGAGTATGGTAAAAAAAAGATAATTTCAGTTAACCATGGCATTTTGGAAAAGGTAGGCAGAAACTCACTGTTGACTAGCTTTTGTAGTCCTGAAAATAACAAATTTAGCTTGATCTTTTAATCACGATTGTTTGCACTTTCTTTTTAGAATCATAAATCAGAGAATAATTTGGGTCAGAAAGGACCTCAGGAGGTCTCTAGCCCAACCTCCTGCAACCATCCTGCCTAGGGCTTAATCTGGTCTGGTCTTGAAACCTTCAAGGCTGGAGACTGCACAACCCATCTGGGCAAGATCATATTACAGTAGATCCTTTAACAGTAGATCTCAGTAGACTTAAGTAGATCCTCTAAATCCTTTAGCAGGTCATCCTATTTCTATAGAAACCTTTTTTAGCTAGAAGTAGCACAATCCCAACAAGTACTATAGACCCTGATATCTTAGTATATTTATTCCTCCTCTTCATCTAGTTGCCACATGCCTGAAGACATCTGAAGCTTTTATTTTTCTTTACTGAAAGGATAGGAAACCCTAGAATTAGCTCTAAGGTAAGCCTTTGCACATGGACAGCTAACACAGTGCAGCTCCTGTGTGGGAACTTGCTCCTGGGTGAAGCTGGAGCTCCTGCTGTGCAGTATGCTTGCTTCCATGCCTGGTCTACTCTGGGATTTGGTCTTCCAGTCCTGGAGAAGGGTGGTTGGGAAGAGAATACAACACTGTTGAAAGGCAGCACTAGTATAAGAAAATGAAAAAGCCAGAGGCTGGACTTGAGGGACTTCATGGTGTCATGAACATTTACATGGAAGGCAGCTTTGCTTTTATTAAAAGACAGATTTGCTTTTGTTAAATGGCTTAGGACACTCCTATAAAATCTTCCTTGGGTCTCATGGTGCTGAAGGTTGATGCTGTTTAACTTTGTTTAACAATGTTTAATGTCGTGTGATGTAAGCAGCCATGGAGCTGCTAAAGATTTTAGTTTTATATTTTTCCACCAATGGATAAACACAGGATAGGCCTTAAAGGAGCATTACCAACTATTTGTTCCATGTATTTCACTGGAATGGAAAGTTTGGCAGACCAAAATTTTAGCAATTCAGCCTAGAAGGCACAGGCAGAATTAAGTGCAATGCAAGAAGGCATTGGGAAGCAGTGTGAGGAAGTAAGACCTCCATTATTTCTTCTTTAGCTGATTGAGATTTTAGAACATTTTAGTCTCCTTTTCGGGTACACAGTCTAGGAATCAGTGGTCTGATAGAGAAACATGCTAAGCCTTCAAAGTTTCAAATTAAAAGGAGCCATACTTTGAAACTACGAAATTGTGTAGATATGTACATTTACCTGTAGATGTGGCACTTAAGGGCATGGTTAGTGGTGGACTTGGCAGTATTAGGTTAATGGTTTGTCTCAATGATCTTAAATGTCTTTTCCAACCTAAATGATTCTATGATTCTATGTAGTCCTAAGTGCTTTGAAAAATCAAGTTGTAATCAATTCATACTGGACACTCAGAGATAACATTTTTGTTAAAAGTTAAAATTTTAATTGCTCATTTTCATATGAAAGAAAACCTTCCCAAAGCCCTCTTAAGGTTTTATCTTCCTGTCCCCTTGAGAGGAAGTTATATTATCTTCTCCATTCATAACAGTGGCATGGGAGTATATATGAACACATGCATGAGTAAGGAAAGTGTTATACTGAAATTTCTAAGAATGGGAATTATAATTGTATATTCCAAGCATGCTTTGAAGAAGATGTCTCAAATAAGGCATACTGGCTATGCATAAAACAGTGGATACAAAAAGAAGTGTTACAATGACCTTCATTTAAAGGGAGCAGCAGGAGCAGGACAGGTCTGTGAAGGAGGTGAGCCGGGAGCTGAGGGTGACAGGCTGGGCACAGTTCTGCAGGATCTGAGCAGGACCAGGTTGATGACAGTGACAAGTTCTGCCTACAGTCCCAGAGCAGGCAAGGAAGTGAGTCATGTCTTGAGTCCATCCAGTCAGCAACAGCAGAAGACAGATCCAGGGACTGGAGACAGCATGACCTATAACATGGCTCCAGGGTCTATCTAGGAAGATCAGTTGGGACAGCAGGAAGCACAGCCCAGATCACTCTACAGCTTTTAACTGCTAATTTTAGAGTTTCCTATCCTTTCATTAAAGAAAAATAAAAGCTCCAGGCAGCTGGTCATGGCCAGTAAGATCTGCAGGAGCCCCCAGGTCCCTGACAAATGGTTGTCCTGTGAGTGGTTATTATGTGTGGCCAACTTCTGGTTCACAAGTGATTGTCCTATTTTGCCAGATGAGAAAGTGGTCTTATTGAAATATGTCCATGTTATTAAAGATTCTTTCAAAACTTATGAAAACATTGGAATTGACCTGAAGATGAATAGTGATGTTAATTCTGGCATTTGCTAACTTCAGAATACTAAATCTGCACTGACAATATTTATTTCCTGTCATTGATTTCTTAGGATAATATTTAAATGAAGTCAAGTTTCTTTTCCTTCTTTTTGTCTTTTTTTTCCCATCTAATTCCCCTGCCCCCCCACCTTGAGTTCTGTAGGCAATGAAGTTTTGAAACTGAAAAAAACCCAAAGGAAAGCAAATTAGAGCCACTAGGAATCAGGTGTGATCTTCACATCACCTGAAAATACAACAGATGAGAAGTGTATCCAAGAAGGAGGCATCTGATTTTGTAAAACCTCTGATTCTTGCTTTTAATGAAACAACTAAAAATACTAAGACAGCACTTCTCACCTTTATTTTGGTTTATGTGTCCCTTTGCATGGGGTTGAGGAGTGTCATATGAGAGGAAAAGAAATTCTTTACTCTTCAGTGTAGGAAAGAAGATGCAGAGAGAGAGTGTGGTGGGTCGACCTGCACTGTTTGCCAGGTGCCCACCAAGCTTCTCTATCACTCCCCCTCCTCAACAGGATGGGGGAGAAAAGTATGATGAATAGCTCATGGGTCAACATAAGGACAGGGAGATCACTTAGTAAGTACCATCACAGGCAAAACAGACTTGACCCGGAGAAATTAGTTTAATTTATTACCAATCAAACAGAACAAGATAATAAGAAATAAGAACAAATCTAAAAAACACTTTTCCCCCACCCCTCCTTTTTCCTGGGCTCAACTTCACTCTTGACTTCTCTACCTCCTCCCCCCAAGCAGCACAGGGGTATGGGGTATGGGGTATGGGGATTGTGGTCAGTTCATAACACATTGTCTCTGCCGCTCCTTCCTCCTCATGTTCTTCCCCTGCTCCAGTGTGAGGTCCACATGGCAGACAGTCCTTCACGACCTTCTCCAAAGTGGGTCCTTCCCACGGGCTGCAGTTCTTCAGGAACTGCTCCAGCATAGGTCCTTTCCACAGGCTGCAGTCCTTCAGGAGCACACTGCTCCAGCGTGGGTCCCCCACGGGGCCACAGGTCCTGCCAGGAGCCTGCTCCCATGTGGGCTTTCCATGAGGTCACAGCTTTCTTCAGGGTACATCCACCTGCTCCAGCATGGGGTCCTCCATGGGCTGCAGGGACACAGCCTGCCTCATCATGGTCTTCCCCACGGGCTGCAGGGGAATCTCTGCGCTGCTGCCTGGAGCATCTCCTGCCCCTCCTTCTGCACTGACCTTTCATAATTCTAAAAACTTGCAATTAACAAATATTTCACCTTCTTAAAATTCATGCTAACATTTATGCTTCCCTATATTCCTTATTCTCCTGAAGTACTCAGTTTGATAGTGGAACTAATTTACGAACCTTGCTTCTCTGTTCTTTTTTTTCAGCTTTTTCCTGATTCAACCTTTTCTCATATAGAGCATTCTAAGTGGCAATTCAAATTATGTTAGACAAAGAGCAGTACCACTGATTACGATCTACACAGAACCTAAATTGACTAAAAAAAGAGAACTGTATCCTAGCAAGCATTTATATTTGGTTGAATTAGAGATGGAGGAGGCTTATTTGGGTGTGCACAAACCATATCACTTCAGCATCACCTGTAATAAATGTTTTGACTGATATTGTGTGTATGGATAAAATAAACAGCTGGTGTTTTCTAGAAGATCAAGATACTAAAAGAACAACAACAGAAAAAGAACAAGATGCCAAATGAACAATACCAGGAACATTAAAAGAGTAGTAAAAATTAAAATCTCAGTGTATGTTCACACAATAGTTGCAGAAATGCCTCAGGAAAGCACATCAGTCTTCACTGTTCTGGCTAAACTATGGTCAGTACTCAGAACAGCAACAGTAAAACTAGATCAGATTTTTTTTCCAAGCTTTGCTTAGTCATACTCTGAAACACTGATCAGTGCCACCTGTTGCAAGTCCCATTACTGTCTCAGCTCATGACAGGCAAAGGAGGAAGACACATCTTGCAGGGTAAAGTGCATTCAAATTGTCTTTCACTAGAAATATGTTCTAGTTTGGCCAGCTTCAAAGTAGTGGATTTCCTGATACTGATATTCCACACACACAGGCATGCACATTCACAGAAACCTACCACATTAAAATAAAAGGTTGCATATACCACTTCAGACTTCTCAGGATGAAGACTGCTTGTGCACATTCCTCTTCTGTGGGATTTCTGTGGCTGTGGCTACAATTTCATAGGCATACTTCAAGACTGATAAATTTAATTATATTTTTACAGTTCTTAAATGCTTTTGGCACTGATTGACTTTCCTGTAGAGTATAACCATATGTAAATGAATCTTCCTCTTCTCCCTATGAATTATGATATATTGTTTATCACCAAATGTTATTTTTTTCCATGTGACTGGCATGCCAGATAGACCTACTTGGGAACAAACCAATTTTTTTTTTTTTTTCATAAAGATATTAATTTTGAGGCAAGCATAAAGAATATCAACATAGAGGGTTAAATTATTGGAAAAGCTATAAGCAGCTGACAATGGAATCTTTTATTGCTAAATAGCAAGTAGGCCTTATAGGCAGAATGTGATAAACATGAATCCTTCAGGATATGCAAAGCAAGTCTGAGAGACAGATTGACAAGAGTTTGGTAAAGAGTAAGTCATAAAACTGATAAAAAGAGAATCAAGCTAGAATTTTATACCATCCTCTTAACTATCTTCAAATCATAACTATCAAAAAAATGAAAGTAGAAATAAGAAATTTTTAGCATAATGCTTTAAGGAAAACACAGTAATCCTCTGCAAAAAGACCTGAAATAAAATAACTATACTGAAAAGTAATTATATGTATATATGTGATGAAAGATTATAAGGATTTAAGACAATTTGTGGGTTTAAGCACTTAACAGAATTTTAGGATTACTTCAGAGAGATGACTAAAAATACAAGTTACATAAAATAATTTCAGTACTAAATAGGTGTCCTGGTCTCAGCTGGGATAGAGTTAATTGTCTTCCTAGTAGCTGGTACAGTGCTGTGTTTTGAGTTCAGTATGCG
>JAVJGG010000017.1:15954515-15967809 GCA_035590195.1 Aviceda cuculoides | reverse complement strand
GCCGCAGCAGGTATAGCCCTGGAGAGACTGTGGCCATCGATAAGGCTCCGCTTGGAGCAGGTACAACCCTAAGGGACCTAAGGACCTAAGACTCTAAGTCTGTGGGTAAGTCCAAGCTGGAGCAGGGGCAAGGGGAGGAGTTCATTGTAATGTTAAACGTGATGGTCTGGACTTCACACAACACACCACCTCTCCTGTCCTGAGTGACCACCATAACAAATAGAGCTCAAAGTCATGGACTAAATGAACTCAGTGGACATTTTATGGACATTTTATGGACATTTCACAGGAGTGGTCCATAGCCTAAGGGTATAATATCTATGTATTTTATCAAAGGATGGGAAGGCTGGTGGTGGTTAATGAGGATGTATTGGATAATGTGGGACCTGAGCATGACATAAATGGTATGGAATAAGGAGTGGAGAATGTGCTGGCTTTGTCTGGGGTAATTTTCTTCATAGTACTTAGTATGGGCCTATGTTTTGGATACCTGCCTACTGATGGGAAGTAGTGAATCAATTCCTTGTTTTGTTTTGCTTGCATACACAGCTTTTGCTTTACTTATTAAACTGTGTTTATTTCAACCCACGAGTTTTCTCACTTTTACTCTTCTGATTCTCTTCCTCACCCCACCTTGGGGGGAGTGAGTGAGTGGCTGTGTGGTGCTTAGTTGCCAGATGGGGTTAAACCATGACAGTGTCCAAATGTGTCCAAGATTTGCTAGTTGCATCATTTTAGGAGTAGTCTTTGTACAGGTAAGGGGAATGTGATACTGTACTATATGGCTCATAAAATTACCTGGCTAAGGGCTATTCAATATAAAAGAAATAACAAATAACACGGAAGGTGATAAATTAAACACAGAAACTCAAACGTTAAGGAGCAGGTGATAATAAGACAGTAGGTGAGAGTAGAGCTCTTCAGCCCCTGACTGAACAGCCATGAGAAGAACCACTCTGGAAGAGCTTTCAAGGAGGTCAGCCTGAGCTTTGTAACTGATAAGAATGGGAAGCATGACAACAATGAGTATTATGGGATATTTGAGGGGGCTTAGTGAAAAGGCCAAAGACAGGGAAGGGGAGGGAAAGGTCAGGGTTAACCAGGGAAGAACAAACTTTGAAAAAAAAATAAAAAAGAAAAGGAATAAAGAGGCCAGTGCATGTAAGCAGGTTGCAGATCGCTACCCTTCTCTGACCATGCCTTGTGCCTGATCACTGCAGTCTATGTTGTCTGCTTATGAAATCCTTAAGTGTTTTGTTTATGTAATCTCACTTAGAGTGTCTTACCTGAGTGCTACAGGGTCTAAGTACCCACAACTGGGAAAGGTTCTGCAAGAAATCAAGGTCATAGATCTACATGCCAGCAACTGGAGGGACCGGGGTGTGTTTACACCTCCCCAGTGAATTTAATCCTCTGTGACTGTATGTATAATTCATAAGCTAATATCAAGTGGTGAGTAGGAAAGCTGCATATTGGGTAAAGGGCCCAGGAGCTGGGCCTGGACAGTAGGCAGGCTGAGAAACTGTGCAGATATTGAAATGATCCATGAATATGCATGTGCTTCTGAATCTAGACAGTATGGGCATGTGTGTTTTCACTAGTGAACCTCCATCCTGACCACTTGAAGAGGGGGAAGGTGAACTGGCTATCTGTACATTTGTTTTATGTGACTTATGGTAGTCTGTGTGTGTGTGTCTGTCTGTCTGTCTGTGATACACACTCAGCCTTGCTAGTGGCTGAACATGCAAACAGGAACATCAGCCAGGACAACCGGCATGCCCAGCAGGAGGAATTCCCAGGTCCAGGGGTCTGGGGAATTTGGCAGCTGCCCATAACATCCTGCAGAGTGTAAGGTTGTCTCTGGCACAATGATATGAATTTGGGAGGAGAGTTTAAATTAAGCTCTCCGATAGAGTCAGAAGTATGGAGGAAGCAGGAATACCAGGTAAGTACCAGAACGACGAAGGACTTTGCTTGGATTCATAAGCATGTAAAATGTCAACTAGAAATAAACCACATAATTTTCTGCTGTGGTCACATTGCTCTTGAGATGTCTGTGATACCTGACTCACTCTCAGAAGCTGTTACACATAACTTATGATTGAAAAAAAAGTAACTTTCAAAAGAAAGAGGTTTTCAAAGTCTGTTTTTATTTTTGGTTGTTTTGCAAGGTTTTAAAAATGATCTGTTGCTGCATGGTTACAGTACTGTTTGATTTTTTTTATTGCATGTTGTCAAGAGTGTAAGAGGTCTGCTTTAAGACTGCCAATTCCAGTGTTGAGACTGACTCACAGTAGCCCTTTGTTTCTAAGGTAATACTGCAGTATCTAAATGAAGGTGTTTAAATTCTCTGGTTCAAAGTCAGTGCCTTTTTTTTTTGGTGATCAAAACAACGTTATTTTCCTTTCTAATTCAAGTTTCACTTTATGAAGTATTTTAAAGTTCCTTTATGAATCATCTGTAAATATTCATATGAAAAGAGAGGAAGAGGAAAGCAAAACAGACAGACACAAAGATATATGGTAATGTCAGGGGAGTAACCTAAAAATAATGTAAGTTGACAATGGAGCTTCATTTTCAGCTTGCAACTTGCCTGTATGCATTGTCTTCACCTAGAAAACAAAATGGACCTGGGAGATATGAGCAGAATGTCAAAACTGAGTCCAGTGTTTGGCAAGGACCTAAACAGAAAGAAAACCCTAATTTGAATAGAACATAAATCAGAATAAAAAAGACATTATGGAGCCTTTCAAGCTAATGGGATCACATCTACCTGCTGGTTCTCTGCTACAAGGCCACTGGAGAGCAAGAAATGGCACATGGGACAATATTGACCAGATGGATGAGAAAACATTCACATTGAAAACTTCAACCTGAGAATTACAAAATTACAGGCTTGCCACAGATGAAAAACTGTCATCTAAGGATGGTATGGGACCTAGACTGCTCTGAGGGAAACAGAATCTAATACAGCCAATAATTTTTTCAGGGCAGAAGTCTTCATCAGATAAAAGTTTGTTAATCTGATTTTTTTTGTTGTTTAATCAGCAGTAGTTTGTAGAGTAAATTTCTGCTTTTCTTTCACTTTAACAATGCTAGTTTCAAAATCTGACACAGAACACAGAGGCAAATTTAGGGATTATTGCAAACTTACCTCTGAAATATATCTATTAGCAAGACCTTTGCAGTCATAGTGATAATGTATATACAACAGAGTTTCTTGGTATGATGTTATTTGGAAAAACTGTATCTAAGACACATTTGCTCTTGCAACTGAAGCCACATCTTTATATGTGTCTAAGAGGACTGTTGCCTTCTTTGAAATATAGACAATATATTCTGGGTTGTTCTTGGAGTGAGATTGGCTGAAATAGGGGTGAGGACATGATAATTGCATATAAATGTAAAGACCTAAGAAATGCTGACTTATGCCATCCTGTTTTCAACGAAATGTATGTGTATGAGCACAAGCACCAAATAAATGTTGGTTCAATATCTGGTAATATCCTAAATGGAAGCAAGAGGTGCTAAGCTTATAAATGTATATGGCATCTCTAATAAAGATTCTGACTTATATCCTTTAATCTCTTCAGTGAAAAACAAGCTAATAATCAGTACTGTATTTGTAAGGATTTCCGCACACCTATGATCATCTCCTGATTCCCTTTGACAGTGTCTTTTCAATGCATTAACTGATACAGACTTGAGGGTTTTTTGCAAAAGAACCATTTTTATTATAGGAAATATCAATACTGCTCAGAAACTAGAATAGTAAAGTCAACCTATCCTTCTCTGCTGGGAATGCATTTGAACCCAGCCTAGACTAGCAAAATCATGACTAATTTTCAGTAGATGTTTTCAGCTGTTACACTTTGGACTCTATGTAATCTAAGACTGCTCGTTTTTTAACACCAGTCCTTGGCCTCGAATTGCAGCAGTTGATTTTTATAGTAGGTAGAATTCCTTTTTTTCAAAATGGAAGTATTAAGAGTTCAGAATTTAAAGGTCAGAGGAGACACAGATACATTCACTCTTTTTCCCTGGCCAATACATCCTACAAAGACAATCAGTCATCACAACCAGTTATCAAGTTGCTTCTTATCTACAGGTTATTTGGAGATCTACAGAATGAAGAGCACTTTTTCATTCTTTCTTGTCAGGATTCATGAAAAATAGGCTGCAACACTGATATTAACCATGTTTACTACAACAGACTTATGTAACCTATTTAGCTTGTTTCCCTATGCCCAAGACTATATGAGTTACTTTCCAGAATACAGGTTTCTCTCCTTGGACTAGATAGGGAGTCTGTATTAGATATCTAAATTTTCAGGGCTAGATTTAGGTATGATGATTCCTAATTCCAGACTTTTGACAAAATCCATACGACAAATTGTTTTAGAAACCAAAACAGAGCCCAAAATGTCCTGTTCTACAACCACTCTGCTGAAGTTAAGAATCAAAATTAGTTGCACAATCCTTCTGTAAAGCCTAATATTTATTTCAAATACACTGTTGTAATGCAGTCTTTTATAAAGACTTTTTATCCTTAGGAAAAAAAAGAAAATGGATACACAATTTTGTGAGTAGTATCCAAGACTGAATATAAAACAATGGAGTTTTGCCTTAATACAGTTTATTTTAATTTAGACAGAGATGTACAGTAGTGTAGAAAAATTTTAAATGCTGCTGTAGCATGTTATTAACTTTGAACAATAGTCCCATCAGAGAGAAAAAGAAAATCCATTTCTTTCATAGAGGCAACCCATCTTGAATCTACAAATGCTTAGCCAGCCAGCTGCCTTGCAGTTTTACAGTTGAAATTAGAGAATAAATCAATATATCATCCTTCAACTGTCAAGTGTATTGTAGACATTTATAATGAGCATATCCATAAAAGAAAAATATTATTCTACTTCATTTCTATTAATGACATTTACTTTGATAATAAAATAAGAATTGCAAAGCTTTTGACAAAGACAAAAATAAAGGATTGTGGTATACAATGAAAACAAATTAGACAAAGACCAGGTCAGATACCTTTGACCTTCTGAATTATCATGCCTGTGACCCCCAACATCCAAAATGAGTCTTGAAATCAATCTCTATCAGACTCACTGCCAAGACCAAAAATCAATCCACCCAAGGGATGAACATTGCTTTTTGCAAGTGATACTGTGAAACTTTGAGCCATGGTATGTCATAAAGGTCTCACAGCTTAGAGAAAATAGGTCAGTTCAGAATCACAGACAGGGTGAACCTGGAAGAAAACAGTATTCCTTTAGTAAATAAATAAATTAATAAATCTAGTCATAGAGTTTTACCAATGAATTTTGCACAATTTTGGCATTTGTTTGTTTGTTTTGGAGTTTGGAGGTTTTTTAGGTATAATACCTGGAGTAGGAGGAGCGCAGGTAATTTAAAGATGGGTAACTTACTTGGGACTAGTCTATAAAATGAACCATACATTTTATGTACACACTATAGGGTATATAATATACAAACATATAGCTGGGGAAAGTGGGGTTTGGTTGTTTTTTGGAAGGGTGGGAGTTGATCTGGCTGCATCCATCAGCAGTGCAGGATGGTGCACTTCCATCTTTATACTTCCAATTTTCTTCTCATAGATGAGAGTGAGGTGTCCTTAAAGTCCCTCTAAAGCACAGATTCTTCAGATTCTCAGGAACCTTAAAAGAAAGGAAGGAGGGATTGTGTAAGCAGTTATACAAAATATCTCTAAACAAATAAGAAACTGTTGGGGGAAGGGGAGGTGGGGTGTTTTTTGTTTTATTTTTTATTCTTGCTGCCATTAAAAGCACTACTATTCTACAAGAATCACCCAGAGGAGGATCCCACAATACCTACTTTGCTAAAGATCTACAAGAATTTCCACTGCAAATGTTGTAACTAGAAGCACAGCAAAGAAGCTCTGTTGCTTGGACTCTGACAGACTACACCTTGGTTCTGATGGAGGATTGCCTCTTCGCCATTTTGTAATCAAGGCAAATACAGTCATCACCCCCACTAGTCTTTTTCTTTGCTGAAATACCCAAACCCTTAGAAATCTCAGTTATGGATGAAGAGTTATGTTGTCCTCTGAAATTGCCTAAATCTGTCAATATAAAAAGAAAAAATATGCACAATGCTCAAGAGGGCTTAAGCTCTTCAAGTGTCAGTGTCATGTCTTCATGTGTCAGACAACCTCCTTGGGCATGTGGATTAAACACAATGTTAAGTAGTAAAATGTTTCTCTTATAAATTACAGGCAGCTGACTGTGGTTGTGCTTTGAAGAAATCTGCCACCACTGGTGACAAGCATAGCGCTTGAAATCCATGAGCTAGTTTGAAGACATACAGCAAACAATAATAATAAAAAAATATTGGGAATGAATAAATAACCTTTCAAGACATAAAACAATGTGTGTAAATAAAAAAATAGCCTAAACAACTTACCACAAAGATAAAAATGCTCTGCCTTGAGGTGGCTGTGAAGAACTCAGAGAGATTGGCGTGTCCTGTCTGCAGGCAGACAATAGATGCTGAGGTATAAAACTACTAGTAACCCTCCTGATACACTACTGAACTGTCCTCCACCTCTGGAACTCGTAGAGCCATATATTCACGCATATAGTGAGAGATAGATACACATAAACAAACAAACACATTAAGTCTGGGTTATGGAACCCTGCATGGTAAGTGAAGCCAGTATGTTTGTATTAAAACCTGTGTGCCATTTTGTCATAACATTTTTTTCTTTTTGTCATGGAAAGCGTATTCTTTTTTATTATTTTTTTTCTATGTTTAGAAGGTGAGCTTCTTAAGACTGGCAGAAGATTGTTTTCCACAAACATTAGAGAATGGAAATATTTTCTCAAGTGATGCCAGTAAGTAATCTGAAAGCAAAAAAGAAACCATTTGACTCAGACTGTAGGCAGAATCTATTTTATCATCAGATTTGTTTAATAATAATAAAGTTCTTATTATCAATTAGTGCTTTGTTTAATATAAACCAATCTGCTCCAGCTTCCAGAGACATTGTCTAGGAGTTCTAATGGGCTGCCATTTTGCTGAGAGTCCAAAAATATATTTTGACAAACCTTGGCTTGGTTCCCATTTCTTTTTCTGGCATGCATAAAATGGCAGATAAGCTTTGCATGCATTCAAAAGAATAGAAGAAACCAGAAGTTGACAGAGACAAAAATAAATGAAAAAAATGAAGGCACAGAGCTAACAAAGCATCCAACTCCAGAAACCTCAGAGAATAAAATAAGGAAATATATGGGAAGAAATAGAAGGCAACCTCAAAAAATTACATTTTGAGTACTCACTTGTGTAATTTAATGGCTACAAAATTTTGAGAGTCAAGGGTGTTGGTACAAAATTTCACAAACATCAAGGCCCCCCACTCGGTAGTATACATGCCTGTTATACAAAAGCTTTCCTATAGTTCAGTAAAGGACAAGGGGGGAAAAAAATGGCAAGGAAGTTACAAAGCTGAGACACACACTATGTCTTTTTTCCATGGTCAACAAAACAACCAAGTTATCACCAGGTCTTCAAATCTGGAATTCGTTTTGTTTGTTAACGTTTGCAGCATCTCAGGCTTTATTTATATTTCAAAATGAAAAAGAATACTGATTTTCATTAGGTATTTAAAAAATATATCTTTAAAATCCTGACATATAAATTCATCTATTTATCTTCCCTCTTTAGGCATGTGTTTTACCATTACATGAAATTATTAGACTATTACTTGAAAAAAACGTGCTGCAATGTGTTTATATACTTTACTGTGCAATCAGCACCTGTGATAAATAAACAGCTAATATTGGTAATGAATAAAATGCAAAAAAAAAATCTAAATTAAATTGATAGTTTCACAGTCTGAAGTAGTTTCTTTGTGCCCTTGCAGCAAATCATAAATTTCCAGCTGACAGAAGTTTTAGGAAGTCAGTTCTTGTGAGTTTTCTTCTGTGAGTTGCATCAGTTCACTGTGGGTTTTTTCAAGAAAACAAACATAGCACATGTAAAGTAAGCTTTTGCTGAAATTAAAGCCATACTTCCATCTTAGAAGGCTTTCATCTACCTTTCGTCTGGCAGAAGTTGGGTTTTTTTGTCACTACATACTTCATCTTTAGCCACATTAATTTTAAAGAGGTGTTATTTAGCTGTTCTTATGAATTTGTTGTATTACTTAAATAATCTAATTTGCCAGTATTCAGAAATTTCTTCAGCAGAAAGGCTTTCCTTAATTTGAGTCAGTACTGCTATGTCAACTTTAATTTTAATACTGCTTCTCAAAGTTGATAAGAAGAAAACTCTTGAATAACCCCAGGTACTTAGCTCATATTAATAAAACTTCTCCTCCTTCCCTGTAGGGACAGATTTAATATTTATTACTTTACTGTCACTACAATATTATACCAGTAAGCATAATGTCCACTTTTTCTGAGCCATGACAGAGTTCAACAGCAGTTCAGAGAATTCCCAGTGTCACATTACTAATCATCACACTTATTTTATTTGCATTACAATTATTTTCTTCATTCAGGCTGCAGAAATTAATGCAGGATGAACATAAATGATTAAACTTGAGGTAATACCTCTATTTAAATTGTAGATTGTAAATTGACAATCTTATTTCTCCCCAGACAGTTGCAGGTTAAGAGATTACTGTAAAGTTTCCCAAAAATTAAGTAATATATAATGGATTTACAAGTATAACACCTGACAGCACCACATGTTATTATATTATCCATTACTTCCAATTGAAAATCTGTTTTCTGGGTTTTTATTAAATTTTCCAAACTAAACCACCTGGTTCCAATTTTCCATTTCTAGTATGTGTCTCAGGATGAGATTTTTGAAGGTTTTCAGCGTTCTCTGCGTGTGTGCATGTATGTGTTTTCAGAGACAAAAGACAAACAAAAAAAACCCCAAACCAAAGCCAGGCATCTTAAAAAGATCACGGTGAAGAATACTTTTGGAAATGGTTAGATTCTTCACTTGTAGTAGAAAGGACTTGCAATTTGGCATTGTGGTGTTCTTTAACAAGCTATAAGAGTACTTTCATTTTCATGTTGTGGTGTTCTTTAAAGGGGGATGTGTGGTTTTGTTTTGTTTTCTTTTCCCATGAAAAACTTTCAATATTTGGTCAAGTTACACTGTTTGTAATCTATCATTAAAATTAGAAATCCTGTGTTGCATATGCTCTGTATACATTCATTAAAATGGATTAAGTCTCCAAATACTTCTTTTTTTTCTTCTGTGAGTATGCATCATGCCGTCCCTGAGGCATGCTTGGGTGTGATCTGGGAGAAAGTTAGTTAGCACAAGTTAAAACTATGATGTTAGCAATTTTACAGCATGGATGGCTACAGATCAGTACTGTACCCATGACATAGCTCTGTAGCATCTACTAGTATAGATGTCACATGGTGTATAGATGTCACATAGTATATAGATGTCAGATGGTATATAGGTGTCTTGATGGTACTCCTGCAATATTATGTATGAAGACATCTGATACAAACACAGAATAGAGAAGAGTTGGAATATAGGAGGGAAAGAAACAGATTGTATGACTGGGCTGACTAGAAGAGGGGGAATATGATGTGAATTATGTGAAGAAGAATGGAAGCATGTCAGAAAGAATATTAAAAGCTAGTAAAGGGATGCAGGGCAAAACCCACCACGTACAGACTGGAGAATACTCATCTAGAAGACAGAGAAGAGGGGAAATAGAGTAAGCAAACCTAGGACCTGCATTATACTTTATATTTTTGATATGAATTTTCTATCTGTGTGCAAGCACACTTTTGCAAGGATTTCAAAATGTCTAGTTAAAACTGAGGAAAACAAAGGAGCAATAGGTTTTATCTCAGCTAATTGTAGTCATCAACAAGAGGAGTTTAGTCCAAATAAGTTGTCCTAGGTTTCCTCAGCACTTGATGGGAGGAAAACAGGAAAACACTGCAGACAATCAGTCTCTTAAGATAGTTACCTGAGCTAGTGGAGTACAAAACACTCTCTGGAAATGCCAGTCCTGACCAGATAGGAAGCTAGATTTTCAGTCTTCTAGGTGGCTAAAATTCGATAGGATAAATCACAGCTATCATGGGAAAAATTTGGACACAACAAAGACACACAAAAGGGTATATTTTAGAATAAAATTTACAAGACACTAAATAAATTTGTGCCTGTGTTCATTTTCCTATCTTGTCTCTTCAATATCTGACATTTTTAGGTGGAATGTTTTTACCTATTAGGGAACTTTAGTTGTTTATTTAGTTATTTTTTTCCTATAAGAGAACTTCTCACAAATTGAACAGAAGCCTTGCACTTCCTCCAAAGCCACAAAGAAGCAACTATCTCATTAAAATACCAGCAAGAGCTCCACTGCCCACATAAACAGAGTTACTGATGCCAGTTAGCTCTACCAGTCCTGCTGCACTGTTCGCTGAGATCCTGTTGTGGCCGCTCCTGCCTCCGGCTGTGTGGGGAGGAGGACACTGAAGTTCATCTCTTGTGTTCAGCTTCTTGCCTTCGGTTCCACAGGGCAGGGGCATTGAGGGGAGCACTGGGATTGCTTAAAGGTATTTTCCAGCTTGAGTGAGGCTGCTTAGCTGATCTAAGAGGTTATTTGCAGAGCAAGAGACTAGAACAGGCCTAAGGAATGGGCTTTCTCTATTTCCTGTAAACATCTTAAATTACTATTCTATATATAGCTTTTATACACCTTCCTTTGCATCTATACCATACCAAAAAAGGCCCTTCTACAGACTGCGTCACAGACTGACCACATTGTACAGTCCTTGTCCTCAGGCTCTATAGAACGTCACTGTGGCCTCAAGACATAACTGTTGCCACGTTTAAATTCTCTAAATTGCACTTTAAATTCTGCAATAATGTCTGAAATAATGAAAAGGTTGTTTGTAGCCCATCAGTGAAGTATTTTCATGGTATAAAATGATATGGTGTTACGTTTTAAATGCTCTGAGATATGGCATGAAGGTAGAAACAGAAGCCTGCTAGAACAGCATTGGAGGAACATAAAAGAAATTGATCTTTGAGTCATCTTGTTCTGCTGGGGATAACCCATGGTCTATACCACTTCTAGTCTTTTTTGGATAGCACCAAAACCATGCAAACACACTGCCAACACAATGATACAGATGTTCAGCTCTCCAGTGCTTAAACTCATGCGTTAGCTGTGTTTCATTTGGCAGTATGGCAAGGTCTTTATGTTTAAAGCGTGCAAGAGCTTTCTGCTTCTGACCAGAATAAAGCATGTTCATGTAATAAAAGTCTGACCTCAATAACTCCATCTGTATTTGCCCTCTTTTTATGTATCTTCTATTTCATCACATTTTTCACCTGCTTGCTGAGACTCCTTTGCATTCTTTACAAGGGAAGGGGAAGAATAGTGACTCCTGAAACTGGAGCAGACAGGAAGAAAAACAAAGGGGAAGGTGAAGGTGCAATGATCATAAATAGGTGGAGGTAAGAGTGCTAAATTCCCATTTAATGGGGAGAGGGTATGAAATAGTAATCCATTATGTGTGGTTGTGTGTCACAGACATGGAGTTAGCTGCTATTTGTGAGTGCACTGTGTGATTCCCACTTTTGTGGAGTGGAGGTCTGATCTGCATAAGACAGTGAAAAGGTATCTGGAGGCAGCTTCGACAAGTGCTTTCTTCCCTTTTGTGCAGAAAGTGAAGAAAGTCCTGGCAGGAATTTTCTTATCAAATTTTTCGTCAGCGTGTGTAAAAGGCTCTGCTTTAAAAGGATAACTTGTGAAGCAAAGCTAAGGAATTCCACTCTGTAAGTTAAAAAAAAAAAAAGGTTTTGCAACTCTTCTCCATTTTTGTCCCTAGCTCACTTCAGATTGCATGTCTGTTTTAGTCATGCTGGGAGAACACCCTTAAATCTATTTTCAATGCTTAAACCCAAAGCTGTTATCTATGCTAAAAGATACAGAAAGTCCAGTGTCCCACAGTACTGTTAGTTGTCATACATTCAAATGACAGTCACACGTTGGTAGTTTGAAGCCTAGGAAGTGTGTTTGTACTTCCTCTAGTATTTATCCTGCTATGAAATGCCTGTCAGTTGATAGTTACCATAGTCCTGACCTTGTTCCATAGCTTGTCAATGGCTTTTTCAGTTTTCTGCTTTTCCTAACGTTTCAGTTAGGGTTTTATCATTGACACTGGGCATCTATTAAAAGTTATGTCTTGCTTCTAGAAGATCATCCTCATCCTAGTCCTAATTTACTAAAGAGATTTTTAAATAAGAACACAATTACTAAAGCAGAAGCATTTGAGTATTCTTTTTGATTGCAGAATAGAAGCAGTGTACCCTAGGGGTCAGAACTGGGTCCGATACTGTTTTAAATCTTCATTGATGACCTAGATAATAGGGCAGAGTGTACCTTCAGCAAGTTTGCAGATGACATAAAACTGGGAGGAGTGGCTGATATGTCAGGGGGTCATGCTGCCATCCAGAAGGACCTCGACAGACTGGAGAAATGGGCTGACAGGAACCTCATGAAGTTCAGAAAGGGAAAGTGAAAAGTCCTGCACCTGAGGAAGAACAACCCCATGCACCAGTTCGGGCTGGTGGCCACCCAGCTGGCAAGTCCACCCAACTCTCCAGAAAAAGGCTGGGGGTCTTGGTGGACACCAAGTTGAACAGAAGCCAGCAATATGCCCTTGCAAAAAAAGCTAATGGTATCCTGGGCTGCATTAGGTAGAGTGTTGCCAGCAGGTTGATGGAGGAGATCCTTCCTCTCTACTCAGCACTGGTGAGACCACACCTTCAGTACTGTGTCCAATTCTGGGCTCCTCGATACAAAAGATACTGGAGAGTGTTCAGTGAAGGACTACAGAATGACTAAGGGTCTGGGGCACCTCACATATGAAGAAAGGCTGAGGGAGCTGGGACTGTTTAGCCTAGAGAAGAGAAGGTGCAGGGGACATCTCATCAATGTCTATAAATACCTGAAGGAAGGGGGTGAAGAAGACAGAGCCAGGCTCTTTCCAGTGGTGCCCAGTGACAGGATCAGAGGCAGTGGGCACAAACTGAAACAAATTCCATCTGAACATCAGGAAACACTTTTTTACTGTAAAAGTGACTAAGCACTGGCACAGGTTGCCCAGAGGCGTGGTGGTGTCACACCTTGGAGATATTGAAAAGCTTTCTGGATGCAGTCCTGGGCAACCAGCTCTAGGTGGCCTTGCTTGAGCAGGGGAGTTGGACCAGATCATCTCCAGAGGTCCTTTCCAACCACAATCAT
>JAVJGG010000017.1:15920219-15936493 GCA_035590195.1 Aviceda cuculoides | reverse complement strand
AGCTGTCCTGGCCATGCTCCCTCCCAGCTTCTTGTGCACCTGCTTGCTGGCAGAGCATGGGAAACTGAAAAATCCTTAACTTAAGATAGGTGCTACTTAGCAACAATGAAAATGTCAGCGTGTTATCAACTCATTTATTCTCACACTAAATCCAACAGACACTGTACCAGCTACTAAGAAGAAAATTAACTCTACCCCAGCCAAAACTAGGACGCCATCTTAACAAAGACACAGGCGTACGTGGTAAACAGAAGAGGACTGGTCAAAAAAGTTAAATACAATAAACATATGATGTTCCCCAGACTACTTAATAAGGTAAAGACATAAATCACTAAACTATTAAGAATTATCTTCAAAAACTTGGTAGCAAATAGGGGACATCCCATGTAACACAGAAGCGGGACAGCCCGGGATGTATCTCTCAAAACAGGATGAAGGACAAAGTAGGGAATGAGGAACAAAGCATTGTGACTGATTCTTAGAAAAATAATAATGGAAATCTTTAAACAGACTGTTTGCAAGAAGCTAGATGATAGATTAGGGAAAACAGCCAGCATGGATATATTAAGAACATCATGTCAAACCAGCTTACTTTCTTACCCTGACAGACCACCTGGCCTAGTGGAAAAGGGAAACAGTAAAGGTAATTAATGTATCTTGACTCTAAAAGGCTTTTTGACACAATTTCAGTGAGCTTTATCATAAGTAAACTAAAAATATAATGGAATTAATGAAATCACCCACTAGTTGAAAACCTCTTCTCTAAAATCTGTCACTCTTTCACTCTGAAATGATGTTTTGAATCCAGATAGGTCCAGGATTAAATAAAGAGTAGAACAGACAGACATATATGAGGGAAAAAAAGAGTAAAAATACAAAGATACAAAGCAGGGAACAACTGGCTAGGCAAGTTGTTTTGTCACCCCCCCCTCCCCCCCAAAAAAAACCCAAACCACCAAACAAACCCAAACCCCACAAACTTTCTATTACATCACAACATGTCAATAAAGTCACTTTTCAAAAAATAGAAACTCATCCTGGGATGTGAATGTTATCTATTAGATAGAGGAATTACTCTTCTCTGTTCGGTTTAGTGAGTCTTCAGCTGAAGTATACCATGAGTTCTGACATTTCCAAAATATCATAGAATAATTGGTGAGAGAATAGCAGAACAATAATAAGAAGTTGAGAAAACATGGCCTATAGTGGGAGGTAAGGAACTGGTTTTGTTCAGTCTAGAAAGGGAAGGACTATGGCGATATATTAATGTTTCAGTTTTAAAACTACTTTTGTAAAGATTTGAAGTCGATTTATTTTTCAACAAATATTTATATCGATTATTAGAAAAATCCTACTTACTACAAGGGCAACTAAACCCTGAAATGATATACAATGGAATATCCTTCCATCCTTATTTCTGAAGGAAAGACTAAATATGCACATCAGGATCGTTTATCAAGTTTGGGCAAAACTGTCCTCCAGGAACTTTGGATATTTCCTACTTCTGATATTCCCTCTTTCTGATATTTCTATGATTTTATAATTCTATTATTATGTATCTCCTCACTGACATCTTTTTGTAGAAAGCTATGGTTTGGTCTTCAGTCACCATAGCAAGTGCAGCCATGGGGCCTTACTTCACTAAAGGTGAATCAAAATATGTGAGAAGAACATACTAGAAACCTGAACACTGTTATGATGTGTAGATGAGTAATAGCTTTTGAGAAAATAATTGCAGAAGTAAGTTAAAACCAAATCAGATCCATAATAACAGTTCATTAGAAGACCAGAGAGAACTACCAAGAGATTATTCATAACAAAAAACTAAATTACATGCACCATTGGATTCAAAACAATCTTATCTAAAAAAAAAAAAAAAATTGGTACTTTCAATTATAAAATACAAAAATACTACAGATAATAGCTAAAAGTAGCAAGGAAAAATAGAACTTTTTAATGAAGCGGTAGTTTTTTAAAAAAATTCAGCTCATTTTCATTAAGTTTTAGTAAGTTCACAAGTCTAACTTTTGACAAATGCTCTCTATCACACTAATGTTTTATCAATTAAGCTGTGTCTTCTGGGAGCCTAGAAATTGTTTCTAATGATGTGAGGCAGCAATGTCTCTTCACTCACAATAAAATTAGCTTTTATTGGCCTTTGCTAATACCAGTGAGATCTCACTTTCAGTTAAAGAAGAGAAGGGAAAAGCATTCCATGAAAGTTATTGCAGTAAAAGCCTGAAAAGCAGACTTTTATGATTCCTAAACTTTTTAATTGCACTTATACAACCTGGTGCCACTTTTTCTAAGTCTTATTTCATATACTATGATTTTAAAACTATTTGTATTTATAAATATTCTTCATTTATGTAATTTTATTCACAAATTTTTAATGTAAAAACATACATGCAGGAATACCAATTAGATTTAAATAAACAATAATTAATCTTGTTTTTCTTTCCCCCAACAAGGCGGACATGCAAAATCCAAAAATGTTGTACCTTGATACTGTGTGAATTACAAACAGTAATGATTCTTGTTAAATCAGTAGTGGCAAGATAGAGAAATTGGCAGAAACCTCCCACTCAATCCAACCCAATGAGCTCAAGCCCAGGCAAAGCCAACAGCCTTGGAGGAGTTTCTATATTATAATTAGCTTCCACTGACCTCTCTGAACTAAATTGTTCTAGTTGTGGTCTAGTCTAATGTGCAAGTTTTCTTTTCATATTATAAAGACAAAAATGAGAGTTAGTCATTGTTTAGAAGTGGCAAAAATTTATTTTCCAATAAATTAGATGAAATACAGTAGTAGTGTTGGTACCGTATAAGATGGTGTTCCCACTTAGTATTCTGATTTGCAATCTCATTATATATTCCTTTAATGCAGGTGACTGCAATGCAGTTGAGGTTTAGTTTAAATAAGACCAGGGGGGAAGGAGAGATAAACTATTTGGGAATAATTGCAGGAAAACAATGGCTTAAACTTGCAAAGTAAGACAAGCGAAGTACAATCAAGATAAGCTTTCCCCAAATAAACTTCCAAAGGAGTTACTGGGAGAATTTAGGTCTCTCTTACATTTTATTTAGAGTTTCTACTATACAACGCATACAAAACAAAAATCTTAAAACATAGGCAAAGTTTTGTTTCAGAAACACAAACCTTTTCACTCCTTTTCACTCCTTCTCAAAATCATTAATACAGAATTTTGACAGAGTGTCCACAGTTCCTGCTTCTGTTCCTAATTGATAGATTATTTGATGCTTTGAAAAGATGGAAAAAGTGAAGCTAAATGACTACATAAAGTCTATGCCTGCAAGCCAAAGCCATTAGGAAACAAAAACAGCCTTAAGATTTATTATTTGTCAATCATATCTTTGTATTAGCCAGAAAGTGCACTCTCCCCTTAATAAGTTATTTTTGTAAGTGCATGTACTGTAATTGCAGGGCTCAATTTAGATGTCACTGTGAGTTTTAGTTCCACTTTCCCTAAATATAAACCATGAAACACAGACTAATGGAGTCAAGTAATTTTTTCAGGTAGGTAAGCTGAGACTTAAGCTGGGTCTCCTAAGTTGGTAAGTGCAAAATACTTCTGCTAAAATACTTACAGAAAGATAATTGCTACTTTACTTTTGTTAGAGCCAAATAATAATTGCTTTAATATGTTTAAACATACTATTTATTAGGCAGATACTCTGTGCTAGATTTAATAATAGATAACAAGCTGCAGTTAGAGTGTTCAAAAGTGCAATAAACATTTTATGGAATGTAAATAGCACTACATACCTGCTCAAAATAACTAGCTTATCCCAAACTGGACTTCTAATTTAATTTCCTAAGTGAAGAAGGTTTACATAATAGCTCTGTCTTTTTGTCCATCTGTTTCTCTCCACATCTGTCAGTTTCCTTTAATAACTTTTGATCTCACTCAGCATTTTCAATCAGATTTGACAGGTGGGTTAAGGTCTCAAAGATACTAAATTACTATGAAATCGTAAGTTTCATGAGGTATGGTTGATGGCTGGGAGAGAAGATGCAAATTAACATCTTCAACAAGAAAATAAGATGGGTGCAACAGTTATCTGTTTTTTTGGCCTGCCAACCAGTCTATCACCGTATCAGTTTCTCCTAGCCAGCTCCAAGACTTCCTGCCTTTTGCTTCAGGTAAGCAGGGGTGAAAGAGAATTGACGGGGACAACGGGAAGGCAGGAAACTTGGAGGGAGATGGAGATACTTGTAAATTATTTTTATAATAGCTTTTTAAAGAAAGAAGATAGAAGAACAGCAGGAACAGGAAAGTAGTAGAAGATATGTTGAAGAACGAGGTTTCTTTGCAGAGGGAAAATAAACAGCAGATCCCTGGAAAAAACAGGTTTTTTCTTTCCGCTGTTCATATATGTTACACATACTGGTTTGTTTTCTTATGTAGTGTAGAATACATATACTGTCGTTTGACTTTGTACCAAATGTTTATATGCAGTTTTATTTGTGAAACCTCCACAGGATATGCAAAGGGGTACATATTTTTCCTCCTTGAAGAATGTGCATTGCCCAATTTTGATTACTACACGAGCACTTTTTTCTCTTAAGTATAAGATACACCTCCTGAAGTGTAGGCAGCAGAGAACACAAATAAGTTCTCACCAAGCCTTTCTTACTCTTTGAGTATATCAGTGCAAACAATTACAAAAATGCTATGGAAAAAAAAAAAGAGGTAGAAGCATGAAGACATTATTTTAAGACTTTTTTTTGTATTATTTTTGCTTCAAATGATCATTACATTGTTGTGGTGTTCTATTATCTTTTAAAATATAGTCTCTATTCAGAATTACATACTTGTTTATTACAATGTAAGACCATTATTACAATGTAAGACTATTATTTCCACTATATATAGATAATTCCAGTTAAACATTTGAAAACTCATAAACTTTTAGATAATTTATTCTATTACAGAATGAGCACTGCTTCCTTCAGTAACTGGTTTATTCACTGATGGTGGAACAACCAATTCCAGACTGGGCTTGACACTGCTAGGTTCTCTGATTGCTGGGCGTCAAAGCCTGAAAAATTGTGACAGTACTTTTTGAACCCAACAGAAGTCCTCTCACATTTAACAGCAGTTCTACCTAAATACATCACTAACCGAGAAAATTGTATATTGATTCAATGCAGAGTATTTGTTTGGGTGGTTTTCAATTCCAGTGAAGTGCTGCCTGAGTACGACATACGTATTTGAAGATAATATACACTGCACACAGAACATACACAGATGATATACAATGCACTACAGAACTGGCTTCACTTCAGCGCCAGAGCTCTTCAGGTTTATACTTCTCACTAACCTTATGGTACTTTGTCTTCCCATCTGTCTTTATAGTAAAATCAAGTGTTTTAACAATTAGAAAAGATAAGTAATAAAAAAGAAAGAGGGTAAACTGTCATTTTCCTTTATTATTATTTTTTTTTTTACCTCTTCCACTCTACTATCTTTTCTGATTGATTTTGTTCTGCATTCTGGTTTATAACCTACTGACAAATTTAGAACTTTGCAACAATTCAGGGGCAATCAACAGAACAGAAGCATTAGAAAAGTACAGTTAAAATGGTATACGTATTCTTAATCCTTGATGTTCAAAAGTAAAGGGTCAGATCCACGAAATAATGGGACAGTTAAATTTAAAAAGAAAATAAAAAGGGAGGGTTTGGATTACATATTTATAGGATTACATTATGTCAAATTTAAGTTTTTCACTGAATTAATGAGAACTATTACTTCCTTCTAAAGAAACATGGATATTTATGTACCTAGATAACTCGAGATCTAGGGCTTTAAAAGGAAGACACACTGGCTTCTGTGAGATTCAAGATATATTTTAGGCAGGAAAGTCACATTACACATTCTGAAGTAATTTTCTTCAGTACAAAATATTCTATGTTTGAACAGAGGTATTCACATTTTATGCCAGTACAACTCATGGATGTTGTCGACAGATTTAGCCACAGTGGGAACATAAACCAGTAAATTTCTGATTTGTGCGTCAGTACAATCACGTTCAGATCCAATCTATGTAGCTCCTTTATTTTTAATTCACTAAAGATTAAGCATATAGACTAAGTTTACCTTTCAAATTTTCTGTCCAGGTAGAGATATCTCTAAGGAGTAATATAGATTTTAGGATGGTTGAACTCTAACCTCTAGTCAGCAACAGAAGTGATAATGACTTTTTTGTTCTCTCCCAAGCATCTTAGGATATCTGAAGATGAAAGTTCTTTGAGAGCTAAACCGAGAAATATTTAGGTACACACAAATTTAGCAACGTAACATCTGACTTTTAAGGTCCTCTTTTCTGAAATGTGTACCTAAACTACCTCTATTAGGCATAAAACAAAAATTAAAACTCAAAACATCCAGTGTAACTATGCAATCAGTAGTGGAAAGAAAGTAGTGACTATAATTATGCACCCCGGCTTCGCTTACAGCTCAGGAGCCTAATCCTCAACTGAAGGGAGATGAATATCACACACTCACTCTCTTTTTTTCCCTTCCCCCCTGCCCTGAACAGCAAGGAACAGTTAGATCCCTAATTCCTAGAGCAATTAGTAGTCAAAGTATAAAATAAATTAGCGATCTTGAGAGCAAAAACTGAAAATCAGGTCTTCCTCTTTCAGGTGAGTTAACTGCTTGCTTAGAGGATAGTTTCTTCTCTCTGCCTCAGTGAACCTCAAACTCCTCTACTCAAGCACACCTTTGACCTTGAACCTTGAAGCATTTTCTACTGGAAGATGGAGAGCTAAGAAGGGAACACTGAAGTGAGGTATTCCACATCTTTGGTGAATATTGTTCTCACCAGTTTTTAATGGAAAGATAGAAGCTATGGCCTGACTTAGTTTTCTACAGAATGCAGTGCTGCTCATGTTTTGAGTGTTGCCTACTTGCATGTAAATATTGGATCTTTAAATCTACAAAGACAAAGAAACATTTAACTTCAAGATCTTCACTGAATTTACCTGTAAGTTCCAAGATGTTTGGTCTAGGTGGTGTCTATTTTGGCTCCTTGTACAAACAGAACTGTTGTGCTAACAAAACTTTGTTTGTGAAAATGTGGACATATGTGGGATGACGCAGTGCTTCTGAAGTCTTTACACTTGAACTTTGGCATCTATATTTGCCCAAATCTCACTTTAGTGTCCTAAATCCTTTTGTGGATGTCAGTTCTTTATGACTGCTGTTTTGAAAACACTGGTCACCACTTTTTTCTGGCCTCTCTCAACTATGCTGGAGATGTTGAAGTGCCTTCATCAACTGTCACGTAAGGGCATATGTACAATAGTTTTACTTATATAACAAAAAGGTTTTCAAACTTGTAACTGAAAAAATCTTGGAGTAGGCACTTAAAATTTGATAGCAATTTCACCAGTTTAGGGGGTGATACCTTTTGAACAGGCTGATATAAATCAGGCAAAAAAACCCCCCAAAACAAAACAAAAAAACCACACACACAAAAAAACCCCCAACAACAACAAAGAATAAAAGAATAAACATAAACTGTTGATGAGTGCACAAAAGAGGAAATGTGGTGAGGAAGTTGTCCAAGGCTGTGTATGAACCAAACATACTTCAAACTAATGTCAGGGCTTTATGCAAAGAAAACCATGCAGCCATTCCATCTCTTAGGAGTTCTTTTATTGCCAGGAGCTGCAGATGAGACTTTCTCGAGAAGCAAGGGTGATTCAGTGGGTATGTTGTGCCAGAAAGGGGCCAAGACAGAGATTGATACATGCTGTATGACAAGGAAGCCAGAGGGTAAGAAGGACCTGACTGCTGGATTCTCCTACTGAAAAGCACCTTCTGTAAATTAAAGAGCTTGTTGATATTTCCTCCAGAATGGTTCTAGATGAGTCTGCAGCTGACTGCCTTAGAGAAGCAATCTTTTCACCTACATCTCTGAAACGTATATAGCCTGGTCTATGAAAGCCTGTATCTCATCGCTGGCCCAGGGAATGAGTGACGTGGAATGGCTTGGTTTGTTTCCATGGTGGCAGAAGCATCTCTTCTCCCCACTATAGAAAGACCTTCTCCAGACTGCCTAGTGGGAATGGTCTCTAGCACAGGCTGTTCCCTGAGCTAGTCTGGGGAGTGCCAACTGATTCGGCCAAAGCCATGCCAAGGAGAACACTAATATCTGAAGGGTATTTACATCAGACAGTGGCAAACCCATGTCTTGGCCCTGTGCAGATGAAACCAGTAAGACACTTTCCCCACCATTTCAGGTCCAAGGTTAGAGGTTGGTTTGGGTCTCTTTTTCTGGTGTCTCCTGGCAAGCTTCCTAATCAAGGTTACCACGGAAGTTTTCCATTTTCTGTGAATCTGAAAAACAAGACAAACAGAATTTGTAAATTTAAATGGTTTATAACAATTATTATTATTATTTCATTGTACACTTCAATCCCAACATAGTTATTGCTGGGCAAGTCACACATTTTGCAAGCACAGCAAAACCTCTACAATGTAAGAGGTTTTGAGTTAGACTCAAACTTGCTCTAACATCCTAGTGATGTTTAAATTGTTCATGTCAGTTTGAATAGGTTAATTAGCAGTTACTGATTAGCAAGGGTAATTACTGTGTCAGATGTAACTAATTTACTGATATCTGTATTAGACTGTCTAAAACAGTATTTTTCATAGAGTTTAAAAATTATTTTGTATAATTATATTAAAATATGGGTTTAATTTTCTGGTTATCATCATAATAACAAATTTTCCCCACAAGATAAAGACAGGACAACCAGTCAAAAATGTATTTCTGTGAACTGAACAGTCATTTAAAAAAAAAAAAAAATATATATAGGAACAAAGAGTATCCAGCAGGCAATACTTTTGGCTTGGTAGTATAAGGCCAAGAAGCTATTTTGTATCATATCCAGTGATTTAACTGTTAGTACTATAACAATGTCTGCCAAAGAAAATGCCACAGTACTTAGAGATTGTTCTGGTTTCTGCTGCTAACAGTAGTTTACTTCTGCTTTCTTTCACCACAGGTGCAACAGCTTTAAAGATAACTTCTAGTCAGATGTACAGACACCTTCTGGAAATCCCAAAGTGTTTTTTTGATGGCAGTTCTGATGGAACTAATTTGAAAATTAGTTAGAGAATGCATACTTATGGATGTAAAACTGATAGGAGACAAACAGTATTGCAACCTTGTAGTGGTATTTCTTTTTTATTGTAGGAAGGCACTGAAAATGAGTACTATCTACAAACATTAGTATCTGTGGATCTAGAATGGAATATTATTTATGCTCTGTCAAAAATCCTGCTCACATTAGCTTCGTTTTATTCAATTCATACTTAAAACTGTGCCTTTAAAGCTGCAAATGACACTTAAGGTTGTGCCAAAGTCAGATTTTATGGGTGACTTCAGCTAACTGTTGAAGTTCAGACAGTGCAAAGAGCTAAATTCACATGGGGTGTTCAGTGCCCTTCCTTTCATTTCTCTCCAGAATGGGCATTCCTACAAGGAAAAAAGCTAATAGACACCACACAGCTTACCTTTGCCAAGCTTTCCTACTAAATGTCACTAGGTAGAAGAATGACTATTCAGTCATAGATAAGACAATCACCATATTAAATCAAAGCCACAAAGAACTATACTAAAGGACAGAAAGGGGGAAGAACATCTATGTTTTGAAATAATGATTATAGTACAGCTCAGAGTCAGGTCAAATGTGCTGACACATGAGCTCAGTCTGTCTGGGTTGAAGGGTGCTTTCCTTGAGCAGTATGTGCATGATCATTCTGCATCACTTGGGCAGTTACCCTTAACCCCAGCCAGTGTAACTTTATTTTTTTTCCATAATTTTTCAATATTTTTATATATAATACATGACAGTCTTGAGATCAACACAAATAATGACTGGGTTTTCTATGATTTTTCAGGCCCAAGGCTTGAAATATTGTGTGAGGTGTCAAACTACCGGAATGACATTTTTATACTACAGTAAAAATGATACAAGTTAAATGCATTAGGAAGTACCACAAAGGTATGCAAGTGGGAGCACTTCAGAAGACCTAGTGTGATAAGATATATAGGTGAATGGCATCATTCTGGGTGTGAGAACTTCCATATCACCCTTAGGAACAGTGCCAGGAGTCAACTATCACCAAAATAGCACCTGTTCCATTGGAAATAGATAGTTCACTCAAAAATATTGCCCAGGGGTTAATAAGCTGCAACAGGGAAGATCAAGAGAGCAAGACCCAGGAGGAAATGGAGGAGACAAGTTATTTGACATTGCAGTTTATATATTGACACCTCATGATAGCAAACTGTTTAACACAATGGAAAAAATCCAAGTATAGAAGGACCAATCCAATAAATATATAATTATTTTGTAAGTAGCTTAACTTTAAGAGTGGACATCGTGGTGTAATTGAAACCCATTAAAACCAAAATTACTTTAAAAATGTAAGGGTACCACATCCAAAATGCTGAAGGTAACTCATATTTGAACCTGAAAATGAAGAACATAATGGTCCATAGTGCTGAACAACCTATCTTGGAAGTAAGGGAAAACTTGAAGGAAATCAGGTATGGAAAAATTCTGGCTTGTAATCCCTTACTAGCAGACAGAAAATTTTTACAGGAGGGAAAGTCATTAGTCAATCCTTCTTAAAGGATTGAGGAAGGAAGAAAAGGATAAAGCAAATTGAACTATTAAAGCTCTTTAATTATACCATTTGGTTATTAATTGTAAATTATTCATTTGTGTGATAGTGTTTAATAATGTATCTGAGCGTTTTGAGTGGTTGCATTTTTTAAAACATTTTTAGATGGGGCAATTTTAATGAAGCTCTCCTGGGAATCTGTTGCACTGAGACTATTAAGGGTGTTTCTAATTTACTTATTTTTCCTTTTGAAACACTTGTACTATGCTTCAGCACACATCCATGCTGAAGATGTAGATATTGCCAGAATATCTAATGAAAGATTACTGCACTGTTACAGAAGCAAAAATCCCACCAGGAAAACTCATGTTAGCTCTGCTGTCTGGGCCAAATTTGGATTAGCATAATTGTATTCTTCCTACCTAAATTTGTCCTGAAGGGGATAAAGCAGGCAGTTTAGTCTTCATAGTCATTCAGGCTACAACCTCATTAAGAAAAACAGCAAAGGTGCCAACAGAGCTAGTTATGAGGGAATCTGAAACGATCACATATAATTGTTTAGCTAAGAGTGGCTGTACATGCCAACGCAATTCTTTTACCAAAATAATGACTATAATGTTATTAAGAAATGAATTGTCTTTAAAAGTCTAACAGAAGGATGTCTGGAGGTTGATAATGGTCATTCAGTAATTGTACTGGTCTTGAATCAAATCTCTGTGCCTCTGCAATTTTGCTATTATTTACACAACTTTTCCATTTCATCCCTAAGACATAGAAATTTTGATCACCTTTCCTAACAGGAGGAATCAACATACAGTGTGCAGGACAGCACATTTCCTCAGGGAAGCCTATGGCACTACTGAGGTGGGGATCTGGATTATGATCCTCTCCAGAAGGGTGTGGGCCTTGCAGCTAAATATCTGCTTGTAAACTAGCAAAAGGTTTTGTTCTCTGCTCCTGAGGTTACCTAGATGGTCTGTTCAAATCTCTAGCCCAGAACATCCCCTAATCCTCCAATACAGGGAAACTCCACCCACACTGCCTATGGAGCCTAGCACCTGGCCAGTGCTAACTCTGAAGATGTATGTGGGAATTTTGTGAATGAATTTTGCATGTCTCAAGCCAAAACTGAACTAGGGACCATTTCAACAATTTCATGAAACAGGGAATATAATTCATAGCCTCAGACATTGACCTAGAACTGTGTAATTTACTACAGCTAGCAGAGACTAAGACATTCAGGTAAAGAAAAACACTGAAATAACTGCTCAGCATTCAGTTGTCCTTTTCACAAAAAATGAGAGAAATCTGAAAAATTTCTATTCAGATATTATCTACTTCCAATTATAGGTTACGCAATCTATATTAGCTCTACTCCAAAAGAAAGATAAAACTTAGCACATCTGATTTGTACTTGGGAATACTGCAAGATCAAGAAAGAATTGGTGGAGGTAGAAGGCATATCTAAAGAGACACTAGAATAATTCAGAAAGGATTGAAATACTTCATAGTAAACATAAAAAATATTACTCCTTTATTAACTACCTTTATTCAAGACTTTGATCTAATCAGTACATCAAGTTTACCACACTTTTTCAAAATTAATGTCCTTGACACTGATCAATCTAACACTTATGAAAAAGAAATCACACTCACTCACATATAATATATCAAAATACTGTAAAAGTAATAACCAGTACCTGTAAATCCCAGCTGTTGGGACTGCCTATTTGAAGTGCTCCACCTCCTTTTTCTCTCCCTTATGTGCAATCAACTAGGAATAACTTTTAAATGTTACACAGAGATATGGTGCAAGACACAGTTAAATGCCTAGCTTGAATAAAAATGTCTCGCATTTCAGTTATTTCTAGATTATACTTTAAAAATTAGAAATATATTCTGGTACCTAGAAGTCGATTTTAAAATTTTTACAATAGTATTACATAGCATCCTTCAAAATAATACATGCGCTAAATAACTCTTCTTTTGATAAATGTTAAACTACTTGGAAACAATTTAAGCACAGAAGTAATATAATGAGGTTGCTCTCTAGTGTGAAATTCCCTTAAGGTGGAGAAATTCTCAGAAAAAATCTTATTTGAAACATATTATTGACAAAAAATATTTTGCCTTACTGAAAAGGAATAGTTATTATTGTTTGTCAGTCTTGCTTGCTCTCATTTGTATTGGTGTAAACTTGGAGAAACTCCGGTAAAGTCAATGGACTTGCACTTGTATAAAACCCTGATATAAAAGTAGGATGAGTAACAGCAGTGTCTCCTGTGAAATATATAAACTTTATAATCCTTGCAAAACTTATGCTTCAGTGATTATGGTTAATACATATTCTTGCGACAATGTCACAATTTGCAAAGACCATGAACAGGATATTTTATGTTCATATTTATTTCAAGCTTCATTTGTGGCAAAGGATCATTAAGATCAGAGATGATTAAAAAAGAAATAAAATAAGACTACACAGCTTTTACTCATAAAATTCTCAGCTAACTTTTACCAACATATTTTGTGAAAGTGGATTGAATTAAGTGAAAACTTCATCAGGAAGGTTCCTCACATCCAAAGAAGAATTTCTCTTTAAGGGAAAAAACCAAATAACAGGACATTTAGGATGCATATTTAAGTCCCTTATTCTGTGTGTGGTTTTAGAGTCCAATTGGTCATTTGGGGGAGTGGAGAGTTTTTGCTTTCCCAACCTTTGTTCTACAAAGGCCTCTCTAAAACATTCAGAATGTCTCACTTATTAGCAGGGATGAGAGGAGAAGACAACTGTCAAAATTGTCAGAAAATAGTGTTCTTATTTTCCATCTTGTCTCACTGAGGATGATTACCTATGTGTTCTGATTCAGAAATATGTATTTATTGCTGTTTTATTAATGCTCGCAATGCCCAAGTGGTAAGGTTTTGCTGATAGCAAAGAACTGACTCCAGATTTACTAGCTGCTCATTACAATGATATAGTTGATGTTCTCTGGGATTTCTCCATTCATATGTCTGTTTTTTTAGCTTCATCTCACTAATTCATTTCTCTCATATTTATTTTTAATTTTTAAAAGGAACACATTTGTTCACAGTAGCATATGTTTATATTGCCAAGAAATACTTATTCAAACATTGCCAGTTAGTGCTCCTCACAAAGCAAAATGAAAGTGGAATACTAGCTAAGGAATTAATATCTTAAATGTATGGAGAATGTGGAAAGATCATATTAATTCTTCATGTAATTTGATCTATATTATATAATTTTTTAAATTGCTCAATAACAGATTTTCAGTAGCAGATATCATGGTCCAAGTTATTGAATATATTCATAGAAAAACTTCTCCTCTTTAGAATCAGTGGGAGCATTTCTGTGTCTTAAGAGCCAAAGGGTCTTGAATCAGCTCATTTCTGTCATGAAGCATGAGAGCTGTAGCATCTTTTAATTCTATTATAGATAGTAGAAGTTTTCATTACACCTGTAAACAACTAGTCTTTTTTTGAACATGGTTGAAGTCTTGGACTGGGCAGTAATTGTGGCATTGCTTTCTACAGGATTGCTGTGAGTTTTATGTAATCTATTGTCTTTTAGCATTGTTGTGTTTGTTGTGTATTAATTTTACTGGACATGACTTTGTTCTTGCAGTATGAAAAGGAATATAAGAGCACCAGTTTATAAATTCTAGAGCATTTGTTAGTTCATAAACCGCTGTCATATCACTTTTTACTCCAGTCAGTCTATGATGGTCAACACCACACTTTTTAAAGATACATCTTTGGTAGATTTTCATTAGCCATTTTTTAATACATCAATTTAAAATCTCCTGTTATCTATTTTTTTTAGCAAAGAATCACATTTAACTTGTTTTAAACCATGCTTTTTCTACAAGTAATGCAGTAACTCCAGTAACAACTCCAACCACCTTATAATCAGGTCTAGATATCTGCTTGAGAGCAACTATATGGAAGAAATATATTTTCCTGTTTACAGTTCAAAAGTCCATTTTGTCATCTTTCATATATTTCTGAAAAACTTCAAGATAATTCATGGCTGTACAGCAAGACAATGGTGTATTGATTTCCTGAAATGTATTCAATCACTTGATAAAGCTACTGGTTTGGGGTTGCCTGTAGTCACTATTAATCCTTTTAATGAAAATTATAAACTTGTTTCTTCTGGTTATCCTGTGAAAATTATGACCTGTATGACCAGTCTCATTCAGGTGTATTTACAGCACTATAGATTCCATACTACAACATTATCACAATTTTAGAGATATTCTACCACCTTAGATCTAAAATCTTTTTTCTCTTAAATCAGTTGAATTAACTGAATTACTGAATGGCTTGCATGTCTGTATTTGGCATAGCAAAGAGCTAATTGAAGAGGTCTGACCTACCTTAGTATGTAAGTAAAAAAGCAATTTGTCTTCGCTTTGTTAATTGAGTTATATTGATATATGCCATGCCAATGACACCAAAAATCAGACATATTTATCATCATTTTTCTAATATTAGTTGCTGGACATACTACTTTCCTAACTGGACTTTTATTTTTAATTCTCAAAGTTCCATTTCAATGCCATAATGTACCAAAATTTGGGTTATAATAGCCTAGTATGTGTTTCAGAAACATCACTTAAAGTTTTACTTACTAGCCTCTGGAATAATTTGGCTGTATTTCACCCTAAAATTGAGAGTTGTGTGCAAAAATATTTTATTAAAAGGCACAAGTTGCAAGATGTATCTGCCTTGATAGATTCCTAGAGAGGGAGGTATATCCAAAGTTAGTGATCTGTGTATAACAACGCTGAGGTAGCTTCTTTTAATGGTCTTCTGACCTCCATCCTGTCTGTTCAACAGTGATACTAGATAAATTGCTTTATTAATTAAATCTCCATTCATTAAAACACAGGAAAGTATTTGAATCAATTCAAGCTGGTGCAGGCGTGCAGGTAGGGACAAGAGAGTAGAACATGCTTAATTAGGCACCATATACGTACTTAGGGCAGTTTCTAGTGAAAAAAAGTTATTGGTTAAGTACAAAAAATACAAGAAGGAATATTATTCTGATAGTTAAGAAAAGAAGGAGAGCAAATGACTTACACAGCAAATGACTTACACATACAGGGCTTTCTTGCTAATCTGGAAACTGGGTGGTTCTGACATTCTGCTTTACAGGACTGGGAGTTTCATCAGAGCTCCAATTTACTGATTTCAATTGAATAAAAATCTGTTATACTGAGGTAAAAATGTAAATTCTTTGTAACACCTTCAGGTCCATAAAAATAATTTAATTACAATAATTTATTTTCAAACATTGTTCACTTGGTGAACACAAAGTACATTCAGATACAATTTAAAAAAAAAATGTATAGAATTTAGTATTTCAACCAAAGACCTGATATTTATAACTTAATAATATAACATGCACCCTCAGCAAGTTTGCAGAGGACACCAAGTTGGGAGGCAGGGTGGATCTGCTCGAGGGTAGGGAGGCTCTGCAGAGGGATCTGGACAGGCTGGATCTATGGGCCGAGGCCAATTGTATGAAGTTCAACAAGGCCAAGTGCCGGGTCCTGCACTTGGGTCACAACAACCCCATGC
>JAVJGG010000017.1:15909614-15920119 GCA_035590195.1 Aviceda cuculoides | reverse complement strand
GCTGCCCAGGGAAGTGGTGGAGTCACCATCCCTGGAGGTATTTAAAAGACATGTAGACGTGGTGCTTAGGGATATGGTTTAGTGGTGGACTTGGCAGTGCTAGGTTAATGGTTGGACTCGATGATCTTAAAGGTCTTTTCCAACCTAATGATTCTATGATTCTATTATTCAGAGGTGTAGCTGCTCCACTGTGGACCTGTTCACAGACACAGATACTTTGGGGTGCACCTGTTCCAGCATGGAGTTACTCACAGGTCACAGTCCCTCCAACTGGAGTTCAGACTGTAGTTACAACAATGCCTACTACACCAGTACAGGAAAAGCAGCAATGCCCTGGCCATATGCCAGCCCAGGCACGTGGCCAGTGCTGTTATCAAAATGTTCCCAGGCACAGCAAAGTAAGATGATAAGCACCACAGCAAATAGCAGCCACTAAACAATCACTAGACTCTAATACACAGCAAAGCAAGCAAGTCCCGTGGCAAGCTCAGGAGCCTGCCAATTAATAGCTAAACAGCTGTACCAGCTATAAATCCGGTCTAGCACATTCCGATCAAATCTGTTGTTATCTTGAACTCTTCTGGCCCCACACTGGGTATTAAAAAGCACTCTTGTGGGTTAACCCCAGCAGGCAGCTCAGCCCCTCACTCACTCCCCCCCCAGTGGGGTGGGGCAGGAATCGTAAGGGTAAAAGTGAGAAAACTTATGAGTTGAGATAAAGACAGTTTTACAGATAAAGCAAAGCTGCGCATGCAAGCAAAACAAAATCAGGAATTCGTCACTACTTCCCTTCAGCAGGCAGGTATTCAGCCACTTCCAGGAAAGCAGGGCTCCACCACGCATAATGGTTACTTGGGAATACTAATGCCATAACTCCGACTCTTCCCTCTTCCTCCTTTTCCCCCCCAAGGTTTTACTGCTGAGTACGACATCATATGGTGTGGGGTACCCCTTTGGCCAGTTGGGGTCAGCTGTCCCAGCTGTGCCCCCTCCCAACCTCTTGTGCACCCCCAGCCGACTCGCAGAGAAGGCCTTGAGGCTGTGGAAGCACTGCTCAGCAACAGCTAAAATGAGGGGGGGCTCATCAACACTGTTTTCATTACGAATCCACAACATAGCATCATACAAGCTACTGTGAAGAAACTTAACTCCATTCCAGCCAAAATCAATACATAAATTTACAGAAGTAGCAAATTTGACCTTTGAGAGTGTAAATCATCAGTGTAGGCACCCAGGATGAATTTCTGCTCCTACTGATACAAAAGAAAATAATTTAGGAAGTGGAACAGGATGTGATCTCATATATTTGATTTAGCTACTTTTACTAATCATTGCTCTAATTTCACAAACATTACCGCCCACATGATGAATTTCTATAAAATTTCTCACTGATAAAATAAGAATATAAAACTTCATGAACATTGACCAAGAACCCAGGCTTTTCTGTTTAAAGATCAAGGGCCTCACATGTTTAAAAATACTTCTTTTCATCCGTACCAAAAGACAATTCACGTAAAAAAAGCAATCCATGTGATCAATACTTAAGAGTAAAGAAAACACCAGGGAAGAAGGAAATAATTATCAATTAGCCTTTCTGTTCTCAGTTACTGAATCATAAATTTAAGTGACTGCTCTGCGTACATTCTGACACTATACAAATGCAGGGCTAGGGTACAGACAAACCCATTCCGCTTTAGTCAAATTGCCATCCTCAGTTCGTCTGGCACTTCCAGAAATGGGAATATGGTTTCAAAGAACACAGGCAGGACATCTGTGCCATATACATGTTAACAAGCACCTTGGGGAAAAATAGAGAGACATTTCTGAATAGCATTATGTTGTAGCTGCTTTCAATTTTCACTACAATTCCTGTAGTTTTAAGCTACTAATATAAAGGAGCTGAAAGTCCTCTAAGGCCATCAAGAACTAGGCAGACCTCATATCTCATCAGTTAAAAGACACCTTTATACTCATTTGTCACCCATCTTCTAAAATGAATGGCACTCACTTACAAAAAAACACCTTAAAGCTTAACGATTTTTCCACAATTATAGTGTGCTGAGTTCACTGTGGAATAAGAAGTTTAAGGAAACATTTTGAAGGAGACTATGAGAAGAGGAATGTCTTGAGGAGACATTTTTCTTCAGACAAATGTTTATCATCCTTAAACAAATGGTCATTTTGATGAAGGTTTTTTTTTTTTCACCAGAGTAACATGACTTTTACAGACATTTTGAAAAGTGCATTTCCTTTTCTGTCTCTGGATGAAGAAAGGGTCATTCCTTCCTCATGCCAATGCTGCTTTTCTTCCTTGTTTGGTGAGGCTTGTGGCTCTGTGTTACCTAAGTCCCTGTGCCTAAGATCTTTATGGATCCTCCTCTTGGACATTCAGTTCCGTTAGGCAAAGCAGGATGATCATTGCTTAGGCCTGACTTGCTGTGGCACCCCTGGCCCTCAGCTCCGTCCCAATGAACAGATTCTCTGCCAAAAGTAGGACCATAGGTAGTTCAGTTTTGTTAAAATAAGATCTGGTTAGATGAGGGGTTAATTTAGGAGATAAACCAGTGTAGAGACCTCTTAGGGAGTTCAAAGTTATCACATGGTCCAGTTTTAAAACTCAAAATTGGTTATAGTATTTCTGCCAAGTTGTGGACCAGGACTTTAGTTAAGGTTAGACCAAGTCTGTCTAATAAAGGTAACCAGTTAGATTTGGGCTGGCATGGTAAGTACAGTTTAGAATGAATGTTGGTTAATGACCTAAAATCAAGATAAAGTCATATTAAGCACAAAGTTGTGGACAGATTGTGGCTTGGTACATATTAAGGTTGGATCAAGATCTGGAGTCCAAGGCACTGTTAGGAATGGCTGTTAGCCAGTGAGTGTGATAGGTAAGGCAGATAAAAGTAGTAGTAGACTGGTCCTCAAAATAAGGGTAAGACATAATGACGAGTAAAACAACCTCTTTTGGGCTCCGTTTCCAGTCCTGTTATGGGTCACTATGGGAATGGATTAGGAACTTGGCATAGAATTAGACACCTATCCTGGGCATTGCCATTTTGATAAAATATGAGCCAGTCTGCCCAGGGCGGGCAAGTACTGACAGTAGATGTGGTTGGGATGTCCAGGGGTATGTCAGATTGTACTGCAACACACTTTAAATAAGCACACAGTGAGGAGTATAATGAATGTGTCTTAGAGAACAGCTTTGTGTTAAGACTGAGGGCAACCCAATTATAAGAGCAACACAAGCAAGTACAAACGGACCTTCAATTATATCCTCTCTGTTTCCAATAATCATTTATTACATGTATATGTAGGTGAATAATATACAGGTGTCCTGGCTACAGCTGGGATAGAGTTAATTTTCTTTCTAGCAACTAGTAGAGTGTTATGTTTTGGGTTCAGTAGGAGAATAATGTTGATAACACACTGATGTTTTCAGTTGTTGCCAAGTAGTGTTTGGACTAAGTCAAGGATTTTTCAGCTTCTCATGCCCAGCCAGTAAGAAGGCTGGAGGGGCACAAGAAACTTGGAGGGGACGCAGCCAGGGCAGCTGACCCAAACTGGCCAAAGGGGTATTCCATACCATATGATGTCATGCCCAGTATATAATCTGGGGGAGTTGGCCTGGGGTGGATCGCTGCTCAGGAAATAACTGGGCATCGGTTGGCGAGTGGTGAACAACTGCATTGTGCATCACTTGTTTTGTATATTCCCATTATTCTTATTATTATTGTCTTCCTTTCTGTTCTGTTAAACTGTTCTTATCTCAACCTATGAGTTTTACTTGTTTTTTCCTGATGCTTTCCCCCATCCCACTGGGTGGGGGTGAGTGAGTGAGCAGCTGCATGGTGCTTAGTTGCTGGCTGGGGTTAAACCACAACAGCAGGTAAGCATTATTTGTTTCCCAACCAGGCATTTCCCATTGCTGACAAGAATGCACTGACTTTGATCATGTGTACTACTGCCTGTTGGCTACAGCACGTACCTCCACCAGCTGTGCAAGTGCTGGTGCCCCGCATATCACGATTTCATGAGGTACTTTTAAAATTTACTTATAACATTTCTCATTGCTTATGTTATATATTCTTCCAGGCCTGTTTACACAAAAGCTGTTTACATTTACAACAAACAATCCTCTACCCAATTGCATGTAAGCTTTTCCCCTATGGGTACAATCTGCTGTTTTCCACTCAACCCCAAGCCTGGAATTGTTAATTTCTCCCAGCTCTGAGGCCTTCATCTATCAGCTAGAATTTGGGATGATCAGCTTTATTCTTCTGTGTAGACATAAATTTTTATCTAGTTACCAGCACTAGCCGAATTTTGGTTCATGCCCAAACAGCCACAGATGACTCATAAGTGTCAGCCACAAAAACTTAAAACTGTCTTGATTTGGCATTTTACATTTATTTTTAATCTAAAACCCACTACACATATATAGAATCATAGAATCATTTAGGTTGGAAAGGACCTACAAGATCATCGAGTCCAACCATCATCCCTGCCCACTAGACCATGTTACAGAGTACCTCATCTAACTCATATCACTGAGTAAATGAGAGAACAGAAATAAGTTCTGCAGAGAGTTCACACAAAAGCATCTCACATAAATATCTGTATATGTATACATACACACCAGAAATATATGTATTTAATGTATGCATACCCAATAAATGGTAATAATATACCGTTCCTCTAAATTGTTGACTTTTCTTCCACCACCTGGCTAGTTTCCGCTAACACTCTTATAAGGCTAGCAAAACTCTTTTTCCAACACTTGACAATAGTACTCCTTCAAACTGACTCTTCTAGGTAGAAAACATAGCCCAGCTTCCATCATTTCCAAACTTTTGTGCCATCCAAAGAGCCTGTAGGTGCACACCACTTTATTTGGACTTGTTAACTCTGTGGAAATAAAAGAACTAGATGTTGTTATGAACTTTTGAATCCACTTTAAACTTGAGACAGGCTTACAATGAAAACAACAAACTTTATCTGAGCAAAGCGAAGGTGCCAACTCAACAGTTTTTCATTTCCAGAATATTGTCTTTCAGAAAGAAAAATAAACCTGAAGGTTAACAAGTCATTATTGAGTACAAATGAAATGTCTGAACATTTTCTAGGACTTTTACCTCAATTCCATCTTTTTCCTTTCAATTTAAGGAGACTGGCTGTATTCTAGGTTTGACTGACACTGGTTGTTTATGAGAATGGAAATGAAATGCTTTTTAAATACGTCAGGTTTAAAGACCTGTCAGTAGAGTCTACTTCTCTCTCAGCAAATCAGCTTAAATAAAGCTTCATATAACTCCTTCCTTCCTGGACAACAAATGTGCCATTATGAAATGTTTTAAGCTTACCTAAATGTTTTAGGCATATCTTAATTTACAAATTATATACCAGAAAATGTATTTACTGTGTTACAGTTCTTATCATCTTACAATTCTTAGTAAGCTACTGGTATTTTATAGACATCACACATAGTATGTTCATATCCATATTTCTTACCATCTTGAAGCTTGTGTCAAAAAGATTTGTCTAAGGAAGAGCTTTCTTAAGAAATTCATAGCTTTCAGTGCCATTTAAGCACTGAAAACACATCCAGTAGTTTAAACTTTGTAAACCTGAATCAGGAGTCTATGTGTGTGAGATAAACAACCTGAGTTAAAGAAACTAAAGAATGGAAAAGCCATTTCAAGGGAAAGAAGTGTGTTGTTCTCTACCATAGTTTTTCTGCCAAGCCTGTGCAGTCCAGTGTTAAATGTTTATGTGAGCTACTGAAGAGTACACTGCACTACATAATTCAGTATAGATGTGTGTCATCTCAAAGCCAAAGCAAATGATTTTTAAAAGTTTTTCCCAATCAGTTCCACAGACAGTCTTCAAAAACAACATAATGGTGGATGTGGAAACTACAGGAGAGAGAACATGAAAAAGTTCTCAAAATTAGATTCAGGGAAACAATGTAACATTTTTATAAATGAAACACATTTTAAAAAAGAACTTTAATGAATAACCTCTAATTTTACCAATTTTGTTAATGTTTAGTATGGGTTTTGTACTAAAGAAACTTTTTTACTGGTTTAAATTCAATAAGAAAGAGTCCTTTTACTATAAAGCTATAGAACCACAGTAAAGAAATGTTTTGTCCGTCTGTCACAATGATGAAACAAACACAGCATGATTATTACTTTGAGTCACCTCTAGCTGGATTTCTGTGATGGGTTTAATGGCCCGTACTATAAACATCATGTTATTAGCAATCTCCAGGGTTTCACGTTGACATTTTCGCATTCTATGATACACCACATTTAAGCATTGCTACTTTCAAGTGATTTATTCTTTATTTTCCCCCTGATGGTAAGAGTTACAATATGATGACGTTACTAGGCTGAGACACATGGGGAGGGATGACCGATCTTGCCCACATCTGTCTGACCTGCTCCACAGCAGGAAGAACCCCATTGCTCACCAGGTAGTACCCAAATTGCTGGAATTCCAAACTCAGTAAGAACATAATTGTCACCAACTCCCCTTAACTATTCTGCCAGGCTTGTAGTGGCAGTTTAACAGATACTAATGAAGCAACAGAATTGTCCCTGCAGTTCTACTGTACAGCCAGCTGGGTCTGGGTGGAGGGGGTCTACACATATCCAAGGGTAAGAGTATGCATCAGAACTGTCTAGCACCCTTTAGAAATCCAGAGATTAGTGGGATTTGCAAAATAACCCAATATATATTAAGAGTTTGTTTCAGGTGTCTAGGAAGACACAGGATGTTTAGTTTCATAAAACAAACAAACAAAGGAAAAAAAAAAAAAACAAAGCCAAGAATACCTCCCCCCACCTCCAACCCCAAATGTCATGAGTTACGATTAAGCCTTGCATTTTTGAAATCCAGTTTAGATAATTTTTCCTGCCAACCTGCAAACTGTCACTGCAAGAGACTAGGTGGTTGGTTTTGGAAAGGAATTTCTCTAACAGATACAAAGCACTGCTCCTCGTATGGAAGCAGAGAGAGATGTTTGGGCTACTTACATATTAGGAAACTACACAGTGCCAGGGCAGGTCTCCATGTGCTGGAATTACATCAGCTGGACAATTAAATTGTGAGACTGGTCCCTGGCAGGCACTTGGCCAGTCCAAGTAGCACTCCCCCATTCAATGCCCTGACATTAGTAGTCAGTCTGGATGCAACCACCCTCTTTAAAAAGGCAAGACTCAACATTTTTCAAGTTGTGGTCTTTATTAGACTACACGAAGTCTTCTTGGTGCAGGGAAAACACTTATTTCTCCTGCTTTCTTACTTGAAAACCAAGTTTAAACTTTTTTTTTTAAAATCACTTCCTTTTCCTATCTATAGCTTCTGCTGTGTTTCAAGATGGTACTAATGTATATTTGTAATGCTGAGACCACCCAGCTGAAGAAATAAATGAAGAAATAATAAATAAGGCTATAGTGTTGCGCATTATGCAGAAGATAGTCTGTCAAAACTATCATTCGTACAGCCACAAATTTATCTTAAAGAAATTCTAATTTGAAGTTTCCAAAGGGAATTTCTTAGCTTTCTATAGCTCTTTTGTGAATGTATTAAGGGTAGAAAGAAGAGAAACAACACTCTTTTGTCCATTTAGATTTCTTGTGATTACATATTTATAGTAATAAAATATATATTAATTAATGAGAGAGGGAGGGAATGAATCAGCTCATGTTTAAAAGTAGGGGGTTCCTTTGTTCATCATGATGACGGGAGCTAAATATTTTGTACTGCTTCATCAGCAAAGCTAATAAGGGTTCTTAGACAACCTGAAGTAAAAATAAATGTTTTGATTTTAAATGGATAAAAGCTTGGATAATTTCAATTTCAGTATGTCTATGCATTACTCTTGGAGGTGATTTACTAATAAAACCTCACAAAATGAACACTTATAAAAAGGAATTACAGACTAAATCAAATCAAATCTTCCATATATTCCTTTGACAATCAGAATGTCCTGAAAAAGGTATCACTGAGAAGATAAAGTTTCAAAGCTCAAATGAAACCTCAGAGGCACAACTGAGAACAAACACAGCGATTTTTAATAACGTTTCAGAATGATTGGTGCCTGTGACACTTTTGTTTCAAAGTTGTAATCCATGCCAGATAAAATACAAGTTTCATAAAAAATATCTGCTGCACCACTCTCATAACAAGCGCTTTTTCCCTCCTTGGCTTTTCTCGTATAAAATAGCATGTATGAGAGATTATAGTATTGCACAGAGACCAAAAAATCATTATGAGCCTTGTTTGAAGCTCTGTGTGCTATACCTTGCAGCAGAGAATCATGGGCATCCACTTTTTCTTAATGGAATGCTTATTAAATTACTTGAGGGATGAATGGCTCAGAGAAGCAGCAGTGGGATGTGGAGGCTGCCTGGTTACTTGCTTACTTGCTTACTCCTGCTGTCGAATCCCCGCGCTCTCAGGGGTGGCACACAAACCCACATGCCTCATGGGTCTGGGTTCTCCCATGGTGGGCTCTTTCCTACAGCTCCCTGGGCAGCGTATCTCTGCAGTTTGGAATATTTGCACGTTCTTGTCTGTCCCCCATAAGTCTCTTCCTCTTTCTGGAGTGACAGCTTGGACAGGGGAACTTGGCTTACATTTAAGTCTAGGACATCTACAACTACACTTAAGGCTTTGTCTTCCTTACTGTGAAGCAGGGATATATTCAATATACAGGTACCACCCTACCTTGTGTGTGTTATGCCATTCCTGTTGAAGGCAGATGTTAACGTACTACTAGCATTTCGAAAATATACAGAATGTGTAAGTGTGTAAAAAGAATGTGATATATACAGAATATGTAAATGGAACATACTTTCTTCATCAACAACAACAAAAATGGGGAAAACTGGAATATATGAGCTCTATAAGAAGGAGCATGCAGTAATGCAACAGGCAGCCTAAAGAGCCTAAAGAGTTGTGGAAGAGCTGCACAGTTCTTCTTACTTAGTAACAGGAATGAATATACCTTATTCATTTTAAAATTGGCTATTTTGGCATAAACCTCCTAAACGATTAGGAAAGTTTATTTACTGTGCAAATATGTCATTCCTTTTCACACAGTGCAAAATTAAGTGTATATGGGTTAAATGATCTGATAAGACAGGTAGGGTCCTTTGTCATTTTTTAATATCTTATTCCCTGTGTCTGTGGAATTCTTTCTGAAGGATTTTTTTATTTAATTGTAAGTCACAGCAAAAAAAAGTGTGAACCATCGAATACTAAAGGGAAAAGGATTAATAAAAAAATAAATTGCACTAGACAGCTAGGCTGGGATTGGCATGACTGAAAGTAGACATATGCCAGTGAGCTAATCGCACTAATTCTTTTTATAGTTAATTGAGAGAAATTGGCACTTCCAAAGGAAGATTTATATCTTCCTGAAATAAGGATTTGGACAAGGTCAAATCAACCACCTTTTGAGCTGCCCTTATTCCCCTGTTGATTTTAAAGGGAGTCTAAGGCCATTATGTGTAGACTGGGGTGACTAAAATTTAAACATCCAACAATAAAAGAGACAAAGCTCACATTTTCACAATTATTTCAGAGAATGTAGCCATGTTGTACTAAAGAGTTTAAAAAATACTCACAATTTATTTAATACCTGTTGTGATTCCTTCTCTGGAGAAATTAAGTAAATCCAATTCTGAATATATTACGAAGGCAACCTAAAATCTTAATAAGCAGGGAACAAAAATTGCCAGACCTACAGGACAAAGGACAGATGTTGTTTTACAAACAGTGCACAGGGGATTCAGGATGTGCTTTACATTCACAGATTCTCCTGAGGGTGGACTTAGGAAAAATAACTTACAGTGATATATATCAGAAAATGATAGGTGAAGATTGGGGCCAGATGACCACTATCTTCTAGGTAAATAAGTATGATATCAGAGATGTTTTGAATGAATCATGAAGCTATTTTTAAGTAAGTATAACATGCACACCATGTTAACAACAATAAATGCAGGCATCATATTTTAGGCACCATATTTTGTCATACACAATTTAGACCACATTGATCTTTACATTCCCTTTTTTTTATTAAAAAAAAAAAAAATGCTAAGGTTTACAACACTATTGCAGATTATGCTGTGGCACCTTTTCACAGCTCTTCCAGCATAAAACTGATTTAACACTGATTTAGCTAGCCAGAGGATGGTAATACTGAATGCAGCAGTGTGCAGCAGATGCCTTCCTACAACAGTGCAGTGTGAGGATACAGTTCACCCACGCTCTGCATGTTCTCACACCCTGAATTCTTGGTACAATTCAGAACTCACATTTATTCAATAGTTTCCAGTTGTAGCTTCAAGTCTGTACCAATCCCTTCGTTGAACCTGCACCTGCAACTTAGTCTAAGACCTCAAGCCTGAAATCATTCCTACCAAACCAATAAAATTATTCATCTGCATTCTTTTTTTTTTTTTTTTTTTTTTGTCAGTGAAAATTCTCAC
>JAVJGG010000017.1:15876565-15902481 GCA_035590195.1 Aviceda cuculoides | reverse complement strand
CACCTTCCACTAGACCAGGTTGCTCAAAGCCCCGTCCAACCTGGCCTTGAACACTTCCAGGGATGGGGCATCCACAAGCTCTCTGGACAACCTGTTCCAGTGCCTCACCACCCTCACAGTGAAGAACTTCTGCCTTACATCTAATCTAAATCTAACCTCTTTCAATTTAAAGCCATTACCCCTTGTCCTATCACTACATGCTCTTGTAAAAAGTCCCTCTCCGGCTTTCTTGTAGGCCCCCTTTGGGTACTGGAAGGCTGCAGTAAGGTCTCCTTTACTTCTCCAGGCTGAACAACTCCAACTTTCTCAGCCTGTCTTCATAGGAGAGGTGCTCCAGCCCTCTAATCATGTTTGTGTCCCTCCTCTGGACCTGCCCCCACAGGTCAATGTCCTTCTTATGTTGGGGCCCCCAGAGCTGAAGGCAGTACTGCAGGTGGGGTGTCACCAGAGCGGAGCAGAGGGGCAGAATCCCCTCCCTCAACCTGCTGGTCACCCTTCTTTTGATGCAGCCCAGGATACGGTTGGCTTTCTGGGATGGAAGCGCACACTGCTGGCTCATATTCAGTTTTTCATCCACTAAGACCCCCAAGTCCTTCTCCACAGGATTGCTCTCAATCCACTCATCCCTCAGCCTGTATTGATACTGGGGGTTGCCCCGACCCATGTGCAGGACCTTGCACTTGGCCTTGTTGAACTTCATGAGGTTAATATGAGTGCAGAAAAGCCAGAAGCAACCTTCATATAGTAATTCTGTTTATCATAGTTTGTATAAAGTCTTGAAGCTTTATTAAAGAATCATGGAAATGGATTTCAAACAGACAGTGATTAAGAAAAATAGAAAAGTAAACATTAAAGTTTGAACAAATAACATTCATCTCCCTTAACAACCACCTGTAACTGAAATGCTGTGTTCAACTGTTTGTCTAGATTCCCTCAAGATAATGGCAATAAATGGTGGCTTTCAGATGCCAGTTTAACAATTTATCCTGCCCTAAAAGAAGTGTCAATGATCTCTGAGATGAAGTACCTTAAGGAGGTGCTGACTTCCCTCTACTGACTGTAGAGGAAACTTCGACTGCTAGGTGACATTAAAACTGACATATTTTTATCAATAGGGCAGGATTCTTCTACTGAACTTTATAATATAAATGCCTGTATTTCAACCAGTCATCCTAGACTTTGATTACTCATGAAGATAAACAAGCACTTCTGGAGTTCTTTCATTTAATCTTAGTTGTCTACCTTGGGTCATTAACAAATAATCAGGTGCCTATGTAATAAATAGTAGATGCTCTTAGAAATGTTTATTTCTCTTCGTTGTCCATAAAGGAAGTGAAATGATAAGCTTGAATATAGACATCCACACCGTAGAAAGCTAGATTTTGCCTGATGAGTTCCTCTAGCGGTTCTCCAGCAGAGACAATTTCATTTTGACGGGGTACATTAGAAATGTGATATGCATTAAACAGAAACATCACTAAAATTCATCTAAAAAAAAAAAAAAATCTAGTCACCCACAAAGGACATACCCATATTTGTCTCATCCAACTTCTTTCTGATACAAAAGGAAAATTTGCTGGGATTTGGATCTGGCATCAGATGAAGAAAAGACACATCAGCTCATCACAAGATAAGGCCTTTAGGAAGCCATTGGTTTTTATAACTGAAATTATGCCAGTGTCTGTATAGTCTCTCTACCTTTTCACGGGATCTTGGGTAGGAAATTAGTGTAATACATTTCTGAAATATATGTAGTTAGAATTAGGTAGTCAGAACTGGCAATGCAGGATTCCTCAACTAGAAGATGTCTAATGCCAGAAGACATACAACAAAAAAGATAGTTTTCAGAGTAGGCCTCTACAAGGAGAATGCTTCAGCAGTATTGTGTTTCATTCAGAGGTCTAAAAGAATATGGCAGCAGATGGAAATCAGATAGCTAAATTTGTTAACACCCTAGCCATCTCTGTCATTCACTCACAGATGTTATTACCCAAAGATACAGATGTCTGAGTTATTTGTATAGCAGGTCTTGCGCTGCTAAAGTTTTCACTCTCATGAGCAGAAAGTAGGATTAGTTCAATTTAGTATGTTAGGTTAGAAACTTATTTCTTCTTTAACACGGTGGGTTAGAAACTTTCTTCCCAAGACATCAGGCATTCTGCTCAGAGTGGCAGCATCTATCAGAAGGGCAAGGTGAGAGAGTGGCTGGTGGCTGTAGCTGCTTCAGCTGTCTGATTTTAATCCTCTGTCACATGTCTGCTGGAGTCTTTAGTGAGATAAAGCACTGCCAAGGATTAGACAGACTATTAGTGAAATAGATTTTAATTAAGAATATTGACTTATTGTGAATTTAGGTCTATAGCCTTTTCTCCTCTTCCACCTTGAAAATCCAAGGACAAAATATTTCTGACAGGGGATGTTAGCTGACTTAGGTAAAACAAAAGCCAAGTGCAACTGTTATTTAACTTCCACATAAAGTTACTACTAGTTTCTACTCGGTACCTCATCTTAAATTACACTCAATTACTTGATGAATTAAAAGATCTGAAGTAACTTCCCTGAATATCTTCTCTAAGTTAATCAATCATTCCTATAAGCTAAACATGTTTAATGTTTGCGTTAAGATTAGCGCAGTTGAAGCTCCACAGAATGTGAGGTACATTGTTTTACACACTGTTCTGCTACAAGAAGCTTCCGGTCCATATATCAAAGTCAGGATGAGAAAAAACTAGAGGTGATGTGAGCTGCCAAGAAAAATGTGACAGACTCACTTCTTCCCCAGTTCATAGTTCAAAGCCTGCCTTCTGGATCACCCAATTCAATAAATTAAATTTTATATAATTAAATATCAATTGACCATCCAACCGCTTTATGATAGCTGGAGAAAATAATGTAACGGCTATATACCTTTTCTTTTCTATCCACTCCAGGTATGCTTGATCCCTAAAAAAACCTATCCTTACTTATACAGAGGCATCATTTCTTTAAAAAATCCTCTGTGGAAACTGTATACAAAATGAATTTAGGTGAGAAACATTTGGCCTAGAAAAACTGTCTGCTTTGGTGTTATGGAGATAAGAATATACTTAATACAACATAAACCGATATAGGGAAATAGCTCTTTGATACCCCTGACATATAATAAACACTGTCACATGGAGGGATAGGAGGAAAACAAGTCTTCATATAGAATACAATATCATATGCAGTTATTCAGTTTGTCACAGAGACTGGAAATGTTATTAAGAAAAATACAGACAATTATTATAAAGTTATTTCTTTGGAAAAGATGTTCAAAAAACGGAGAAGAATTGTATAAGATAAATTGGTAAAAGCCTGTTGTGTTCATGGTATTAGAAACATGGTTTCCAATAATCATACTTGAATGCACCATTTAATCCATTCTAATGAATGGGCAGTTCACTGAGGAAATGTGAGAAAAGGTAGATAGTTTTCTCCCATTTTATACTCACAATATTTCTCAAAGGCTTTGTTAAATTTATTTTGCTAGATAGTTGAGACATGGCAGTACGGGTTTTTTAAATGACTTTTGAATAGTGAAAGATAACATTACGATATTTCTCCATAATACAGTTGACTTTGCCTATTGGGTAGATCTACTCTGGCAAAAAGTCGTATTTGCTACTGCACAGTTTCAGTAAGTACGTTTTTACAGCTGTGTTACAGTCACAGGTGAATACAGTTTATTTGCTTCTAACATGGGCAATACAGAATTTATCTTTGTTCTTCCTGGCCTGGAGAGTTATCCACCCTTTTATGGATACCACAACAGTTCTGCTTTATTAACTTGTTCTTTATCAGTATTTATCCTCTAGTGCAAACGTCACTAATTGGCCATGTGAACCCACACATGAAGGTAGTCATATGGATGGCCAAGGACACAATGAATACCCATCACGTAACTAGAACCAAAGGGAAGAGTTTCTGAGAGCATTTCACAAATGGAAAATTGTAAAGCTTTCTGCATCTTTCGCTGCACTACAGGCTTAGATTGTCTTGGTACCAGAGAGGAGACCAGATAACCTATGAGTCTTTGCATAACATCACTGGCATGATGTAGCTCCAAATGGCATGATGTAGCTCCAAAAAGCCCAGTTTTGACCCTTGCTCGGTGACCAACATGTGGCTTAAGATCTAGAGACTTGTGTCTTCTGCCATACATATGAAGCGTATAGCCCAGTTTATCTATTTGGTTCATACAAAAGATGAAATACAGCTGGAATAAAACCTAGTAAAAGAGGAAACTGACTCAGAAGAAGGGACAGATGGTTTGCCTAGGCCCAAAGTATTTGTCATATATTTTCCACATATATAGAGTTGAATTCCATCTGATGGACTCAGGTTGTACAAAGAAATGTTATAAACAGGAGATGAGTGATTTTCTCTGTAAGGCATACCTTCAAGTCACGTTCAATTACTTTTGCACACGTAACCAGAAAACGCAGGAAACATTTCATTACATCATCATATACGCATCTGTAGTTTATAGCGTTGGTCTTCACAGACCCAAACTCTCGCTTAAAGTTCTGTGGGGGAAGCCATAAGCATCCAAACTCGTTTTTGGAAGGAGCCCTAACAGTATGAAAATTATCCCTCTCAATGAGCCAGAACAAACCCAACTCATCAAACATAATTTTGGTAATGAACATCACCATTTTACATTCAAATACCTCCCAAAATGGTGGCAATTTATTAATGTCAGATTAAAGGGCTCAATTCATTATTCCCTTTCAGTAAAGAGGCAGTTAATGAGTGATGCATGCACATGGACAAGCTTCTAATTAGAGCTTCTGTATGTGTTGAAAGCTTGGTGCCGGGATACTGAGTGGCTGCCAGCAGACTATTGACTTTTTTTCCCTCTTTGCTGAACATGCCTATTTATACAGCTTATTGCTAATGAGATGCTAATTGAGTCTGCCATATCTAAATAAAAAAAAACCCCTTGTGTTTATTGCTGAATCCTCTAAATGCAGCTCCATTTCACAATATTCTCCCCTGACTCATTTTCCTCTGCACTCTCTGTGCTCTGATTGAAAAATAATTTTGAACAATAGGATTTGAACAATAGGAACAGGATGCCAATTAAAAAAAAAAGAACCTAGTAAATTTATACCTGAGTATTTACATTTAGTTTTACTTAAAACAATGACAAAATGTCCTCAAACATGTGGTGAATGTTCTTTAGAAAATGTATAAATGCAAGTTTCTATACCCTGGAGAAGTTCCAATATAATCATTTTCCATGAAATGCAAGCAACCTAAATGATCACAACATAAACAACAACAAAGCACATTAACAAAAGTAGAATGAAGGCAAGAGTAAGGATTTGAACAATTAAATCATTTGGTTAGCTAGTTTAGCTTTGCATCTATCTAAGTGTGATAGTGAAAGCTATCTAAGTGTGAAGATAAAACACTGTTTTTATGATCTTCAGCTTATCATTCAGCTGGCAGTAAATTCAGTCGAGTGCATTCTTACCCTCCTTTTTCTGTATAATGTATATTTTAGGACAAATTTTGGAAATATTTTTAGCACTAATTCTGGAAATATTTCTCTAAAAATGTTTGATGCTTCTTCAGGTATCGTACAGTGGCTGAAATGCCCACTAGATTTGGGGGTTGTTCAATTTACTTATGTTCTTTTTTTCACCATGATGTTATTTCACTTCTGTTTTCCAATTCATGAACAATACCTTTGGGATATAATCTTTTCTAGGCATGCCATCTAAAACAAGCCTGCGAAACTCTTCAGTGCATCATTCACCACCATTTTCCATACTGACAGCAGTTCACTGTGATGTGTCTCATGATGTTGTTTGCATGCTTCTCCGTGGTTTGTGATTCCCTTAAGGTTATGTGAGTAAAGGCTAATCACAGTGAACACAAAGACCCAGCAAGGATCAAAGCACAATGACAAGAAACTGTAATAACCTAATCAGGAGCATACTGGATAACTGGATAAGCTAGTCCAAAAAACATCAGAAGAGAGTAATTAGATCACTGCCACTGCTGTGAAACCCACCAAGATGCGTCAAGAAAAGAATCTCTCTGGAAGATCATCAAAACTAAAGGAGTTATTGCCTGAAGAGGTATAGGACTTCTCTTGGAATGCAGTGGGAAGAGAATATGCAGATTGTATAAAACTTATTATAAGCTGTTTTAAGGGAAGTATGTTTAGGAGAAGGACCAAAAACGGGAAAGTGAGGTTTCAGGGTGGATCAGTGAGGAAAAATAGAGGAAAATAGGCGGTAAGAGGGGTAATTGCTTGTAAGCAGGTGGCTGGTCAGTATGCTTACCTGGGAAGCCCTGCACCTGATCACTTCAGTCTATTCTATATTCTCATTAGATCCTTTTTCTCACTATCTTTGGTGCAGATGCATTTCCTAAGGCTCTGTGTATACACGCTAGAGAACTTAAAGCCAAAAAAGTCAAGTACTGGGAGAAGACGTCCATGTGTCAACTTCCTGAAGTGGGAAGCTGATGCCTGAGGGGCTCCAACTCTGGGTCACAGCAGCTAGAGGACACCAGGTTCTGGGAGCCAGCAAGTGGGTGGACTGAATGTCTAAGACCAGCTACAGGAAAGAGCCCATGTGTATATACATATGTGTGCGTGCGTGTATTCCACTAGCAAGCTTTAACCCTGATCTGCGGGAGGAGAGGAACAGGGTCGAGCCATTGGTGTTGTTCACCGTGTTTATGTGGGTGGTAGCACGGGCACAGCTCTGTGGGCTGCACTTGTGGACTGCTATGTGTGCCACTTGTAGTGTGCGTGCCTTTGGAGAGGATGTGCTCTTTCTTGCTGCTGGCTCAAACTGGGGACATGAAAATGCAGCAGGCCTGAAACTATGGGGGTGTGACAGGGGAAAATCCCCTGAGCCCAGAAACCTACCAAATTTGGCTCTACTAGAAATCTCAGTTTGTCTCCAAGCCAGAGAAGCTAGAGAGCCTCCATCATTGGAAATGTTTAGATTAGAGAAATAATCTGTCAAGAATAGTATAGATGCAATTGATCTTCCTTGGGACAGAATGGACAGGCTAAATGAGGTCACTTCCAGCTTTATGATCTCATTAATCTCCATCATTTGGACATTATTCACACTCTCAGAAATAAAAACAGCCATTGACAGAGCTGGGCTTGTTCTGTCTGACAACAAGGAGACTAAAGGGCGAACTTGCAGTCTGGGGGAGGCTCAAAAGGTGAGCTGCAGTTATCTGAAAGGCAGTTACAGACAAGAGAGTGAATCTTTGCTCAGTAAATAAATTATGGTAAAAACAAGGTGAATGAGAACAGATTGTGGATTGGATGGTTCAGATTAGACATTTAGGAAAATATTCATCATTAGGAGGGTAGTGCAGCACTGCAGCAGGTTTGCTAGAACAACTGAAGTAAAACTTCCATTTTTAATGGTATTTAAGGGTGAGTAGGATAAAGCTACAGGTGACCTGATGTATTATTGGCAATGGTCAGGCTTCAAGTGGGAGCTGAACTGCATGATCTGCAGCAATCCCTTACAAACAGCAATTCTATGATTCTTTGACCTCTGCAGCATCTGCTTTGAATGAGGCTGTTTAGGGCAGGTTTCCTTCCAACAGTTCATTAGCAGGACTAACACAGGCTGTCATGACTTAGCTAGGTAGCTAATATGAGCATGACTAGGTTTTTAGTACTCATATGTGATCAATGCTACACTTCACTGTTTCATCTTGAAGATGACACCTTTCACAGCACTAAAAAATGGTGTGATACTGCTTCACAGCTGTTATATCTGAATCAGCAATGCCAAGTTTTCCTTAGGATATTGTTATCAAAGGGAACAGCTTATATAGCGGACTACCCATGCCTTGTAACAAACCATCAACTCAATTTTTTAGTACTAAAATGGTGCTTGTAACAGCAGCACTTGAACAAACATGTTTGTTCAAGGGATGTCCATGGCAGTTCAAAGCAGTTTAGTGAAAGGACAAAATGCCAGTTTAGAGTCTTCAGGTACTAAAATTAAAAAAAAAGTATTTTTTGTAAATTGCCTTCCTACACTGGTTATGGGATTCATCAGATAACATGCAGATGTGTATAACGAAACAAGTTCCCTTTACAGACAGAGTGACATAGGAACTGTGAAGTTGTCATTTATCTCACTTTGAGGTTTATATTTAAAATGAGAGAGAGGAATTGTATCCATTCTTTTCAGTTCCCATAAAGGGACTCTAGGGTAGGTAGCTTAGATGCATTTGTCTGTATTGTGTCTTTGTATGCATATATGTAAGATGAAGTAGTAGCCTTTGAGGCGTTTCAAGGTAGACAAAATTGTAGCATAGTATCTACAATAAGATGAATTTTATGATGGGCTTCAGAGTCCTGCCCTCTTAAGAACTGAGCAAGTGAAAAAAACCTTCCAGGCATTTTTTCCCCACTCTTTTACAGCCTGAGAGGTAATAGACAAGTTTCACAGAGGATTTTTGTTACTCATTGGTGCTCCTGGGTTTCCTAATCCATGATGCATGAAGCTTTCTTTAGCTGATGGTGAGAGTTAACAAATGGTAGGAATTTCCCTAGACATTTTTTCTGGTCTGGAGATGTTTTTGGACAGAAGAATGGTGAAATTCTATTATTCCACATCTATCTTACCAGGCCATCTAACCTCTTGAAAAAGAAAGGAAGCTTAGCCTGATTTCCAAAGAGCTGCCTATTGAAATGAGATGGCTATTTAGGGAGGATACCTAGTAAATAAGCATTTCAGAGTTTCAATAACAGTTATGTACAGGATCCCAAATGAGTCTTTCAGTGCCTTTCACATAGCACTTTCTCTCCGATTCTACCCTCACGAGCCCATCAGTCAAAATGAGAAAAGGGTTGCCTGGTTTGCAGATTCTGATAATGTGTTAAGTTAGGTGCAGTAAAGACTGAGTCCCTTCTCAACATGTCTAGAAGCTGAAGCTTAGACATATGGATAGTTTTGATACCAAACGCTTGAGCTCTTCCTGAAACTGATTTAATGTATCTTTGTTTATTTAACAGTCTGGCACATACTTTGAACTAGTCATCTGCTCTGAACAGAAAGAGACAGATGGCAATTCATTGCACCCATCATAGACACCTACATTTGGACGGGATCAAAAACCTTCTGAAGGTGCTTAACTCTTCACTGGATCTAACTTCTATTTATGTTCTTAATTCTAACTCTGAAATTTGTCATTCATATTGTGCCTGATATAATGATGTGTCTATACCATAAAATGCAACATGGTTTAACACGGTATGCCTTCCTGAGGTGGGTATACCATATTACACAGTGTTCTTCCATGGAGGCCAAACACTGCAGGACACAAAATACACAACCTGTGCAAATTGTTTGTTCAAACATAACAATACACTTCTTGATGTATTATAGAAATGTGGTATCATACATCATTGCTCTGTGGTGTGAATACTTGTCAGCTGGATCATACGTTAGGGAACTTTGCTTCACACCTCCCAGTGCTTCTGATTCTTAGTGTAGTTTACAAAAAAAATTTATTTAAATCTGCAGGGTGGGCTTGGCATAGGTGTCACTGAAAATTACTAGGATTTAGGTTCTCAAGTCTTTCAAGTTCTTTGAAATAGTTGTTTTATAGTGGCGTCATCTGACTGCATAGAATATCTTCTGTATCTACTACCTTCTACACATTAGCCTAGGTTCCCTTGGGAAGCAGCGAGACACCCCTTTGGAAATAAGAAAGAAAGGATCAACAGGTGAGCTAAATTGCCCTAAAGGTTACACCCAGACATCTAAATTTAGCTGAAATAGACCCCATCCTCACAGCATTATCAAAAGTAGCCAAATACTTTTACATTTAAAATGGCAGAAATGCCATCACAAGTTAGTAACAACTAATTCCTATGTTGAACTATTTCTTGTACATGGCTCCCTCTCTTTCTTTGAATAGGAGAAAGACCTCTAATTAACTATCAGGCATAGCATAATGTCATCTCCAGAATGATACCAAAGTAAAAAAAGGCAAGCTTAATCATGTATCACATGACATACATATTATAAAAGATCTCTCCAGGCACAGTATGTAAGTAGTAATGCAGCTGCCAAAGTTGCTGGTGAGAACTCATCTGAACTGCTACACATTTTTCATCATTTATTATCAAAACCAATGAATCTGCACTGGAAGAGGAAGAGAAAAGAATTATCAGGATCATCAGCAGAACATAAAGCATGATTGTGAGAGGACTGAGAAAACGAATGAAAGTGGAAGCAAATGTTAATGCCCACACCAGGAAAATTTGTCTCAGCAAGCTACTTACAGCACCTCTGCATAATGACACCTGCTGAAAGGGACAAAGTGCTATTAAATCCCTCAGCTTCCACAAGCATTTCTGTCTCAGGGACTGCCACAGCCACAGCGCACACGAAGAACAACATCTCACGTTCCCTTTGGCCTGGAGCATACATATTGAACCAGAACGCACTGCAGGGAGTGTTACAACCTTCCTTACCTCCCCCTCGGGGATGCCTCTCAGTCTGGCTATGTAAATAGCTCTCATTAGTGATGTTTAGACCAGGTTGAACAAGCCATCCTTTTTCTTTGCTTGGATGTCTGAGGAGGGGCAGAACAGTGAATCACTGAAAAGGTCCTGATGACTTAGTCTGAAAGTAGGTACCCTTCTAGATGTCCTTAGCTACAATGTGAGAGGAAATAAATTTCAGCTCATTGATTCCAATTTGATGGTACAAATATAAAAAAGTATAAAGAAACAGCAAAGCAAGATTTTCTATTGACTATGACAAACCCAACAGATTTTAAGAGTAATGTTGCAATCTTAAATGTTGCAAATATAATAAATATAATAGTAAAAAAATGGCTTTGGGAAGGATCTGGATACATTAAGCAGTCAGCCTTAAAATAGACTTCTACTAGATAAGTTTATCAGCTTTCACCGTGTTATCTAAGCCTCCCTCTTTCTGCTGGGAATACCTGCAAATATTGAGATAATGCACTAGGAATCTAGCTAATTTTTATCTCCTGAAAACACATTACTTCTTAGGGGCAAACACTTTGTATAACAGGTTATGCATATATGGGATGCGTGTGTATGTATATATACATATATATAAACATGTTTTTTTCATACATGTTTGTGTACTTTTTTACACAGCAAGAAATAAATAATAGTTACTAGATTGTATTTTTGTATGTATTTAATTGGTGTATTTACATACCCAACTTTTTGTTCACCTTGTTTTTCATAGCTACTGCCTCCACATCAGTTTGCCATTATGATAACCTACATTACAATACATTTGTCAATTTTTCCAAACAGAAATTCTGCACAAAACTAGTCTCCTAATAGCTTATGATTTAAATACTAATCATCTTGAAATATATTACCATAATCTGCAATACCCGACAATATTTAGAAGAACTAGAAATTAGCATTATTCCAATCAATGTTATTTTCCATTTACATCATTCTTTAGGGTATGGTTTCTTCTCACTTATGTGATATGATTTTCAATGAATTAAATATTCCTCCCCTTTTCTTTTTTAAAATGATCCATGATTTTAGAAGTTTAATTTTCTGGGTGCTCATCCTGCTAGTCCTCTAGAGGAACATTATTTTCAAAGGCTGGATATGTAACACTTTCTGAAAATCAGGTACATTCTAAGATCGGTCTTTTTCTTATATGGAGATATTCTGAAAACACATTTTATTGTCATAAAATCTTTGAAAATTTAGTGTGATACTTCACAAGCTGTCGTGGTGTAATCGCAGCCAGTAACGAAGCACCACAAAGCCACCTGCTCACCCCTTCCCCCTCCCACCCCCCAGTGGGATGGGAAGGAGAAAATATAAAGAAAAGCTCATGGGTTGAGACAAGGACAGGGAGGATCACTCACCAGTTATGGTCACAGGCAAAAACCAGACTTAACTTAGTAAAGAAACAAAATCAATTTAATTTCCTACCAATGAAATCAAAACAAAGATAATGGGAAGTAAAACCTAATCTCAGAACACCTTCCCCCCACCCCTCCCTCCTTCATGGGCTCAACTCCACTCCCAGTTTTCTCTCCCTCCTCCCCCCAGTGGTGCAGGGGAACAGGGAATGGGGGTTGGGGTCAGTTCCTCACACCTTGTCTGTGCCGCTCCTTCCTCCTCAGGGGGAGGACTCCGCACTCGTCCCTGCTCCACCGTGGGGTCCCTCCCATGGGCTGCAGTTCCCTGTGAACTTCTCCAGCGTGGGTCCTTCCCCCAGGCTGCAGTCCTTCAGTCACAGCCTGCTCCAGCGCGGGCTTTCCCACGGAGTCCCGGCCATCTTGGGGGCCTCCCCCTGCTCCGGCGTGGGCCCCTCTCTCCCCGGGCTGCAGGTGGGCATCTGCTCCCCCGCTCCCCTCCATGGGCTGGGGGGGGACAGCCTGCCGTCTGTCTCACCACGGGCTGCAGGGGCAGCCCCTCTCCCCTGTTCCTCCTCCTCCCCTCCTTCCTCACCGACCTCGGTATCTGCAGAGGGGTTCCTCTCACATTCCAATCCCACTAGTCACTGCAGGTTTCCCCTCTTAAATCTCTTCTCCCAGAGGCGCTACCACCATCACTGACGGGGTCGGCCTGGGCCAGCGGTGGGTCCGACTTGGAGCCGGGGAAGCTTCTGGCAGCTTCTCACAGGAGCCAGCCCTGCAGCCCCTCCCCCACTACCAAAACCCCACCACACAAACCCAGAACATAAGCTCATTTAGAGTTAGTATCCATATTGCTATTTGGAAAACCAGAAGTCTTTTACAATACACTGAAAGGGATCATCCATTTTATGCAGCTGTAGGCTTTTAACTCACAGGTGGTTCAGAATAACGAATTTTATGTTTCAAGTACTTAAAACAGACTCTAGGAATTTTCCACCCTGATATATTCACAGAACAATATAATTGTTGAGAATGTTTTCAGCTGGATATTTCTGCTGGGAGCAATGAAATACTACTTATGTAGAATAAATTAATCTTTTACTTAACAGTTGACCCAGTAAAAACTTACATCAGTCAGACTTTCAGTAATTTATGCTGTAGTGACTCTGCACTAATTCGTGGATTGCTTCAGTATATCCTTTATGTTCACCCCAGACTAGACACATTTTTTAGTTTTCTTTTTATTGGTTACATATTTGAATAAAATACTTCTATTTTCTGTCCATGTGTGTACTTCCTTAGGTTCTGGATGGCATTTTAGAAACTCTTAGAAAACATGAATAACTTTAAATATACTGCAAAGGTCTTAACTACAGCAATCTACCTACAGGGAGTTTAGTTTATAGCAAAACCATAAAAGTATGTTGTCAGTCATTGATTGGTGCATACAGGAAGACAAAACTAATTCAATACCCAGGTTGTAAAATGAAGTTTAACACTCATTTAGTAAAGCATGTAAAAAAATAATCAGCATACTATGAAACGTGATCAGTAAACTCCCTCCAAAATCACTAAAATGTGTAATTTGATCAGCAAATTCTAAATACACATAAATATATCAGTGATCCAGAAGAAGATTTAATATATTGATGTCCGATATTATTTTGCAGAAAAATGAGTCATCAGTGTTTAAAATGTCTTTCCTCATAGAAAATTAAAAAACCCCAAACTACTATATTCAGTTGCATATAATGTAGTTGATATCCTCCTTGTCTTCAACTGCACATCATAACACCCACTCTTCCATCGTTCTCAGGCTCTATAAACTGTCTTGAATTTATTTAGCCTGTCAAACAGGCTGACTGATGTTTTTTTTGTTCAGACCACAAGTGTAGGTGACCAACAAAAGCACAACTCTCTGTAGAGCTTGGAGAGCTCAAACATTTTTAGTTCAATGGACAATTCAAATGGAAAACAAGTAAAGGGGATTTGAAATAATATTGAATATTCATCTGCAAGTTGCTTTTGCATACCTGTGGGCTTTAAGAGTAAATTCTTCTCATTTTAATAATAATTTCTTTCAAGAGGGAGGTCTGTATGACTGAAAAATTGCCTATTTTTTCTAACTGTATGAGCCAGTCTGTTAAAAGTTGTAAGCTCTCTCCACAGTCCTTGTAAGTATATCTGGACTCAGTTATTTGATTGTTTTGCACAGACCATCACAGCTACAGCAAGTGCTGCCAAGTTAACATGACTTCAGATCTTTTTTTGGAGTGTGCACAGATCTGAATCTTAACTCTGCTGAAAGAAAGAACCAGATGCTCTTCCCTGCCCCAAACTTGCTAACAAAGATGCATTAATAAATATTTCAACTGCCTCACTTTGTTGCATGTAATATTCTACGATATAACCCTATTTTAGTTATTTCACAGCCCTTTTTCATAATACTTCAGCTGAAATAATTTGGACCACTCTGGACTAAAATCAAGGAAAAATTAGCTTCTTTATAGCCTAGATATCCCAGCCTTGTGCACGACATGCTTTACTGAAGAAAGTTATCTCATCTCAGTAGGTAAATAATTAATATTCTGCCTTTGAGGTTAATTTATCAGGAAAAAAACATCCAAGTAAGAAATCTTAATATGGTTAATAACTCTGGGGGATGGTCATAATTTTGTGTATTTATTAAAGCAACAGTAAGAAATTAAAGAATAGAAATTACAATACTTTTGTTGTTGTTGTTGTATTATCATAGCACTGAGGAGTCAGAGTCATGGAGCAGGGACTATTTTTACTAGCTTCGTCCAAACATAAAGTATATATACATATAAAACAAAGGTTGCCTTTAATAAGCTCATAAAATGTGTTTGCTTATGGAATTTATAGAGTATTTGAGCAATGTTTTTCATACTGACACTTTCTAATTTTTGCCATTATTGGCCTCATAACTTTAAAAAGTTTTTTTTTTCTTTCTTTCTTGCAGAGAAATAAACATCCTGATGGATGATTCACTTATTCTTTGCTTTATAACCACAGTAATAAAAGGTATAGTCTTTTCTAGGTCATCAGACTTAAAAAAGACTGCCTAGGTCCAAATGAGACTGATCAGCTTTGCAAATCCTGATCACTACACAGTCTTTATATAAGGGAAGTTCAGCATCTCAAAAACTAAGAGAGAAGCCACCAAAACTGGAAAGTGGAAGATGCCAGTGAAAGAACAAATGTAAATCACACTTTCTGGGGGTGAATTAGATATTTTCTTTCACTTAAGAATTCTAATCTTAAACCTGTATTTTATTTCAAAATACTTCAACCAGATTAGTCAAAACCTGGGGGGAGTTAAGGGGGCTTCCACCATTATGAGTAGCACCTCTCCCAGTTAATCAGCTGGGTGACCTGCATTCTGTTCCCTGCTACCCCTCATGCCAACAGACATCTTTTATCTCCTGCATCACCCTTGTGATGCTATACACCAGTGAGCTATAATTTATTAAGGGCTATAGCTTTCCCAGTCCTTTTTGTTTTAACAGTATTCTAACTGTATAAAGTAATCCAGTTTCTGCTGGAGTAAAAAAAATGCCTATTAGAATCTGGAATGAATAACAATCCTGATAAATACAGCATGTATTTAGAAGACTGAGATTGCAAACTTACTAAAATTTAAAAAAATATTAATAAACTTGTTTTTTATTAAAGAGGGTTGCATACTCTAAAAAGACATGCTTATAGTTCCCGAACTTAAAGTAATCTGCAGATCAAACCACAGTGGTAGGAAATATCAGCTCTAATCTCAGCCCAGATTAATTAAAGTAGGTGTTGGAAGCTATATTTCCCCAAACCTAAGTTAAATCTCTCACCAATGAGCTATTTCTGTATTTTGATGAGGTTTAAATGATATCTGTGCTCTGAGAACTGCTGCTCTGCAGTTAGAATCAACTTTCTGACACTGAGCATGTTGGTGCCGTTAGGATTCTACCTATAGGCATAAATTTAGGCTACATCTGTACTAGTAAATTACAAAGTGGCAGGGACCATTCCCAGCACTGTGATTCAATCATCTGAAGTGTTCAGTTGTTAGAATTATCCCTAATACAGTTGTAGCTTGGGCCAATTCCTATTTCTAATAACCATTTTTTGAATAGTTACCCTCTTGCAAAGGCTGAGAGACTTTAATAGCATGGATTTAGGCCATTTAGCACCTAAGTCCAATTATGGGCACAAGTAATTGACTCATATATACCGTACACTGTAATTTAATGGTTAATGCTGCAGCTCAGGTGCCTGGGGAGCTTTAAAAAAAAGACTTGAGACAACTATGGAATTAGGCAGCTTCACAAAGAGGTTGGAGTTTGAGGAATCAACACATCCAAACTCAAGCCATCTAAGCCTTATTTTCCTCAGGCAACTAGATAATGAGACTCCTGAATTTAGGATATAAGTAATCTCAAGGATTTTTTTTTTCCTCCAGTACAATAAGAAATTAAATTTTTGAGATTAAGCATAAAAGTCTCTCTTTAGTAGACAGAAGAATTTTGGACCTTCTATTTCACTTCAAGACCATTTCCAACAGTAAGTTCCCTGTTAACTTTCCTCTTACATGGATTGCAAGTCTGAAAAGATTGATCTAATCTTATATATCATTTCCATTCATGACTTCTCATTAAGCCTTATGGGTAGATTTTGCATTTGTCTCCAGTGTATTACTTCCATCAATCAGTGGTCTATGGATTTAAGACTATTTTCCCTTTTGTTTGCTTTGTTTTAGCCATATATTTTGTATGTTTCTAGCGTATTCCTTCTGCCACCTGAGGAAGTCAGGTTGTTATTTCACTACCATCTTTTAATGTTAACAAGAAGCTAAATATACCAAAAGAACTCATGTATATAACAAAACTAGTGTATCACACTTCCATTCTGTTTAGGACACAATGCTCACAATCCAGCATTTCCAGCAGGGACAAAAACAACTTGTAAGGAGATATTAGCGCAAGACACAGGGCATTCCTGGGACCTGGAAGTTCTGTTGTGCTTGTAGCTATTATTCCAAGGTTCCTGATCTCACCTGTAATTTGTGCATTCCAAAGAAATACACAAGTTCAGATTTCATCATTATTATCTTTATAATTTGTTGTTTTCCTTGTCATTGGGTACAGGATGTAATTTAAAAAATAGTGAAAAAAAATTGTCAGTTTTGTTCGTTTCTTAGTTCAGCAATTTTACATTTCACTTTCTTGTTGAACAACAAAGTTGGCATGAATTTGATCTTTAATTTTGTGCTATTCATAGGTAGTCTTACTTTACAAAGAATAACAGTTGTGAACAAAGACTTAGAAACCATGATCTTTGCTTTGAATATTTTCTAATTATTGAAAAAAGAAAAATGTTTGTGTGAGGTTTTTTTTTTTTTTTAATACATATATTTAAACCAACAGAATAGTACTTGGGAGAGCTATTTTCATAAACTAATTGTTATGCAGAGTTTCTTCATGACACTGAACAAGTTTATGTTTAATTTCTTTTAAAACTTGTCCTCAAACTGTGGTGCTGAGATGGCTTGTGTGCTGGTCAGACCTGGTTATTAAAGGGGTGAAGGCTGAACAAAAAAGTCGGCTTTTTACTAGACAAACTGTTAAATTACAGATTCTTGCTTGCCATGAAAAATGTAAGAAAGACTTAGAAAAATGAAAAGACATCAATACCTTCCTCCAAAATATTTTAAAAAGAAAAAATTCATATGAATCATAGTTCAGTTCTGTACTATTAAACTTCCATTTAAAACTACAGCCCAAATCTCTTCCATACATCACCTCCATTTACAAAAAGGTATGAGGAGGATGAGAAAACAAGGTGTATCAGAAAAAAAGGCTAATCAGTCATGGCTTATAAAACATACATCTGGAAAGAAGCTTCCCCTCTGCATAAGGAAGCATGTTGTGTGATGTTATTAACTGTTATCAAGAGTCTCATAACACTAGCTTCATTTTTGCCTTGGCTACTTTTTTTCTGAGAGATTGTTCCTCAATCCCTCTTCTCTTTCCAAATTCCAAGGTAGGTGTATCAACGATCAGTTTTCTTGAATTAGCATTGCCCACTTGTTGTTAAGCCAGTATTGACTTTCAGCTTAAAAAAAATTACTTTTCCCTTTCCATCATATGTCTCATTTCAGATACACACATATGTATAGAGAATAGTCCTAAAATATTCAAAACACGAACAGCATGCTACAACTGTCATAAGGCATTCTGGCAGCAATAAGGCATTCTCCCAGTCAATAATTTTATATTTGTCTTTTGCAAAACGAGTAATCATTTCTATTAAAAAAACCAAAAAACCTTCCCAAAGCATATCTAATAATTACATATACAAAAAGAATAAAACCAATACTGAAACTTTGACTATCTCAAATATTTTACATAGACATTTTAAGTTTCCATAGATGTTCCTGTCAAAAACATAACAAGTAATGATTTTATGAAAAATATGCTTCTAAAAATATTTTTTCTAGATATATTATTCATTAACAGGGTTTTCTATGTTATATATAACAATTATTTCCTCTGTGTTTCAGATCTAATTGGATTTCTCTAAAAATCTTACTCTATTTTATGCTACACTATGCTGTAATATGCTATTCTTTCTGTGTTTTTTTTTCTACTGAAAAAAGAACTTTAAAGAAATTGTTTTTGTAAGTTTCACTATATTTTAACAGATGTACATCACAACTACTCTTCATTTTTATTAAATAGAAGACACATGTAGAGATTAGGCAGGAACTCTGAGGTTTGTAACCAGACTGACAGAGCTTCTGAGAAAAACTTGGCCTGTGATTAATGATCCCCCTTGCACATGAGTACTTGTTTCATTCAGATACATGGTATAGCTAAAGTTTAATATTGAATTGCAAAAAAAAGTATTTACTCTTGGGAGAGCTTTGGGACCAAGACCAACTTTCAAAACCACCCCCGAATGATTTTATTGTCATCTATGATAACCATTATTTCTGGTTTATTTGTCAAGTTAATGCAAGATATTATAACTATTATTTCAGTCTTATGTGACTGCAACTAATTTCTTGTATAAATGCTTTTAATAGTTGCAGTTTATACTTTGATTTTTATCTCATAGTGTAATGGTAAGATAGGAGTCAATTATTCAAAACTTTGGAGGTCATGTTCTCTCTTTAACCTAAAACTGAAAGAGAGAGACAAATACCTCAGAAAAAAACATCTCCCCTCAGATTCTTTTTTGTTCCTTGGTAAACATAACTTTATAGAGAGTATCTGCCTCAGATAAGTGACAGTGGGCAAGGATACCTTCATAAAGAGAATACACAGTCCTCTCATCTACAGATGGGAGGTATGTTATACCTCCGTACCATGAACAAAAACATTGTCGTGTAGACACAGACAATGAGTAGTTTGGTAGATTTTTTTTTTCCTTATAATCTCGATATCTAAAAATACATGTAGAAATCAGTATTTCTTAAATCTTTTGCTTATGGTTCAGTTGGAACACGGGTGGTTTTTTAACTTTGAGAATTAGTGTAAGCATTCAGTTTTCATGCAGTTAGAGTTTTTGGCCTTTGAGTAATTAATAAAACTACCTATTTACATCTAGAATTTTTATTATTCAGTATATGTCTTTAAAAGTATAATTAATATGGGAGCAACCCTGACTTATTCCTTCTGCATGTGTAAAGCTAATGGAAACTGAACTTTGTACATTAGAAATGAAAGGGGAATGGCTTGCTTAGATTACATGAAGAAAATGCTTATACGCTGTTAGTCTTGAATTTATTTTAAGAAATGCAAGTTTAATTTTATGTATGGAAAAAAATAATATCTGTGAAAACATTTTGGCCTACAGCAAAGGAAAATAAAGCCATTTATAAGATACACTTGAAGGAAGAGTCTACTTATCACTTAGGGAGGCCAGAAGTGCTTTATGTCTTCTGGTAATTGTTTTCATCTTGATATCCAGCATGACTTTTAGCAAAAAGAGCAGTCAGTGAATTTGTCTATAAGGTCTGTGCTATTTTTTAGCAAGATGCTTATGAACTACTTTTAGCTGATATAGAATCATAGTTGGGGATTATGCAGTCTAAATGATACAGTTTTTGTAGCAGGCTAAAATAGGTGAGAACTCCATTTTGAGATATATGTTCAACTGTTTAAATTTATTTCTTTGTAGAATTAAAACTACACCTTTAAAAATAGTGAAAAATGCCCCTAATAAATCAACAGATGGCCAGAATGGCACAGGACATTCACTTGAACGTTCATCTGAGATGCAGAAGTACCAGAATCAAGGTTCAGTTTTGCACAGTGATTTGATTCTGGGCTTGAAAAACTCCGTGTCAGTGCTCTGTACACTCCAGGTTACATTATTTCTGTTTGATCTCTTCTACTTCCTGGTAGTGACATTCTTTTGGCTATTATGGAACTTCATTATTCATTATCCAGGGCTTTCACCTATGACATGTGAAAACCTTGTTTTAATCCTTTACCTTAATCAAACATGACAAATTTCCTAGAAAATAAAGTTTTTAAGGGAGTATGTTAAGAACTGAATGAATAACCAAGTTAGGATGGATTTCTTTCTTTCCCTAGTCAGAACTTACAAACTGAATAAAAAAAAAAAAAAAGATCCAAAATCATTGAGACCACAAGGCTGATTTTAAAACTGGTGCTCTTCAAGGACAGAACTTTTTTTCTTCCAAAAATTTCTCAGTCAGTTCTAATAATGAATACAAGACACAGTTTTTTTCAAGAAGAGCTTAAGGGACTGAGTCATAAGATGATACTGCTCCTCCATTTAAAAACAAAAACAAAAGCACAACAAACATACCGTTTTGTCTAATGAAAAAGAATTAGCCAAGATTTTTTAAACTACCTTATGTTCCCAATTGTAATAATTCATTACTTTTTTCTTTTTTATTACATCTTTGCCTACCAAACAGATTTACATCTCACTTATTCTTCACCGAAAGATTTTTTATCTCTTCAATCCTCCAAAAGTGCTTCCAAGAGAGCCTCAAGGTCTAAGCTGAATATGTCCTTTATTTATTTTTTTTCACTACAGTTTATAATTTTTGTGATTTTTATATATATACATAATTTAATACCAAGTAATCCAACTGTTACTTCATTTCAGGTGTTTTTTGATTATCCCATTTGTTTAAAAAATATATCTCATTAATAAACACAAGCTTCCTCCAAGAGAACATTGCACTCTAGGATATTTTTAAGGACATATGTCATCACAAGTCTCTGTGGTTTTGTGGGGTTTTTTTCCCTACACTGATACTATGTTTTAAAGCTTCCTTAAATTGTGCTGTCTGAGTATCATTTTATTTTTTGCCTTGATTACTGTTCTGGTTTCAGCTGGAATAGAGTTAATTGTCTTCCTAGTAGCTGGTATAGTGCTGTGTTTTTGGGTTCAGTATGAGAAGAATGTTGATAACACCCTGATGTTTTCAGTTGTTACTAAGTGGTGTTTAGTCTCAAGTCAAGGATTTTTCAGCTTCTCATGCCCAGGCAGCGAGAAAGCTGGAGGGGCACAAGAAGCTGGGAGGGTACACAGCCAGGGCAGCTGACCCCAACTGGCCAGAGGGGTATTCCATACCGTGTGATGTCATGCCCAGCATATATACTGGGAAGAGTTGGCCGGGGGGTGGTGGATCACTTCTTGGGAACTAACTGGGCATCGTTTGGCAAGTGGTGAGCAATTGCACTGTGCATCACTTGTATACTCCAATCCTTTTATTATTACTATTGTCATTTTATTAGTGTCATGATTATCATTATTAGTTTCTTCTTTTCTGTTCTATTAAATCATTCTTATCTCAACGCACGAGTTTTACTTCTTTTCCCGATTCCCTCCCCCATCCCACTGGACGGGGGCAGGAAGTAAGCAAGCAGCTGCGTGGTGCTTAGTTACTGGCTGGGGTTAAAGCACGGCAGTTTCTCATGGACAAATGATGTAAAAACAGGACCTGGCTGTGGTCCAGAGTTCGTTGGCTTCTTGCGAGTTCATTCTCCCTACTTTACCACTGGTATCAACTATATGCAGCATTCAAGATCAGTTAGCTTTGGTAACTTAAAAGTCTGAGAACGTTTTATTTCTATGTAGTATGATCAGGACTGTTCTGGGATAGTGAATGTCCATCTGTAAACAAAGTGGTAATACATTACCAAGACTAACAGAAATCTCATCACGTAGTAATAGAATCCAAAGTAATCTGTCTTCATTACTGTTCACCAAGGACTACTTTTCTGGCAGCAGTTACAGTGAAAACCTAGCCAAAAAGTCTTTGAGCTTTAATTAATAATTGGGTTGTGAATCTGAAAGACAGTGAAAGTCTAAAAGTCAGTCTCCTTCTCTTTAAATTAGCAACTTGTCTTTTTTTTTTCTTTTTTGATACTTTCTGCAACTTAATGTATGCCAGAAAAAATCTATTAGCACACTCAACTGCCCCCCCCTCCCATATTATTAAGCTATTAACAAAGCAGCTCTGACTGAGCATCTGAATTGGTCTGTGGTTCAATGTCTTATACACCTGTGGAGGAGCTTTAGAGGATCAAGAGCCCCCTCTTGCCCTGTTACCCCATATGCAGATAAATCTCTGAGAGCAGAAGGCTCAAATGGATAGCAGTTAACACTGTTAGCAGAGACAATCACATAGAAAGTCTAAAAAGGATTATTATAATTATTATTATTATTGAAGGAATCAATGTCCAAGAAGCGTTGTTCTTCTTCTGCATCCTTCTCTTTATACTGGAAAACCTATATTATATGTAACTGACAAAGACTGAGCAGAGACCAATTATGAGTCTGAGCAATTTCACTTTTCAAATTTCTATAGCTAGGTTTTAAAAAGACAAGTTTACTAAGACAAATAGAAATATTATCCATTAAATTATTGCAAAGTCTAATCTTCTTATTTGATGTGTTTGTACATGATCATTTTCTGTTCTGATTTGATATAGTGGTCTTTTGAAAAGATAGAACAACTTGGAAACTGTACAAATTATACTGATTAAAGAAAGCTTCAGTTCAGGAATAGTTAAAGCCTAATACTAAAAGTCAAATCAGCACAGACTTAGAAGTACACTAAAGGGAGAAGTACAATATAGGAAATAGTGGTTCATTAGGGGAGGAGATCGAGAAGAGAATTAAGGACGAAAGGGTGTTAGGTACAGAGAAGACTATAAATCAATATTTAGATGTTTTGAAACATGATTTTTGTATTACGGTTTGTATGTGGGGTTTAGGGCACTTTTTTTCCTTATATTGGATTCACTAAAAGGCTTTGGTAGCTAGAACGTGGTGCTTCTTTGAATGCATGGGTCACTAGTTTTAGTATCTTGTATTTGCAAAATGTTAGCCCAAAATAACTTTGCGAGCTTGAACGACCAGACAACTTTTTGTTTGTTTTTTTTGTTTTGTTTTTTTTTTAGTTAAGACCCTTAATGATGTTTTATGTGAGATAGTAGGCTCTGTGGATGTAGATTGTTACATGAAACTTTGACCCTTCTTAAGAGCTCTTAAGAAAAAAAAAAAAAGAAAATTGTTCAAAATAATTTATTCTTTGCTAGTATTATATTCTATGATGTGTCTAGATAGACACTACAAACTATCGATATCAGCAAAGAGTAAGTTTCTTTGCAATGTGGAAATGCTGTTGTGGTCAACAAGTGCAATCACATTCTAATTGCTTACATGTCTTGGAAAGCAAAGACAGGCATACGGCTTTAGCAAAAAAATGAGTTATTTTTGTGAGAAAGATTTTCTTCCAGAAAGTTGAAACAGCATCTGGGTAACAGCTTAGTACTAATCAACATGATTCATTTGGGACCTCAGAGCTATATGTAACAATAATTCGAAATGTGGAGGGCATTAAATTACATTAGTACAAAAAGACAAGAGAAGTAATTTGATTATGATAGACTTGAAAAAAAGAAGCATGGAACAAACAGTGTAACTGTGTGATATCCTATAAATGGGAGAAGTTGAGGAAAGGAACAGAACAGAAGGGAAATTCTAGTTTTATAATAGTCCAGATATTGCAGAAAACAATTTCAATGCTAAAAAGATTTCAGAAAAGAAATCAACATTACATGAAGGGACATGGATATGAAAAAAAAAATATAGGAGACTAATATAAAAGGATAGTGCAGATTTGCAGCGTCAGAGTTAGAAAGATGAAGCTTCAAAATAAGATACTATTAGCAGAGTGAAAAGGAGAACAAGTTTTTTAATTATGTAAGAAGCAGGAGATGACAAAAACGGTGTAGGTCAGGACAGTTGATATTTTGGTTCTATTTTGACCAAAAAGGAAATAGTAAAGGATGTTTAATGAATTAAAAAGAGAATAAGGAAATGGGGATGTGAAGAGGCAGGGTAAGGAACAAGGAGAATTAAGGGTAGCCTGAAGGTGCTCACTGGGAAGTTGTGAAATGAATTTGCAGAAGTCTGGTAGAGTTTATGGAGGCCAGTGGCCATCTGATAATGCTTGGAGAACAGAGGAAGTCCTAGAGGATTGACAGAGGGAAAGGATAAAATAGAATCTGTGTCTCAGTAGAAAATTTAAAAAAAGAGAAAAACAAAAACAAATAAAACAAACCAAACCAAAAAAAAAAAAACCCCAACCAAAAAAAGGGGTTTCCTCCTGACACCAGAAACTGCCTAAGGTTGATACGTTATTAGATGAAAAAGACAGTCATATGACTCATTGGATTTTCACAAGCATTCTACCTGAAAACAAATTATAATACTTGCTCTTTGCAAACCAACACTGTCAAAAGTACCTGATAAATAATAACACAGAACAAAAATGTCAGTTTTATAAGGGAAATCACCAGAAACAAATCATGCTTAGGCTTTCCATTGCGGATTAAAAAATGTCTATGGAATACAGATGTCATGGTCATAGGACATGCTGTTCATGCTAAGTAATGAACAAATCACAGCACTGTAAATCTAATAGATCCTCTGAGTTTGTTGGTGTTAGTTTAGTTTTATGCTGGTGAACTCATCAAAATCACTACATTCTCATTAAAAATATTCTAAAAAGTATCTACAAATAATTTTAAATTCATAGTCCAATGATTAATTTTTTTATCAATCATGTCCATTGCACAATGGGATGAAGGATACTGTATAGTTCCAATCAAATCCATGTGAGATTGAATAATATTCAACACTTTCATTTATGAGCTACAGTTGAAGTGAAAAGTCAACTAATCAAATCATAAATATGAAAGATACAAATTTGAGAGACATGTCAGATACTTTTTTGCAAAAGGATTAAGCAAAACCTTCTTAAACTACAGAAATAGGCCAAAAAAATCAATGAAATGAGCATCACTATAGACAAAAGTAGTTTGTAAAGTATAAGCATATAAAAAAAAACCCATAGAGAAAATCTTGATAGATAATACTACCTATAGGAATAACCTGGGAATTCTAATCATGATAAAAATAAACATGAGTTAATATAAGGGTATTTCAAAAGTTTATAGTACTTCATTAAGCATTGTTAATGAAAGTAACAGTGAAAGAGAAACCATAAAATTATTCCATTGTGCTTTACACTGGTTTAGCTTTAGTGACAGCTCTCCCTCAGGATGTTCAGAACAGAGGTAAACTGCTGACAGGTACTCTTAGGGCTCAGAGGCTGGTGCCATCGGTGGACTTTGGGGGGTTTTGATCATGGGGAGGTTTACCTGGCACCAGGCTTGCTAGCGACAGATGGTATCCAGCTGTCTCAATGGGGTGAAAGAATCCTCGCTCGTGAGATGGCGGGGCCCATAGAGAGGGCTTTAAACTAGGTTTGGAGGGGGTAGGGGATAAAACTAGGTGCACCAGAGATGAGCCTGGAGGCAGCGTGCCAATGTTAGGGGTGGATTCAATAGACCAGCTCAAATGCATCTAATGCCAATGCACGCAGCATGGGCAATAAACAGGAGGAGCTGGAAGCCATCGTGCAGCAGGATAGATATGACTTAGTT
>JAVJGG010000017.1:15864988-15876491 GCA_035590195.1 Aviceda cuculoides | reverse complement strand
ACTGAGAGGGTTGTCAGACATTGGAACAGGCTGCCCAGGGAAGCGGTTGAGTCACCATCCCTGGAGGTATTCAAAAAACGCGTAGATGGGGTACTCCATAACATGGTTTAGTGGGCATGAATGTTGGTTGGACTCGATGATCTTGAAGGTCTTTTCCAACCTAAATGATTCTATGATTCTAGGATAACTCCTTAAATTCATAAAAAGCAGTTGCAAAGAATTTCTAGGATCCAATAATTTTGCACCTAGAGGTATTTTTATGTTGTATTTGCATAATTTTGCCAAGCTTCTAACCAAGACTTCTCCAAAATTTAATGTAATTACAGAAACCAAAATGATCTTGTGGCATAGTTTAAGAGCAGAACTATTCTTCACATATATATGCTCACTGTCTTGGGGCACTTTATACCTCATTAGGTATCCAAGTTGCAAGTTAGATGGATAAGTTAGGCATATCAGATCTATCTAGTGCACCTTTTTTAAGATAAGTTTTCTGTATACACAGACCATCCTCAAAGCTCTTTCCTATATTTATAAATTCCACGTTGATTTAGTCTTTCCTGAATATGAGTGACCCAAACTGTACATGATAAAGTTAACATGGATCTCGCCAATGATGTCTCTACTGAAAGCACCCCATCTCACACTTCTTGTGTAACTATAGTAATTAAGCTGATAAAAACAATGGACAGAGATATCATTTGTTCACCTCAAAAGAAATAGGGCATTTATAGAACCATCTAAAACCAACAGAAATGCTAGTAAAATAAAACAATAGGTAATCTGAAATAGTCTTATTGTTTTAGATGTCTTGAGATGCCTCTTTTACTATCTTCACATTCCTTGAAACATCCATGATTGGTAACTATGAAGGGGAATATCAGACCATATCTCAATTTTTAAAACAGCACTGTCCAGGCATAAAAGTAGATTACCTGAAAAAAAAAAAAAAAAAAAAAAAAAAAAAAAAAAAAAAAAAAAAAAAAATGCAAAGGATCTCAGCAGAGGCTTGAATGAGGTTTCCATATGTGCAAATATGTATGCATGTAATATGAAAATATGTAATCTGAAAATGTAAGAATGGCAGATGTAGATAAGACTAAAGTTCCTTGAGTCCACCATAAAGTTCCTGGAAGGAGTAAGTAGCAGATGCTGAGGAAAGCTGTAAAAATAAAAATAAAGATAAAAATAAAAATAAATTTTATAGCTTCTATCTAAACTTTAACTTAAAGTCACCATTGCTAAACAGACTTTCATCATTCAACTAAAAAACTACTTAAATACAGAACTGCCAGTCTTATATCAGTGTATTTCCTCAGCTTCAATACATCATTAAATCTTGCTTACTGATCACTTCAAAGAGCTAAAATTGAAGCATTCACATTAAGAAGAATGCTAATTGCCTTTCAAGAAAAAAAAAAGGGGGGGACGGAAAGGGAAAAAAAAAAGGCAATATAAACATTGCAAAGCAAAAATTCCAAAAAGTATTTTCATGTTCAGGATGAGGAAACAGAAGTCAAACAGGTTTTATTTTTGCAATATTACAGATCGAAGTCTTATGAACTATTATTGTGCTGAGAGCAAAATAACCCTTGAAACATATTCTTGAATAATTTGTCACCAGGATTTCAACTGTCAAATAATTATAATGATGGATGCTCAAGGGTAAGTTATATGAAAAAAAAATCAGAATTATCACAATTCTTTTTTGGTAATTTATCAAAAAAATAGAGGAATAGTGGAACATAAGTGTAATCTAGATGATAAATCAATAAAAATACAGTGTTTTTTCAAATGCGAATAGACTGTCTGAATAAAAGACAGATCTCACACTTTACAGAGCACAAGTGACTGAAGTCAGAGGTAGATTTATCAAAAAAGGCATAACTTCAGCATTATTAAACACACAGGACTCTACTACCTGCCAAGAAAGTTTACTTTTAATCTCAATCTCTAAAACCTGTTGGGGCAGTGCTTCACCAGTGAAGTCTTCCTGGTACACTCTAGATGAATCTCAACAGGACACGATGGCTATTCATAATTGTACACTAAGATATTATAGCCATTCCCAGCATCATGTTTAGCACCCCATGCCTTTTGAGTGGTATTCATAAATATAAACCCTACTTGCACCCCTCTCTGTAGGGAAGTCAGGTTTGAAAGATGAGTGCATCAGTGGCCAAAAACATATTCAGATTCACATAAATGTTCTGCTGAGGTCAACCACTGGTGAGATTTTTTTCTGACACCAATAAGAAGACACATTTAGATGTCCTAAAGAATCATCTAATGAACTGATCAAATACCTCATGGCCAAATCTGTTGCTCTTTTGTCTTCACTGAAAACAGGATCAGTGAAATTAACCGTAGTATGTAACTTAAATTGATGGGGGTTTGGTTTTGTTTTTTTGTTGTGTTTTTTTTTTTTGTTTTGGGTTTTTTTCCCCTTTAATGATAGTTTTAAAGTGATACTAAGAGAAATGAAAGATACTTATACACCTATATGTGGGTAGATAGGTCTGTATGTGTGTATAGATAAATATGGTAGCCTATGATAAGAAAAAAGTTTTTCACAGTTCCTAGAAATAATTTTAAAGGGAAGGGACTCTAAAGATCATCTAGTTCCAACCCTCTGCCATGGGCAGGGACACTTTCCACTAGACCAGGTTGCTCAAAGCCCTGTCCAACCTGGCCTTGAACACTGCCAGGGATGGGGCATCCACAAGCTCTCTGGACAACTTGTTCCAGTGCCTCGCCACCCTCACAGTGAAGAATTTCATCCTAATATCTGATCTAAATCTACCCTCTTTCAGTTTAAATTTGTTACCCCTTGTTCTATCACTACACTTCTTGTTAAAGAGTCTCTCCCCATCTTTGCTGTAGGCCCCCTTTAAGTACTGGAAGGCTGCTATAAGGGATGACCCCAGAGCCTTCTCCAGGCTGAACAACCCCAACTCTCTCAGCCTGTCTTCCTGGAAGAGATGGTCCAGCCCCCTGATCATCTTTGTGGCCCTCTTCTGGACCTGTTTGAGCAGGTCTATCTCTAGACCAAATCAACAGTATGATTGGTGATTATATGACTTGAATGCAGGGAAGCAAATGAACAAAGGGAAATAGAAGCTTAAAGGGAACAGGCAACAAAGAGGTCAGGGCAATTCAAGAAGAGCCAAAAGAAACTGAAATTTTTACAACACAATTCATCGCATGGTAAAACGTATGTTGGAAAAACATACGAAGTGAAACATACCCTAAGGTTGTTAATACATTATGTTAAATCTAGAGGGAATATACATGAGCTTTTATTTGTTAGCGTCTATACTGTACATGTCTAAAGGAAAGAACATGACAATACATATTGTTTTAAATTTAATTAAGTAGGTGAACAAATGATGTATCAGTGGGAGAAGTTCAAACACAGTATGAGGGAAAAGACTTTTATGGCAATGTTTTGCATAGCCTGAAGCAGGAAAATGCACCATTAATGGTGATTCTTCCTCCAGGAATAGAAAACATAAGATCAACCAAGGTTGCTGATCTCTGCCTTTCTTCCACTTCCATTTCAAATAGGCATTATTTTTCACATGGAACAATTTGAATTGCAGTTGCCTCCTAGTCAATATGTAGAGCATAAACAATTTCCGTCTCTCTATTTAGTTTTGTCATCTACACATTCATAATGTTCTACGCTTTAGTAATGTTTAAAAATAAGATGTTATTAGAAATCAGAACTTGCTGCTTACTGTATAAGCCTTCATATAGTTACGGAATCATGGAATCATAGAATGGTTTGGATTGGAAGGGACCTTAAAGATCATCTAGTTCCAATCCCCCTGCCATGGGCAGGGACATCTTCCAGTGGACCAGGTTGCTCAAAGCCCCATATGCTTGATAATATGCTTTAGTTGATTACAAGAGATCCCTGTTGTAACTTTGAAATAACAATAACCTGTAATAACTTTGAAATAACAATAACCAAGGCACTCTGGTGACCTCTTACAGTTTTCCTTTCGTGAATGCCAAAAGTCAGATCAACAGTCTTACCTGAATCTTTTTGGCTAGTAGTGTTTCCATCCTGCTGTTTTGTATAAAATTTAGTACCACTTAGATGACATTTGAATAAGAACTACTGTCACTAACACTCGAAAATGTTAACACACTTATGAATCAATGGAAATTTCAAGTGGCAGTGACTAATTTTGAGTACCATAACCTAGAGACAGGTTTTAATAACATTAGCTGTTGAAGAAGTAGGGCTACTTGCAGATTAAAACCTCATTCTTTGGAAGCAATTAGTCTTTGAAAGCATAAAAATATGACCATGAATGAATAGTTGTACATCTCATAAAAGCTATTCTGATGACATTATGTGACATCATACAAGACCTACTTCTTGCAACAGAGTCCTTCCACAGACACAGGAATCAGGCAGCCATTCCACAGATAGGGAGGATTGCACCTGAGCAGTAGTAGGCTCTGAAGGTCCACTTCAGCAACTGTAATTTTCTTTTCTGTTACCTGATGTTAAGTCTTATAACTGAGTTGAAAGGCCGCAGTGAGGTCTCCCTGGAAGCCTTCTCTTCTCCAGGCTGAACAATCCCAGCTCTATCAGCCTGTCTTCATAGCCCTCCAATCATTTTTATGGCCCTTCTCTGGACCCAATCCAACAGGTCCATGACCTTCTTGTACTGGGGACCCCAGAGCTGGATGCAGTACTCCAGGTGGGGTCACACAAGACCAGAGTAAAAGGGGAGAATCACCTCCCTTGACCTGCTGGCCATGCTTCTTTTGATACAGGATGCAAGTGGCTTTCTGGCCACAAGCATACATTGCTGGGTCATGTTCAATTTTTCATCTACCAATATCCCCAAGTCCATCTCTGCAGTGCTGCTCTCAATCTATCAACCATCCAGTCTGTACTGTTACTGGTGATTGCCCTGACCCACTAGGTCAACAAAACAAGGTGTTGTTGAACTTCATGAGGGTTGCATGGGCCCACTTCTCCAGCCTGCCAAGGTCCCTTTGGATGACATCCCTTCCCTTAAGCGTATCAACTGCACCACTCAGCTTGGTGTCATCTGGAAACTTGCAGAGGGTGCACTCAATCCCACTGTTCACACCATTAAGAAAAATAGTAACCAGTACTTGTCCCAGTATGGACCCCTGAGGGATACCACTTGTGACTGATCTCCATTAGAATGTGGAGCCATTAACTGCAACTCTTTGGACTTGAATAGTCCATACATCAAATCCGTATGTCTCCAATTTAAAGACAAGGATGGGACCATGTCCCCATGCCCCAGGAGTGGGAACATGTCAAAGGCCTTTTAGAAGTAAAGGTAGATGGACACCACTTGTTCTTCCCTTATCCACCAACACAATCATTCCATTGTAAAATTCCACCAGATTAGTCAGACATTCTTCTTGTCTCATCTGACCTAATTTAAACATAAATATGTTGAAAGCTTAAGTCATAGGTTTAAGTACCTAAATTCCAACTAAAGTGAATGTCTACAGAAAATGGGATGTGGAATAACAATCTCCAAGATTTTTTTTTTTTTTTTCTCTACCAAGAGATTTTTCCAATCAGTCTCAAATCTAACTCTTTCGCTTATGCATCAAGACGAGGTCCAATTTCTCAACAGTTCAAGAGACTAGTTACTGTTTTTTTTCTGAACCTCTGGGACTAAGCTGAATATTTTAGACTTCTGAAAAACACAGCTTTAAAAAAAATCTGAATCAAGGATGAAGGTACATCATATCAAGCAGATCATATCAACAGTATGCATGGAAGTGAAAAAGTTTCTTTGCTTTTTTCCTATTCTAAACCTAAAAAGAAAAAAAAAAAACAGAATTAATAGAATTGATTCAAAGTTATTATTTAAGGTTTTTGGAGTTTGCTGAACAACCACTTTGCAAAAAAATCACGTTTTTCAATATTACAGCTAATGGATTTCATTATCTGATGTACTCCCTCCCTGTGATTTGTGTTCTACCTTGTTGACTGTGATCATGCTGCCAAAAAAAATTTATCTGCTTTTTCCTTGGAATGGAAAGTTGTTAAACATATAAATATATGTTATTTTATCTATATGTAATATACATATAGATATATTTAGTTTCCATTTTCTATCTCCCTTTATCTGTAATGGCACACTAAAAGGTAACCAGCTGTGAAGGCATCAGAGGGGAGGAAATCAATGATTTGGTACTCAGCGGTCCCCTACCAATTGCTGAACTATTGACTGACTACCAATCAATTGCTACACTGCTCCTACTGAGTCACATAATGTAGATAAAGCACATGGCTCAGGGGAAGAGGCATCAGGATTCATAAAACTGTAATGGAACCTCAAAAAACATAAATAAAAGAGAGGGTAGATAGTAATGAAAGAACAGAATGAAGTGGGCAGAACAAAAAACAAGGCCAGAAAGGGTATTAGTTTTCTTCATATGTGTAGGTGGAATTATGTGAAAGTCAAAACTGATGCTTAAAGATGGGGAACTGAAAAAAGGTAGAAGGATGCTGAACTAATCTTGGGTAACAGCTATTCTCCTCTACCTCCTGGTCCTCAGTTAAATGCTAAAATTTTCAGGAAATCTTACATAATCTATTTCCTAAGACATACAGTAATAGAGGAATGAGATAACTCAGAAAAACCAAAAGCATGGAATATATGAAACAGATCTAAATTAGTTATAAGGCTGTACCACATCCACTGTAATTGCTGTCAGAAAAAAAAGAGAGATATAGAAAGAAGCTGTAAGTGTAAAGAATTGTGCTTTTTGAGGGTTTTGGTTATTTTTAGTTTAATAAGGCACTGATAGTCTACAATCCAGACTAATAGATAATTGTAGATGCTTAGTCTACATTCCAAACCTATGTATTAGGTCTTACCTTTGCCTATCTTTGCCTACCCTTGAACAGGACAGAGTAGAATCAGGAAGTAGTAAGAATAAAACACATGTGAGTTTATCAGACATCAGCAGCATATGAACCACAAATAAGAAAGTGAAATACCATTCTAAAACTGAGACGAATCAGCTAACATAAAAAATAAATTTATCAAGACCTAAAGCAAGCTTACTATAATAGAATATAAACTCAAGGCACATACTAGGAGATTGTTTAGCTGAGACATGTCCTGAAAATCTGAAAGTTAAGAGATGGTGCAGTGATATTCTATGTTCATTTATGAACACATTTGCTGTTTCAAATAATTGGAAGAATATGAAGGAAATAAATGATCACATGGGGAAGTAACACTGGAGAAAATGTTAGTGTCAAGTTTGTATAGCATAGGTTCAGTTCCTTGCTGATTTTTACTGTAATATTGGAATTCGGTCTATGTGTGCCTCAGTTCACTATCTTTAATGTAGGGGTAACAGCACTTTCATACTTCTCAGAAGTGCTATAAAGATTAATAAATGCAATTAATGGCTGTGAAGTCCTTAGACAATATAATATTAGGATCATGTTAATCCCTTATATAGACATTAAGAAGTAGGTAAAGTTAAACTACTTAGAGGTTTTCCAGTCTGTTAAATATATACTGTCTGATTCTGAAAGGTGGAAAGCTCAAGTAGTTTTCATTGGCTTCAGACACAGTTGCTGAAGGTCTGTACCTCTGAAAATCAAAGTGTTCCTATTAACTGCTGTCTGACTTCTGGTTAGATGCGGTTTGTAACACAAACCCCTGTCAAGCCCTCACTTACTTTTGCCAGGTTTTCACTGTAAAATAATCTCTGTATTATTTGCTTTCACTGTTAAAAGACAGCAGTATGTGATCAATAAAAGAAAGCTCTCCGTGTTAATCACCATCGCTTCTCCTATAAATATGTAAATTTTCAGACTCATAATCTCACTGATTACCATTTATTGACAATTTGGGAAATTAGAATGAAATAGACTTACTCTGCTTTTAAAATCAGCGAAACAGGCAGATGGGATACATTATTAAAACAACAATGTGTTATATCTTGGTGCTTGCTTCAAAGATAAACATTGTACTGTTAGTACTGTGTGTGTGAGATAAGGCCCTTCACCTTATTCCTAATTGTTGCCAGTAGTTTTCTAAAGTTATCTCATGACAAAGCACAACAGAGGTTACTTCTTTTTCATCTGCTTCTAATTTCACTAGTGCATCAGCTCGTCACTAAACTTCCTTCCAGTGCTACATCCATGCCCCTGTATCCCCTCGTCTATTTAGACGTATATGAAGACTTGAGAAGAGCAGACCAGTGATGAAGGAACTCTGTGCTTGGGGCACAAAACAGCTGAGTGAATGGAAAGAATTACTGAACTATATTGGAAAGCTAACAAGTAAAGAAGAACCCACTTGGGAATTGAACCAAATCTTGACACTGGGGTCAAAATTGATCTTTTTTGACAGACATTTAAAATGAGAGGCAGTCAAAGACAGGGTCCTATCTATTCCTCAGAAGCATGGATATTTACTATTGGGAGCAATAGCAGAGTCCAGTCTTCACTCATATTTATCCTTTTTTGATGGTCTTTTTTTCATCTTATTGAACAGTTTAGGGAGCTATTCACCAAGGAGAGATTATCACAATTTGCTTCATATGAAAAAAAATAATTATAGGATCATCCAGGTTGGGAGGGATCTCAGCAGGTCTTAAGTCCAACCTCCTGCTCAAAGCCTGGCCAATGCTAAAGTCAGACCAAGCTGCTCAGGCCTTTTCAGCTGGTCTTGAAAATCTCCAAGGAGGGAGCCTGCACAACCTTTCCAGTCAATGTCTTCTACTGCTTGACTGTCCACACAGGGGAAAATTTCTCTTATATCCAGGCTGAGCTCCTGAACCCCTGCCTTCCTGCACTGCTGGCTCATGCTGCTTGCTGCCCACCAGAATCCCCTGGGCCTTTTCCACAGAGCCATTTGCCATCCAGTCAGTCCCCAGCCTGTGCTGTTGCAAAGAGTTTCCTCTTTCCCAGGTGCAGAACTTCACATTTGTCCATGTTGAATTTTTAGATTTCTGTCAGCCCATTTCTCTAACCTGTCTAGATTGAATGGCACCACAACTCTCCAGCATATTGACTATTTTTCTTTTGTTGTCATCTGCAAACTTGATGAGATGACACTGCACCACCTCCTCCAGACCACTGGTATTGTATTAGGCAGTGTTCCTCTTCACTGTATCACCTGTCCCATTCAGCAGCAGGCTCATATTTTGCTTGTTCAGCATTTAGCTACTAATGTAGTAACAGAAGGTCTTGTTCTTGATGCAACTCAAACCGCAAATGTCAACGTTACATGAACTCTGGCTTTCCTCATAACACTTCCTCATGTCCAGACAGTGTTTCTAAATTCCTCTTTTGCAGCCTGTTCCTGTTTCTATAGCTTTTTCTTTGTATTGGAATTCCACTGTTAACCCCCTATTTAGCTAAGATAGTTTTTTCATAGGTTTACTTGTTTTCCTGAGTATCAGAGTGGACCATTCATGTGCTGTTTGCAACTCACATCTGACAAATCCCAGAACAATACGCTTTGGCTGGAATATTTCCACTTACCTTTCACACCATAAAGTTAAGCATGTAGTTCATATTCCATCTTTAATCAGTACAAAGAGAGAAGGATGTTTAGATGAAGATTTAGCCCTCTTTTAGATAGTTTTCTAAGATTAATATGATCAAGAACAGAGCTTAGGTATGTAACTTAGAACAGACTCTTTACTTTTGGGTAGCTAGAGTTATTGAACTTGATCAGCTCTTACTCATCTTTATCATAAGATATTGGACTGTTCTTTTTTTCTCTGATGACTCACTTGAATGACTAGTGAATCTGACAGAAGTAGATGAGATACTCTTTCTTTGCCCATTTAGAAGAATATAGTGCCGGAGAGGCTAATGAAGAAAAGGTTCCTTTTAGGTTTGCCACTTCTGTATGTAGCAGCCAGTATCTGTGATGAAGCCAATAAGACAACACCACAGAACACTGTGACCAGATAATATTTTTTCAAGTCTCCCAGCAGTTTTAGAACCCCAAACCTCTCAATTTCTTACTGAGTGACATTAATATTTTCAGATCTTTGCTTGTTGGCCTGTCAGTATCAGTAGGCTACATACAATTCTCTAAAAAATACAACTGAGTACCCCTCAGAAAAGGGAGTGTCTCCCCTGACTGAGATGATAGACAGTGACAAAGTTGCTCATTTCTTTGGTGGAATTCTTCCCATCAAATGTGGATATTCACAGAGCAGATGACTACATCTGAATCAGCTTGCTCTATAAACGATGACTCTTTAGTAAATATTGACAGTGAAACGTAGGATGTGAAATGAATTTCCTCTGACCAAAGATGCTGAAAAAAGGTCACATGCAGCATTCCATAAAAGTGACTGACTCTCTCCATTGACTAAAAAAGGAATCTAGGATGACAGGGTTAGATTGCATGGGTACACATTGCAAATCTTATATTAGGCAAGAAGAATCCAGTCCTTGGTGATAATTATTCCATTCCACAGCATCAATAGATATTACTAATCTGAAACCTTTGTGCAAATGAAGCCCTTATGTAGACAATCACTCTAAGATGAACATGGAAATTAACTGTTAGTAAATTGAGTGACCATTACAAATGTTTCTTAATAATTAGCCTATTTTCATATTTTCTCAACAAACACAAAAGTATGATAACATAGTTCTGATCAAGCAAATTCAAACTAAATTATCTTTATTAACATCAACTGAGTTATCCATGATAGAAGAAAAACTCAGTGAACAGATTGCACTATTAGGAAATACAGTGAAGTGTGTTGTAGTTTTAGACTAATAGATACGAGTATCAGCTAACTATTTTGAAGAATTGGTACTTATTTGACAGCTGAAAAACTGTTTATTTAAAAATTTTATTTTGTCTTCAAACACATTCCTATAATCTCCTTATTTATTTTTAAAAGCTCTTATTACCCCTCAAGTCTAACTGCTTTATTAATAAGAAATTATTTGATTAGCAATAGTAATCCTTTTTATAATTTTTCTTACTGTGATGTTGGCCACATTGTTTTTGGTGCAGTTCAAAGGTATTGGTGAAGCAGGAAAAAATGTAAGTATTTGGTCTGAATTATCTTCACTTGTTTAAAAACCTTGCCAGCATTTGGTTAAAAAATCTGTAGCATGTCTGTAGCATACTAACTTTTGCTATGATGTAGGATAAGATCTGCTATTCTAACTCTCCTTAGTTTCTAGGTCACAGGATAACATATAGTTCCTTACAGTCTTCATAAGGTGAAACAGAATTTCCCTTTCTAATGTATTCTTGGTGTAATCGTACACTTATTCAGTGGGAAACAAAGAGCACACATAAAGTAGAAACAATGCTTCAGAATGAACTGTGAACTTGTCATTACAGAGACACCTCACCATCGAATAAACACCTGTATTGGGTTTATATGGCAAGGTTTTGGTAGCAGGGGGCTACAGGGGTGGCTTCTGTGAGAAGCTGCTGGAAGCTTCCCCCATGTCCAACAGAGCCAATGCCAGCCGGCT
>JAVJGG010000017.1:15848267-15860724 GCA_035590195.1 Aviceda cuculoides | reverse complement strand
ACACCTGCCTGCCCATGGGAAGTGGGGAATGAATTCCTTGGTTTGCTTTGCTTGTATGCATGGCTTTTGCTTTACCTATTAAACTGTCTTTATCTCAACCCACGAGTTTTCTCACTTTTAATCTTCTGATTCTCCCTCCCATCACATGGGGTGGGGGGAAGTGAGCGAGTGGCTGTGTGGTGCTGAGTTGCTGGCTGGGGTTAAACCACGACAGTGAGGAAGAGCAGCAGTGTAACTGTGAGGGAGCAGAGATGGCACAGGTGTTTTGGGCTACTGCATAGTTGTGACTGCTCTCTGAGGATATTTCAGAGCCAAAAATATTAGTTGTCCAAATTCAATCAATGATGCAAGCTTCATTTTGCAACAAGTCAAAGAGAATTCTTGGGGGAACACCTACTGGAGTTTTGTTACTTGTATGAATTTTCCAGCTGGTGGGCATTTAAGCCTGCAGCTGAGACCTAAGTTTGCACTCCCAGACAAAAGCAATTCCATCCAGTCTGATAAAGTGAACATGACAATGCTAAGTAATTGTTAAAACCAAAATTGTGAATAGAAGTGGAGTGCAAAAGTGTTTAACTGAAATATAATGGGGAAACAAAAATCAATACAGACAAATGCTGAAGGATATATTACCCTATAGAAAGGATTGCTTAGGAGAAAAAGGAATGAGGTAATAGCATTATAGTTCAAAGAATGTAAATCAGTAAGACAAGAACCCCTAGACAAACCACAAGTGAAGGGTCCCTAATGATTATTCATAAGTGGAGGTATATATATCTAAGGTGTAGAATCTGTTGTACTAGGAATCAGCTGTAGGGCAAAATAACCCAAAGGAGAAGCATGGTTGTATAATAAAATATATATTACAGAAGAAAAAGAAAAGATAAAAAATTATTTCATCAACTAGTCATAATTAAATATACAATGAAATACATAAGATGAGTGATATACTGCTATTTGTAGTCCTAGTAACAAAATGAGTTACAATTTTTTTCTACATATAGGAGAAAAAAGAACAAAGATTACTCCAAATTTGAAAGCAGAGATGTAGAAGCAATGGATCACTAAAAAAATCAGGATATGCTTGAAATATAGATGAGAAATGTACTCTGGATGAATAAGGAAATTTTCTGCACTAAATATAGCAATAGAGTTCCAAGATATTGAGTAACAAACAGTCCTCATTAACACATAAACTAAAGGAAATAAAATATGACAAAAATAATAGCATTCTAATAAATACATCACAGTAGAAAAGATCACATTGTAGAAACCGTCTTAACACGAAAAAGTAAGAAGAGTTAAGTTGAGGGAAAAAGTCTAAGACATAAGCATAGTTTTACTGTCAGATGAAGAAAAAAAACCCCTAAAATACTCTTTTTTTTTTTACCTGTTTCTTTAGGAAAAGGGGAGGGGCCACAGACCAGAAAGACATCTAGGTTACATTAATCTTTGTCTTGGCAGAAATATAAAATGCAAGAATAACAGACAGTGCCTGAGGGTTATCCAGAATCCTACTTTAGCAGAAGAGCTGGAAGTCAAAGGATGTCAGCAAAGAACCATCAACAGGATGCAAAATAACTTCGGTAAACAATACAGAAAATCATTGTAAATAAGAGCTGTAAACAAGACCTTCACAGCCAGTCAGTTTAGAAGTGAGGACAAATACATGCTTCAGCAAATGAACACACCATGAATCCAACTCTGTTTCCCAAGCTCCGTGCAAACACACTGCCCTAAAGTGCCATATGTTACCGAACAGAATATACTCAGCTACAGCCAGTAGAAACCATAAACCAGCTGGTTTAATAAGTTTTCTGGTGTCAGTAGGGACACAACTGCATAGCTGAATAATGCGACGAATGAGAAACGCCAGTTAGGAAGAAGTAAAATGGTACACCTCTGAGGTACCTGCCAGTTTTGTCAGCAGAATAAAATAATAAAAGAAATTTGCAGATCTCTGCACGCTACCTGGCACCTTTTGGCCTCTATTTCACATGTTTCACAGTACATATTGCAAATTTTTAGTTTACTATAGACTAAAGCTTTACTGAAAAGCAAATCCCTCTCAGTATTGTTACAATCTATTGTTAGTGTAATACACGCCTTTTTTCTTTTCCTTAAGGTGAAATGCAAGACATCCATTATATTCCCTTTAAATATAGCAAGACGGTGGGCATATGCATACAATTGGCAATATTGCTATTCACATATAATGGGGTGGTGGTATTGCATCTTGAATTATCCAATGATTTATAAGAATCTTTTTCCTAAAGCTCAGTCATTCCACAGTCTCTGTAGCCATCTTTCTCTATGCTTTCCTATGGTCACCTTAAACTGATTAAATGACAGGTGCTGATTTATTTCATGTATTCCTTTACCAAGGAAATCAGCAGTTCCTTTTATATTTCCAATATACATTAACCTATGGATTTCTAATTTCAAGATTCTTTTTTTATTTTTAAGTTGGTTCATAATCAGTTTTCAGCTCCAGAACACTGTAAGTTTTTGTTTCCTGCCAGAAGACAATTTAAAATGAGTGGCTGGAGTTAGATTGAGGAATCTTATAAAACTTATAAAACACTTATAAAACATTATTATAACACTTAGCCTTTCTACAATGAGTAAATTTTTGCCAAGGTGTTCATAACAGCATTTTTAAGCAAGCTTTTGTACACTTCTAGCTCAGAATATTGCATCAATCCCACTCAAGTCAAAATTGGGTGCATATATTGTATATAAACCATAGAAAAACACATCAGATGAAAAAATCCTTATGCATAATATGGCATTCCGTTATCAAAGTGAAAATATGCTGAGGACAGTACAGTCCACTCCACATTAGCATTCGACAAAACGAGTCAACTTCTCCAACCTGACAGATGAAGAAAAGTTTCAAAGTAATAGGAACTTAAAGATTGTGTTAAAATAGCCGTTTAAAAAAAAAAGTTCTTTCCAACATATTGAAATTAAGGAATTTCAGCTTTATTGCATCTTGTCCAGAGAAACATATTAATTCAGTGCACTGATGGTACCACCACCTTTGAGGTATTTGAAATTGGGAAAAAGGCAGATATTTGCATATATCATCTTGGACTTCTTTGATGTGGTTTCACAGATGAAACATCTGTAGACATAAATAACAGCTCATCTGAGAGCCTGAAATAACGTGGGTAATAATCAATACTCTCTAAGAATTTAAATGTCAAGTTCTTTTTTATGACTACAATTTGAGTTAACTTTAAGAAGTCCCGTAAGGATTAGCTGGTACATTCAGGTAGCACAAAATGCGAATAATATACCAGGGATACTTTCAGTGGATATGAACAGTAACAGACCTGAAAGCTTAGGTTATCAGGAATTATTTGAATGATTTAGCTTTTAGACTAGGAAGTTTTGGCAAATTGGTTGTTTTAATAAGGTAAAATACCCAAATTTATACATGCAAATACAATATCTAAACCTAAAAGTGCATTCTGCATCTGAAGATTAAAAAAAAAGAGAAGAGGGATTTTTTTTTTTTAATTAAGGTTATGTAATGAAGGACAATAAGAAAAAGGGGACAGATCCTCTATTCATGGATTTAGCTCCATGATGAAAGGTAGATGTGATATAACACTGGTATATGCCATTTGCAAATCTACATCCAGAAACAGAAGGTATTGAACCACATCACACCCATTATGGCTCAGGCAGAATAAGTAAACGGAGACCGAAGTATTTCTGTGGCAAAAGAAAATCAATTTGACTAACCTCTTATGTGATTTAGAGCACAAGAACCCACTAAGCGACTTAGGTATCTAATCATGTTTGAAAATATCCTCACGATTTGGTTGACTAGGTGTCAAAAGCTCCTTGCCTCCTAAAACCTTGATAGCAAAATATTTAATTTTCATCAGGACGTGTTGTTTATCCTTTGTGATATCATGCAGCTGTGGTTCTCTCAAACAATCAAACAACACACAATAGAGAATCGCTGTGATAAGATCCAATTCTCAGTACCTTTTATATGGCCATACTAGTTTGAGAAGGTTCCCTCTTCCACCTGTCTTAGGGACAATCAAAGCTACTGAAAAATTTTAACATTTTGACTCAAAAAAAGATCATTTGATGGAGAGCTAACAAATCTGGTCATGAAGATCACTTGTACTGGAAGACTACTATCATATTATCTTAAGCTACTGTCTAGTAAGCTTCCATACACCTGTCAGCTCAGGACATTTGAAAACACCAGACAACACTGGTCATGGTGCATGTGCAAAACAAGTCTTTTGTCAATGCAAAGAAGAGCTGATCTGTACTGATATGTAAGTCTGTCAGGAACAGGAAGTGTCTGGCTTATTGTACCGTTTTTGGATCTGCCGGTGTTGGCAGAATTGATGATGTAATTTGTAAAATCATTAGCTTCAAATTTGGCAGCAATTAAAAAAATAAACAGAATACTAGAAAGGACTACAGCAAAGATAGAGGAGCAAAACACATATCTGAAGAGAACATTTTAGATGTTGGCACTGTATACACAAAACTAATGAGACCTTACCTGGACTATTGTACATAAATCTGGGCACTTTGATAAAGCAAGCAGAACAAATACCTGGAAATTGTACAAAATAGTGAGAAAAGGCTGATGAAGTATCTTGCAGGTTATAATTACTATTTGAAGAGAGGTTAGAAAATTCAGATTTATTGCCATTACAAAAAATTAAGATGAGATGATTAAGCTGTATAACATTTTGAAGGGCATAGAGACAGTGTGTATCATCAGTTATTGAAAAGGCAAAAAATTCCTCAGAATAAAAATGGAAACTGTGAAGCTGAAAGGATCATGAGCACTGATGGGAGTTCATGAGACAATTGCACTCTGAAAGCAAAAACAATGCTCAGAATGAGCTAGAAACTGCATTAGTAGAAGAAAGAAGTGAGTATAAGCTTCTGTAAGCAACTGGCGTGTGGGGAAGAAAGCAAGAAAAGAAAATTATACTCCTGCCCCCAAAGATAGAGGCTTCAATGGGCTTAGAAGCTCAGTTACACTCTCAGGCCTTGAAATGCTCCCTCAGATCAGTATTAAAGAGACAAACCATTCTGCTGGAGAGCAATGGGCAAATGTACCTTCATGATCTAAGAGTCAACAGGAAAGTCACTGCCTTTGTAGATTACTTAAAAAAAATTCTATTCAAAAGAGGTATTGCGACTTCATCATAAGATTTTAGTTCAAATGCCCCTCCACTTTCTCCTCAATTTTTATTTAGATTTTCACATTCTTGCTGAAAAGTATACAAGCACAGAGCAGTAGTGATTAAGGCTGTCCACTGGGAACAGGGTTGAACACTAATTCATTTCACACAGGCCTTCAGAGAACTCACGAACAGTAATAACTTTTGGTTACTGCTTTCCTAGGTGAGTCTCAAAGTAATTATCAAGAGGTGAAAAACTTCGTAGACATTTCCTTTCCGTGAGTTTTCCAATTTCTTAATTTGGCTCTTTTCAGAAACAGCAAATTATTCCTTAAATTGGATTTCAACAGTAGGAAGGGTTGGGAAAAAGTCTGTGGTACAAACCCTCAATCCTCAAAATGCCAACGCTCATAGCCTTCTCTGCATCCATTCAGAACACCCTGCGCGCTAAAGGGCTGTGCCCTGGCACACGATTACCCCCCTGTGGATGGAGCTGGGTGGTGTGGATGGAGCTGTGGAAGCAGTGTGGTGCAGCGGTACTTTACGATGTGCCTGAGATCCTAACCCAAAGCTCAAAACCTGGGAGGGAAGACTTATATATGAAACAGAATTACAGAAATCTGACAAGCAAGAGATATGTGACTTCATCAGAGTACTCAGAACTACAGATGCTTTTCTTCAACTATTAGAGAAGTTGTAAGCATTTGCACTCCCCCTTTCCTGCCCCTGTCACTTGTTTCCCCATCTTCCTTATCCAATTCCTGTGTTACACATGCACAGGTATTTTTCTAGCTGTGCCAAAGAACTAAATAAGCAAACTAATCCCAAGAAATAACTAATTTAATTCTGCTGAGTTGTTTTTCAGCAACCTTTCACAGAGCAAGTACACAAATACTTGTGCTAGCATAGTGCAGAAGGAGGAGAGTGGTGAAATAAAACATCCGGGGAGAAACCAAAGGCAAATAACTCTTAATTGTTAGGCTGTGAATTCTTAGTTGCCTTTTTAATGTTTTTTTTAAAAAAACTCTAGTTCAAAGGGTGCACGTCACTAGAGTCATTATACCTTAGTAGAGAAAAGAAATCCCTTTTATCTTCAAATTATTTCAGGCACTGTGTGAGCCTGCAGCTCAGAGTTCTAGAGGTTAAGGCTTCACATGCAACACACCGGTGAGGAGACAGACATATTTTAGGAGTTTATATATATTTATCCAAATCTCCATAAAATCTGTATCTATAGATTATTTATATCTATATCCTTCTGTTGTGATGAACAATAAAGGTTAAATCTGAGACACTCCAATAAACAACACAGTTTAACACAGTAAAAAGACTGTTAGATTTTGCACACTATGTAAACCCAAAGTACAAGAAAGTCTGTTTTTGTGGTGCACAAATAATTTAATTCACATAATTACTCTGTGATAGTGTAATTGTTATAAGGTAGAATGTGAGCCATAAAATCTAGCAATTATGGAGTTATTTATGTCCTATAAATACTATTGCAATTATACTACAAGTTAAAGTACCATGCAATACCTAGCTTAATTGCCTCTTGGTTTGTATGGCTAGCTTGAAAATGAGGACCCTCTTCATTGTAAGCATAGATATAAGCACATTATAACAATGTACATAATGTTTAATAGTTTAGCACATATAAGTAAACAACTAGAGCAGATCAAATTATTAATGACAAACAGATTATACACAAACTTTGCCTTTTTATGGTATCCAGCAGTTTGTTTGTTTTTCCAATTGACTAACAAATACTTTCTGTAAACAAATCTAGAATCATTGCTTCCTCATAAATTATTGCCAGCATTAGTTTAACTATTCAGTAGAGAGAACTCTAATCAAGAAGTCTGATTGGTGAACCTATTTATACAGTGCAATATATGCAATACTTTTTTCCTGATTGGCTCTCTTGCAGAGGCAACAGAAATGTTTTCTGAACAGAGAGAATAGGAATCTGAGGGTCCTCAGTGGCAGTATGCAAAGTTTCCACTCAGGCGTGTAAGGTATGATAGCCACATTTTTTAGGCCTAAGCTCTGGAAGGAAGTAGTGAGGCAGACACCTACTTTTCTTTCTGCTCATCCTAATCCTTGAACAGCTGTTGCAAAGCTTTTATGTTGAACTTTCTCACTTTTCCAGGCTTGCTTTGCTAAACATCATCTGCAGTTAAAGGAATGATCTCTCCTCTGCTTTCCTCTTGAGATTGCCTCTAAAGTCTTAACCTCTATCTGTGATGTGTTACTAAAGACAACATTGGGGTTCACACTAAGACCCACAGCTGCTCTTTTACAGCATCTGCGCAACAGACGCCTGTACTCCTTCTCTCTTGATCAGTGCTGTTGGTTTCTGTTCCAGTGCCACTTACCCTAGGGGCTGCAGGTGGGACATAACCCTCCTGTAGTCCTGGACTAATGGTAGTTGCAGACTTGTGATGGGCAGTAGCACTTAACAGGAGTAACGACATGATTTAATGTGCTACTTTGCATCAGCAAACTGTGGCAACAAGCCACAATATCAGTGTCAAGTGCTGATGCTACCAGGATCTAAGATGGGATCATGGTAGTTTTGTAGTTGGTTTTATTGCACTGCAGAGCCTAGAGCTGACCTCAGTCTGAGACCACCCATCAGTACTGTGCCTTAGCAAATGCCCTTCTTCTTGACCCTTTCCCAGAATGGGGATAAAACTACCTTCAAAGTCTCCCCAGTGTTGTGACGGACAATGGAAGAGGCTGAGGTAGGCTGCTTTGTTCTCTTCTTGCCCTTGGTTAAGAATCCAGTTACTGCCTCAGCAAGGCACCAAAGGGAAAGAGAAGTGGTGTATGGGTTTCCAGAAGGTGTTCAAGTTGCTTAAGGGGCTTTCCCAGGTGGCGGCGTCTTCTGAAAAAGAGGAGGGGATCCCATCACTACATTTCATTTACACTTCCCAGTGGATTGATGTTACTTACAAACTGAGAAACCCTAGTCCCTAGTAACACCATTCATTCAAGGATAAGCAGGCTAAGAAAAAGAATAGGGGCAGCAGCCACAGATGGTCAACTGTCACCAAACCTGTGTTCAAAAGGTTGAGCAGTATTACAAAACTTCAAGGTATCGTGGCCTACTTTTGCTGTCACTCCTGGGAAAATCAAGTGTTACCGCTTTCCTGTTACATCTATCCAACCACAGGACAATAAACACGACTCAGACATTCCTGAGTTGATTCCTGGGACTGGATCTTCCCCCACCGAAACATACACATAACTGACTGACTAGAGTTGTGCAAAGGCTTTCCAGAGAAAGGTTTACTGCATAACCTGAACTCTGTCTCAAACATCCCATCAAACTGCTGTTCTTTAGCACTGCTACTTACTGGGTTCGATCGTTTCTGAAATTTTCTGTTCCTTGTGATTCATGTTTATGGCTTGCCAGCAGTCATAACACACATGGGTGCAGACTTAGCCAAATATCAGTATTTGAACAAATAAAAAATTCCCCTTCACAGAGAAGTAATAAAGCACATTCACAAATAACAGTTTAGATGTAGCCAAAGGGATTTAAGACTTATGTTAAAATGCAATTATAGAAATCTCCTCTTCTGATTCTATTCCAAACTAGATTTATAGCTGTTTCTCAATCAGGTGTTTCATTGGTATTTTTTAAATAAATCTATATGAAACAATTTTGTTACAATTTTTTTCTTTATAAGTTACTGCTGCTGAAGGTCAGTCCTGAAAATTGTAACTCCAGTACTATTGTTTGTAAGGATGACTGATACGGGAATAGATTTTTGGGATCTGCCCCTTGCAACCTGATTGTCAAACGCCAGATAGAACTACACAGAATAAGAGAAGGAGGGAGGATTTTGGAACAGTAGTTTGGCATTCAGATGGCTTGCTTAACCTAAAAAGAGAATGTGGAACCATGTTAATTTTGTATATATGTATTAGTCATTGCGTCTTGCTTTTAATTACAATATTTTGAACTGCTACATAAGCGCTGTCCAGGAGGGCTGCAAATCTGGCTGCCTAGCAGCTATATTACAGATTTAATTAACACACGTTGAGAACTGCTGCAAATCAGCTGTGCAACCATTCCCTTGCTATTGATGATGACAACCTTATGGAGGCCAAGCTGCAAATCCACCTCACAGACTGCAGTGCAGTAACCATTACTCCATTGATCAGCTTTGTCTCAGATGTTATGTGGCAAAAATGTGGTAATCAGAGTGACAAGCTTAAAAGATGTAAGCTATTCACAGAGCTATTGAGGAAAAAGAGGCTACAGGCATCTTTTGAAAGAAAATACAGTCTTTTGAATAAAGCAGAATGCCAGAAACAAAAATCTGGCCAATCATAAAAGCATGGTGAAAGATCTGAGTTTAAAGCAAAGTGCAGTAGAAAATAAATACTGAAAACAACCATCCAGGAAAATTCAGCACTTGTAGAGATGGCAACAACAGATGTTTACTCCTTCTGATCTCTGTATGGGAATGGTGGCCTTTTACAGGTTTTTTGTACAGTTGTTAACGACATCACAAGAACAGAGAGAAAAAAGTGCAAAACAAAATAGAATTGTTAGCAAACCGTGTTGAGGCAATGAAAATGGTGTTTAGAAATAATACTAGGGGAAAAGTGCAGCAGTGCACTACCATAGAAGGAAGATGCAAAAATATTTTGACCTTAGAAAGTCTCAGTTGTGCTCTGTTCAGACGCATAAATATTCCCATGGATGAACAGTTGAGAACCAGAACTGCTTCCCTAGGCTAATATGCCATCCTTGAGGTACAGTTACATCAGCATGGAAGAATTGAGTTAATAATAATGCCACGCTTGGGAAAACACACACTTTGACTCATGTATTTTGAATTATTGTTAAGAAGTATTTGAGAAAGACATAGCAACTGCTTAAACTAAACATGGAACCATTGACATAGAGACAATTAGCAAGTGTGCTGCAATTAAATTAGAAATTGTATGAAAGGGTAACTCTAATTAACAGCACTGGAGGAGGTGAGAAATTATTTGTGGAATATTTGCAGAAATCAGCAATTAAATACAAACAAATGAGTCTAACAAATCATGTACTGTACCAAACAACAAAGAAAAAAAGAGCTTTAAATAGGGAGTAACTGGTTTGCTGAATACTGACTAAAGAAAGAGCTTTGAGAGTTACTATAGATAATTCCCCAAGGCCCTCAGAAAATTGTGCAGCTGAGAAAAAGAATGAATATAGAGGGTACTAATGCTCATCTGCTTTATGAGAAGAATAGAGTTTAAATGAGAGTGTTGTAATTTACTGACTCTTATGCTGTAAAATATTGTGATATTCCCAGCCTTCAAAGCAAGCACCATTCCAATGAATCCAGTGAGCCTTGTTAAAATAGCATGCTGTGAAAAAAATCACATCAGCCACAGAAATTACAATTTAAGGTTGAAAAGCCTTACAGCCAGATCTCCTGACCATAGATACTATAACCTATATGTAAAGTCATACTAACAGTCTGAGGGTGTGAACTGTTTACTTATTTATGAGAGTGCTATTCTTGTTCATTCACATAACTATTATCTTCCTACTCCTCAGACATGACAGGCTTTCTTTTGATCCCACCCCACTGTGAGCAATTCTCTGCACGGTAAAACATACAGTATGTAAAGGAGAATCTTCATCAGTTATTAATAAGATTTCCATCACAGTTTTCATAGGGAAAATGGATTTACTCTTGAAATCATCAGGTGTCCTAAGAGCTAAAGAAGCCAGACAAACAGATAAAGCTCTAATCCTCCATACCGCTTTTTGTCTCCTCTAACAAAACTGATGCATAGCTCCAAAGTAAGACCTTTGATCGACAAAGAACCACATTCACTGACCTCAAGTGCAGGATGCAGTGCCAGTCCCATGTCTCTGGACCCCTGAGACATAGCTATGGCACATGAGTTTCTTCAAAAGCAATTCTAGTTTCAGTTGGACAGAAGCTATACATATGCTAGTTTTACATAGCATCATCAAAGAAACCCTTGATACTGGCTTTTTGTTAGTCAATTGGTCTAAGTTAATTTTATCTGAGAAGTTGGGTGTAATCCCAGAAAAAATCATGACTGTCAAAGATTTTCTGAGAAAGACCTTTTAGAGGTTCAAAAGAGGAAGTAGCTTTATATTAGCATAACCTAGGACACTGATGCACTGGTTTTTTACTGTCTCTAATAAAACTACACTAAATATTGTATACTAGCATTGGACACATGCAAAATTTAGGGACAAGTGAGTCAAGGTTGCTTGAAGAACCATAAACCAAACATTCAACTAGAAGTAATAAAGTGGTTATACATTGCCATATGCACTTCTTCTATCCATCAAGAAACTCAGGTGGCAAGAACCTGAGAACACTGACGTAGGTTCAGCCTGATTTCATATAAGCTTACAGGATATTTGTGATTTTACTTACTTTCTTGAAGCATCTTTAGCAATGAAGAGTCACACTAAAATTCAATCAATTTTACAGTCTTTAAGAAGCACCTGGTTCCTGACACTAAGGAGAAACTTCAGGTCTTGTCCTGTTCCAGAAATGGCGGTTCACACTGAACCATTTCAGAAATCTGCGCCGCAGCTGTGATTAACTCTTTAGCCTCAGGTGACCAACAACACACAGAATACATGAACCACAAGAAATAAGACACACTGTAAAATAAAGTCTTCCTCAGCCATTAGCAGACTGCATTTCATATATTCACAAGCCCACATAGCCTATTTCTGTGCTGGTGAACTGAACGGCTCCTGGGTCCTTCCTCTGGCCTGGAGGATAACCGATGAAGAACAGCTTGTGTCCACTACAAGTGATCATATACTCTAGAAAAGGATCCAAAATGTCTGCTGAGATTTGGTCTTTGCACAAAGGAAGTGTTTCTCCAAGGAAATGTTTGGATGCCCAAGAATTGTTTAGTTGGCTTACGTTAAAAGGATACTAAAGATAATTCTATCAATATAACAGTATAGACAACTGGAAGACATTAACAATATAGAGGACTGGTCTACATATTAGCTCCAGCAGCATCATCTGGCACTGTTTAATTTACCAGTATGTACTGGTTTGGGCTGGAATAAAGTTAATTCTCTTTATAGTAACTTGTACACAGTTGTGTTTTGGATTTATGAGCAAAACAGTGTTGATAACAAAACAATGTTTTAACTGTTGCTGAGCAGTGCTCGCAGAGTCAAGGCTCTTTCTGCTTCTCCCCCCACCCCACCAGCAAGGAGGCTGGGGGGGCACAAGGAGTTGGGAGGGGACACAGCCGGGACA
>JAVJGG010000017.1:15828642-15839746 GCA_035590195.1 Aviceda cuculoides | reverse complement strand
TGACTCAAACTGAGCCTCCTGTCGACCAGCACCCCCAGATCCCTTTCTGCAGGGCTGCTCTCCAGCCACTCCTCTCCCCATTTATACTTGTGCCTGGCGTTACTCCATCCCAGATGCAGAATTTGCCATTTGTTATTGTATATCTTGTATATCCTCCTACAATATTTAAATGTTTGAAGTTCTTTGTCAGAAAACCTTTATTTTATTTCAAATATTTTTAATAGTATAATATAGGGGGGGTTAATTAGTGTATTAAGCCATCTATATCATCCATTATCACCAAGGTGTTCCTGTGTGAGGAAGATGATCTTAACACACATAACTGTGGGACACAGTGTATTCATTCATGAAACTAACACATGAGGACACAGTCACCTTGCTCAGGTTACAGGCAAGGATATATTCACAATCTGATTAGATTTGTCCCACTGCAATAAATAAAACAGGATTTCTTTTAAATAGCAGTTGGAATGCAAATGACTTTTCACTTTTTATACATCATAGTTATCATAACAAATGAAGCAAAATCCTGAAATCTAAAATCCTCTTATGACAATACTTATAGAGGAGCCCAAAGTGATTAACAAGATTTCCTCAAAACTTGAACCAAGTTTAAAAATGTACCCTTGAGTACAGAAAAAGCAGAGTCAATTTCCCAGGCTAAATAACAAGATTGAAAACATGAGATTTATCACTGATCTCCGTATAAAAGACATACTCCTGAACACATTACTCCTGGGAGGCAGCTGCCACCCAATCACATAAAAATTTGGATTACACTGTCAATCAACTACTGCATGCTTAATGCATCTATAAAGATAGTAATCTCTATGACAGCAGAGCTGAGGAACCCTTAGAGGATTTTAAGAGGAAACAATGCAGAGAAGCTGATTACAGAAAGCTGTTTGGAGGAAAGGAACTCAGGAGGAGATACACATTTTAGAAATTTGCACTTGCTACCTAATTGCAAAAGACTCCCAGAAACAAATCCTTTCAGAGAGGAAAGGATGTGACTTTAGCACAAGTTCAACTTTGCTATCAATACTGCAGGTAGATTGTTCTGTCCAGAAAAACTGTAAACAATTATTTGTTTGTTAGACAAATACACAGAACCAAAGCCAGTACTTCCAGAAACTAGGAAGGTATACCAGGGAGAGATTCACTTTATCCTTCTGTGTTGTGGTACTCTTTCCCTAGCATCACAGGTCACACCCTGGGCTGACCTGTTCTGGATGGTTAGCCTGTCATACAGCCTTATACTAAGCTCACGGGATGTTGTGTGTTATGAAAATTTCAGACTTAGTTGCATTTGAAGCCCAAATACTTTTGGGTAGTTTTTACTGAACTCAATTAGAAGTATCTGCAGTCTGGAGGAGGACAGAATCACCTTTTTTCATCCAGAATCACCCTTTCTAATCTACATTCTGGGGACAGAAGGGCACACAGTTTTTAAGCCTGAGCCTTTTGGCACCCCTATTTGCTTCTGCTTCTCATTATCTATGTTGTTTTCTTTATTTCTGTTCTGTGCCTCTCCAAATCTTGTTCTACAAACAGAATCGAGAGGGAAAGCAAAATAGACAATGTTTCTATACACAGACAATCTGGAGCAAATGGGAAAGCCTGGGGAAAAGTATGGCTCTTGCTTCCAAAGAGTACTAAGTGCTTTTAAAGATTCTCTAAATAATTTTTTATAATGATCAAAATACAACAATATGCAGCTCACACTTGACTCACGGCTTGTCCATCTTAGATTCAGTGTCTGACCAGTATGACAGTATCGTGAGTGCTAGGTAGTGTATGTGTTTTGTTAACAACAATCATAAAAACTAGTTACTCTAGAAACAGTATAGTCAACGTAACAAAAATCACCTTCATTTTGAGGATCCTGAAGTGAAAAAGTCAAAATTCCATTTCATGTATATCTAAAAACAAACATCTCGTATTTTCATCATTGGTTCTTTGTCGAATTATTTGGAAGGTGACTAAAATAGAAAGAAAAGTTACAGTTAAGCAAAGCTGTAAACAACTGCTGACCATGAGCACATTTGTTAGGGAAAAACATGAGCTAAAGACAAGAAATCTACTGTACAGATGATGTTCTTTGTTGAGCATTGCATGTAAGGAATAGAATTCAAACTCCTATTTTTTGCTAGCTGATCAAGTAGTTAGACTTTTACATACGATCAACTGTGTCAACAGTAAATCCCTGGGTAAAATTGTGCCATGTTAACCACCTTTTAGAAGTCACACATCATTGTAAAACATGCAAAAAACCATGATGAAAAGCAATTTAATAATAAAAGCAAATGTGAATTTGCTATCCCAGAACACTTAACACATGCCAGTAAGGGGATCACTTTAAAAATCTCATCACAGAATATTTCAGGTAGAAAACAGAGTACTTAACACTGTATTAAGAACTTAAGCAATCACTGATCAGTTTTGTTATAGGTAGAGGTCAGAAAATATTTTAAAACTTCATAACGAAATAATTTGTCAAGGTAGAAGAGGTAATGAATAAGTAAGAGAGGCATGGATTTGAATATTCCTTGTTATTTTGCATGATAAAAATTGTGAGAGATCTGCAAATTAATAAGCTGTGCAAATAGCTATTTATTCTCAATCTGTTTAAAAAAAAAAGAACAGGAATTCTTAACTCAGAAAATTATTTCAGGCTTAAAAGGTGACACAATAAAGACTGACAGGAACCTCCATGCACTACTTCATAAAAGGCTTATATTTAACCAAATTTTTGTAAAAAGTTAGAAAATAAAAACATTGGGATAGAAATTGCCCTTTAAATGAATAGTGTAGTACAGATATATCCCAGGGCAAAATTTGCTGGATGATGCATACATTATACAGAAACTCGCCGGTACCTTTTGCACCCAGTGTCTATTTTAATCCTCCTCTAGCATGGGTTGAAGTACTGATCATCTCATAAAATGGCCATGTTTACCTGAAGGTAAAAAGTGAATGTCTATGGAAAACACAAGGGAAATTGAAAATCAACACCTGGACCATCAGGCCAATGTTAGTCACTCAGTTCAAAATGAAACAACTATAAAGCCTTTACCTCTTTATGCAATGTTTTACATATTAATTGAAAATTATGTGCAAAAAATGTAAGTAATACATTAGTACATAATTTATGTACTAACATCTGTTTAGTCATCTACATATGAACAGAATAAACTACATTCATTTTGTGGACCTTTCAACAAATTCTTCCAGCATATTTCTAGTTAAAATGAATAAACATGCATTCTTATGGTAATTTCATGGATAGAATAGCAGCGATTCCATTCTGAGAGAGAATATTATATCATCAGTGAAATATCAGTCTTCTAGGAAGAATAATTTAAGCATCGAAGTCTCTTGGTAAAACAGAATAAATCTTCTTTCCATAGGCTAAATAAGCATTAAAAAGAAAATAATGCCTCCACAAGGCTGTTCTGTTAAAAAATAGATTTGATATTTATGTAGAGTTGATTGATTGGAAAGCAAAACCAATCATTTGCTGCTGGGCGTGATTTATGTTTCAATGTTAGTAAACTGGTGGTTGTCTCCAGCACAAGAAAGAAGTAGAGAAAAATTCCTTTTTTTAAAAGAGCACCCCTCTAAACACCTGGCAATCTGATTTCATGTAGGGCTAAAATGTTTTCTTTTTTTCATCTGTATTTTAATAAAAATGAAATAGATAAATAAATAACCCCTATCTTTTTGAATGCAAAAGACTGCAAAGGTTATGTAAATGTAAAGTTGAACATAAATGAAAATACATGTGTTAAATTGCTACCATGGGTCTTTCAGGACCATTGAACACACTGTACAGTGTCACTTTTTTAAAGATAGTTCCATGCTCCCATGCATCGAACAGGTAGTCTGGTGTGAAGGTATGAAAAAGGTAGTGATACCCTGCCAAGAATGGCTCACGCTCCTACCAGACAACGAACAGAGAACTGGCAGAGCCATGCTGGTTACTCACCTTCTTTGTTGGCCCATGCACTGCTGTGCATTGCCTCTCCTCCTCTGCTGCATGCACCATCTGCAATCTAACAACTGAACTGGTCTTAGTGGCAAAAAACCTTGAGTATCAGGGAGGTTCTTGCACTTTTCTGTCACTCACAGCTTAAAACATTCAAAGTTGATGATCTTTACTATTTTACAGCTTTTTGTTTGTTTGTATAACCAAATTCAGAGTTATAAACAATGGCTTTTGCATTCTTTAAGTATAAATAATTTGAATTAATTCTTTTTTCCCTGTCAAACTTGACTGGAAATCACTACTCTGATGGTTGATGACAGATGCCATCACAACCTCATGGTGGGATGATTAAATTTTCCTGGCACAAAAGGAGAAATGACTACTTTAGGCAGTCATAAAGTATGGTCATAAAGAAACACAAAACCCCGCTCAGTTAATTCATCAGCTTCATACAATAACACTTGTGTCACGATGAGCGAATCATTTGAGCTATGTCCACATCATAGATTTTAGCAAGATCATGCACAATCCAAGAACTTAATAAAATTTCATTCGAGTTCCCTCAGTACTTAAACTCTGTTTCTGCAAATGCCCAGAAGCATTTCAGTCCTGTGTGGGCTGGCTGCTCAGCTGATCTCTCACACTTAGGACCATTTTGGATCTGCAAATCACATGTTTTCAAAAGGATTCTCACGAGTGTCATCCCTCTGAACTCTGCCTGCCAAAACAAGATCTACCTAAATCCCTGAGGCATCAATGACTCAAATAGGAGCTGCTGTACAATTTCATACAACTCTGGTGGTTGGAACCAGGAGCTGGCAGACTGAAGTTTTATTTCCAACTCTGCCTGAGACTTTCAAATCCCCATCTCCCACCTTCCAAAAATGTCTCAAACCCTAGTTTACAGACTAAGGGGAAAAGGGGAGACAGGTTTCCCTGTACCACTTCTACTGAAGCTGTTTCCTTATGATTAGAGTAACAGAAAAAGTAGTAGATAAAAGAAACAGGAGACCATGTTTCTCAAGTCTATTGATTAAATTAGTTAATAGGAATAGAGAGATCTGAGGTTTGTGTCTTCTTCTCAGGCTGTTTTCACCTTTAACAATAAGCAATGATGTGACTGAAGGTAATAAATATTGAAGGAACATAGGAAGGCAAGAGTCACTGAATCCAGTCCCCTTCTACTGCAGGCAATCCCATCATATATGTCTGTTTGTATAACATCCAGATATTTACCAATACAAGGCATCAGTCAAAATCATAACCAAACATGGACAGTATAGTCATTAAACTTTTCAGAGTTCATCTTAGAAGTCACATAAAAAGAAATAAGCAGCATCAGATGACCTGTGTGTATGTGGAAACAGAACAGAAAAGTTTAAACCAAATTCACTTATTTCTTCTGGTGTGGATAAATCATCTGATACTACTGAGCAGTTCAGAAAAAAGTCCCACACTCACTGTGCTAGTAGGAATCAATTCAGACTGCAATAAAAAAATCTGTGTGGCCATAATAAATCTATGTGGTACATTCCTCTTCAATAAGATTTTGGACATTCCAGCCTATGTAAAGAAATGAAAAGTTCAGGCAAAAATTCAGCTATACAAAACAAAGTCCGTTTAATTGGGTATACATGGGTATAATTAATTGTTCCCCCTCTAGTAGTAAACCACAATATATTACCTCTTGTACTGGTATTTCAAGCAACATTTATATATACAAGCTTTTATATGCACATAAAATATACTATCATCAAGCAACTAAACACAAAAGACAATCCCTTATATACAGTGGTGTTTAAACAACATGTGGAACTCTCATTGCCGTATGAATTCCTTGAGATGCCTTATGTCTTCTCAGGTAATATTCTAGACCAGCACATTGCACTCTTTCTCCAATCACTTCTTCATCAGTGAGTATATCTTGTGTGCAGTTCTACCTACCAAACTGATAGAAACAAAACTGTTATTTTTGTGCCTATTTAAAACTGCTCTAAACATTCAAGAAAGCTGCCCTCTGGGCTGTCCTGTGAATTGATAACCTTGTCCACTTACAGAGAAATTAATTAGGCATTTTAAGTGGGAAGTGTGGATATAGACAGGTGGTTAATTGTTAACCGACACACAGGATATGCATTGATGCCACTTATCTCACAATCTGATTGGGAACAAAAGGAAGAGGTCAATCTAACAGGAACAGAAAGAATGCTTTTTGACAAGGAAGATAGTAGCATTCGCTTTGATAAAGATTATAGTTCATTTTGCATGTGTTTGTAAACTTTGCTTCCTAGTCTTTGTCGGTTTATTTGCCATTGATGGCTCTATACATGGCACGAAATAGTTGCATAATTCTTTAGAAACCCTGTATGAAGCTTTCATTCCAAATCCAAGTGTAGCACTGATCATTTTAGCAGAATGCAGATATGAGGAATGCTAGTCTCTTGACAATCTGCCCACTTGAAATGCTAAATTGAGACACCACTCTTAGTATCCCTTAACAGCAGTAGCCGTTATTTCCATAGAAGTAGGTCTTACCTCTGGAAGGCTTGAAAATAGATTGCCTTTGTTTGCTAACCAGACAGGGAACCTTGGCACTTAATCTAGAGTGACTGGTTCTCTAGATCCCTAAAATTTAGGGAAAAAATAGGCTCTTAAATTAGATAGGTTTCATTCTATCTCCTATTCCGAAAACAAATTTTGAGAGAGCAAAGAAGTACTGGCAGAGTATCAGCTACGTGTTGCTACAGGCAAGAGTGATTCAAAAATCACAAAAGGAGATTAATAAGACCACATTTTTGCCTAACCACAATGAAAATAATTGAGGAGATGGCTAAGAATATCTCAGCACAAGCCAAATTTTACTACTTTGTACAGATACTTTTACTGTACTTTTACTTTTGCACATGGAAAAAGGTGTGATGTGACTAACACACCACAGTTAAACATTTTTATTTTGAAATATGAATAATAAATTCTATTATCCATAGGTCCTTGTCCCTTTTCCACTACATTATGCCTCTTCTATTCAGATTTGTTTGAAGAACAAGAAAAGTGCGGCAGCAAATTTTTTGTAAGGTTTGCCCTTAGACAAAAGTATCCTTTTGCACAAAAAATAATTCTGTCAACTGAATCAACAGAAAATGCTCCTGTGTGCTTAAAACACTCTGAATTTTACCGAGTGTTTTTGTTATTTGATATAAAAAGAGCAGGGAAATTAATGCTCCACTGAAGTGTCTGTTCACCATAAATTTCACGTAAGAATCTGGAAATTAAGATTTCCAGTTCTTATGTTTTCTGGAAGAATGCATTCAATGAAGATCTGTGCTGATAACACAAGGGCTGGGTAAGCAAACTTGATTTCTTTAAACAACTCCCAACATGAGAGCTCACAATTAACCCTGGAGAAGTCTAAGGGGAAAAGATTACTATTTATTCTGCCAGCTAGCATTCTCTCCTCTTCTATGTCAAAACTAGAAAATTTATAAAATTGTTGATTTCTTTAATAGTCAGAAAAGTTAATTCATTTGCAGCCATTAAATTTGATAAGGACAGAGATATAATTATATTATATAATATTTTGATGCAACCTCTTTCACTTTAGAATTAAATATGTTTGAGGACTTGAAGGGGAAAATTGAATACTGTGCCCTTATTACTATTTTCTCACTGTTTTGATGCCAATGTAGACAAGTTTCTCACAAATTTGTAATTAGAAAGCCCCAAGCACTGAGCCTGAATGATCCTGAAGAAACAAATGAGGTTTCCCTAGAACTAGTATTCCTCAGAAAAACACTCTGACCTTCAGTACATCTGCAGATAACCATACATACATATTTACAAAAAAACATTAGCACTAGAGTTAAATCCAAACATTGTTTTGAAGTTATCCATTTGGTTGATTCAACTGGCTTCAAAATCAGCACTGAATCAATGACTGGTGGTATAATGGACAAAAAGGACATGCATAAGCCAATCTGACTGCCATCATCACTATGTGAATGTAATCATTCTTATTTTGTCCTAATTATAGTCTAGATAAATAAGAATTAAGTAGTTATCACTGAGATATTGCACAGCAATGCTAATAAAGTGGTTCCTTGATGTATTTTAAATTTTTATTGAAGCATATTAAGAAAAAAGAAAGGCCACTTACTCTGAAGAAAAGTTAAATAATTTAAATGTCAATATGATAGCTATCTTTACTGAACGTCAGAGTTAACACTTTCTCAAAATGAGAAGCAGCACCTCACAGATCTCATTGCAACTGAAATAACAGACGCTTCTTCATTTTATGATCTCAAGGTTCTCATTTGCAAGAAGGAGAGGTGGCAGCTAGAGACGATGTCAGCATGTGCCCCAGAAACTCTAGCCTTGAGTGCTGTGGATTTTTGTTAGATTCAAGATATCAAATCACACCTTGATTAGGCACATCACCTCTTGGGAAATCCCACACAAATTCATACAATTATTTCTGGGTTAACCAGTGCAAGATCCTTATGTTGTATTATTCAAGTTATAAAATAAAGATAGTGCTGATGGCATTCTGCAGTCAGTTTCAAAACAGTGAAAATGGGCCTCTCTGAACTGAGACAGAAAACTATTTTAAAATCTCATTGGTATGTAGATTATTCATGCCACAGAGAACTTATGGTCTAAAGACTTCACTACTGGCAATATTTGGGAGTATCAAACATCTTATTCTTTTCAAAATGTTTACTTAATAATTTTATTTATAAAATGAAATCAGAATAGTTAGTAGTTTGTTTTTAAATTTTTCTAGTATATTTTAAAATAAAAACTAACACAGTAACAGTCTCTCATGACTTCTGTGCCCTGGCTAATCTTCTCTGCTAAAGTAACAGACAATGGTCATAAAGTTTTATGCTTCAACCTTTTCACGCAGTGAGACATGGCTGATATGTCACTGTTATATTTTACTTTATAAACAGCTTATCTATCTATAGCATTGTTTTACTGCACTGTGAGGGGATATATTTAGTTTTGTGTCTTGGTTGCCATTTAGTTTCTAAATGAAAATCAGAATATCACACATTACAGGCTTCTCCAAGATGAAATGGAGGGCATACAGCTCCAAGGATCAAGACGCAGACACACTATGTGAAACTTCATTGTATAGAAAAGGAAACACTTTCTTAAAGATCTCTTTGCTTTCCAATATCCAATATGCACTTAACAAGGTTAGGCAACACTACTTTTAGGAGTAACAACAATAACTGTAATAATAATAATAGTGATGAAGATGATAGCGACACTAATAATAATAGTGTTCCTTCAAATGCAACTGTCTGTATAGTTTTCTTGTACATTCTTCTGAAGATGTTGGGATCGGAAACTTGTCAGTGGCAACGAACTTAGTAAACTTTTTTTTTTTTTAAATTGTGTTACCAATATTCGAACCTTCAGTGCACAGCATAACTAAAGGTTACATCTATTAAAACAATTTGACCTAATTTGATTTTTTTTTTCTTTCACAATATAATATGGCTTCAAGTGCAACAGGGCCTGGAAGAATCACCCTACAAATCTTAGTTATGGCAAGAGCTTGAAAACTTACATATGGTTAATTGTTAATGTGAATAGCACAATTTCCTCTAACAGGACAGTGAAAGCCCTTAAATGTAAACATGTAGATATCTGTTTTCAGAATCGATGCCCAGTAAAAGAGAGATGCAAACAGACTATGTGATATACAATGGCTGGAGGTCACAATCCGTCTGAGCTTAACAGAGCAAATAGTTCACAAACCAGCTATCCACTCAATGCATAGGCATGTGCTTAGTTTTAAAAAGTTTAAGGAAATGATAGTTATAAATGATATCCATAATTCTTGCTACAGCATAAGTGATGCATATTCATGGAAAAGGTAAAAGCAAGAATGTTCTTCCTAGGGCGCTAATTTATATAGGATGCTGTGCTGGTTATTACATTAAGGCAGAACATATCCTTTCTAACAGCCTGTTATACAAGTGCAGGCATAATGCCTGAGATTATAGACAGAGTCAAAGATTAAAGAATGTACTAACACAGTTTCATTATACTGAACATCAAAATATTAGCAACAAAAATAAACAGCTGGGGAAGAAGGAATGCCAAAGTTATAAAACCCAAAGCGGCAAGCACTCAATTTAGAGATTAATCTTTTAAAAAAGAGATGGCAATAAAAAGCATCATTAGAACTCAGCCCATTAGCAGTTGTCATCTGTTCTTTGTTCTGAAGCTGGGCTGGTCCCAGAGTCCCCAGAAAACAAGAGAAAATTTATGGCAAGGCCCTGAATCACATGGGTCAGTGAATAACACCATTCATTCCAGACTTTTCATTCTCATCATTATCACGATTCCCATGCAGCACTCACAACAAAGACACCTTACTGGGTCTCTCCTGAGGGCTTATGGAAAAAGTCAGCCTACCTGACAATAAGCAGCTTTCAGAATGGCAAAACTTTCTGATTAACTGCAATTTTGTCTGCAGGAGTTATGCATGTTTTCACACAGGATTTACAATATTTCACAAAAATGTACTGATTTCACCAGAGTTTTCTTCCTGAGGTGATTTTATAGGGATCCAAGAAGGAATGGAAGGCAAACAGCAAGACAAAAACTTTTAACCTTTTTCTTAAGTCACTGTGGGACTTTGCTGAATTTTTTTGTCTATGCCAAAACTGTCTGAATCAAAGCTACACTGAATCAAGCAGAAGCAAAGACTTAACTAATGCACATTGCTATCACCAGGCTACATGTATACACATTACAAACTGTTAAAAATTTTTTTAAAGACAGTTTTTTAAAAAAAATCTATTGCTTTTGTGGAAGAGAGCAGAAACTATGCCTGAGAAACCACTGCAAAATAAAATTTTCTTCAAGGAAACTGAATTTAAGATTAACAATAAACACCATTTCTTGAGTCTCCCCCTCCTATTACTTCCCACCTTGAATGTTGACCTTTCCAAAGCTTCTCTCTTCAAACATTACAGGTTTTTAACCATTATTCTTCAACCTAGACTATTTATTATTACTTTCATAGCTGACAGAAAAATTCATTACAAATAATATTTGTTGCTTTGCCTGCTTTTTGCATAATGAATCATTTACAAACAT
>JAVJGG010000017.1:15813387-15828632 GCA_035590195.1 Aviceda cuculoides | reverse complement strand
AACCTCCTGAATTTTTTTTTTTTTTTTTTTTTTCATTTGTAGTTTGTTAGTATTAGCTCAAGGGTTACGTAAATAAGTTTCAGGCTATGGTTTATTAGTAAATTATTTATTCTGACTGTTCTGTTTTCTTTTTTGTAATTTCTGTTGTTTGGTTGTTCACCTAAGTCAGATGGTATATGAGTAAATGAACCTTTTTAAATAGGAGAATGATGAAAGCAAATGCCAAATAATGCACCTGTGGGATGACTTTTCATGCTAAATTTTATGAAATGTTTTGATTCACTATATTTTTCATTAATTCCCAATAGCCATACAAATACTTACAAAACAAACAAATAAATAAATAAACCCACCTGCACATCAGGGAACTAAATTCAGTGTTTTATTCTGTCAACAGCTTTCAAAGCATGCAATCAATTTGTGCAAACTTAACCAATAGTCACGTTTGTTACATATAGGTGAACTAATGATATTCTACTGACAGAATAAGGCTACAAAAAATGTGTAGTGCTTCTCCATCCTACATATATTAGTAATAAAACACACAAAGAGATTATAAAAAGCTTTATAATGCTAAGGGGGAAGACAATCTGCTACGAGAGGAAGCTAAAGCAACTGTTCTTAGAGAAAAAGTTATAGAAAACTGACCATAGTTTACAGAATTCATTATTATTTATCATTTACCACAGAACCCTTTACAGATATAAGTCTGTTAGCCCTTCAAGAACCTAACATATTTCTACATATGTTCCTAAGAATAATCCACATAATGCCATTTAACTTTTGTTATTGGTGGACAAAAATGAAATAAAACTATTTAGTCTAAAGTCAACAATATGTAACTACTTGTATTTTCTTAAGTCTGTATGCTTTAAGTCTTTTTATTTTATTTTTATGTATTTATTTCTATACATCCATGAGTTTGACTAACAATCCCCAAAGTCTAGAAACTAGAGGAAAAATATGGATTTGAACTAAGCCTCACCTAAATCTCACAGCTAGGCCTGATAGATATAATGAACTTAACAATACCTGCAAGTACTAATGGACAGTCCCAACATTTGCAGCAATTACATGGCAGGCCTGGGTTCTGATTTTGCAGTGCATATCTATTTCTTATTAACAGCACAATAGTGATTGATTCACACCTGATTCATTCTATCCTATATGCTTAGGGTGTTTTTAGTTCTTATCTACCAGAACAATAAAAGTTTGGCTGTGCAACTCAAGTAGGCAGAAAGGTGACAAGCCTCCTATTTTATCAACAGGATCCCTCCAGAGCTTCAAAATGCACAGTCCTTGCCTTTGGACATATTTTTAGGAAGAGAGAGGTTTGCTCTTCAGAGAGAAATCCTTTCTGTGATTCTTAGGATAACCCTATCTGTCTCATGATACCTTTAAACACAAACTCAGAACTTTTCCCCTCACCACACTTGAGCTGCTTTCACTTGTTTCTGATGGAGTGGGTTTCTGCACAGAAGGAGACCTCCCTTGTGTCTATATCCTGAAGTCCTCTGAGCCTGGCTCTGAAAGCTTATGTTATTGTTCTTCCTCCTGGCATTGCCAGGACAAACACATTATAGAACCTAGATTTATTTTTAAGCTTTTCCTCTTTGTTATTTAGTGCCTTGTTATCTTTCAGTAACACATTTTCTGTTTTATTTGCTTAGCTTAATTTCCACCTCCATACTGTTATTTATGTGTCATGTTTAATCAGTTGTGTTTCCATCCCATCAGTACACTGGTTTAGAGTGTTTGTTTGGACATTAGATTATTTAGCCTTCTACTATGTACAATACTGACACAGCAGTACCTTGCAGCTCTTTTAAGCTAACGTTAACATCTTCTGTGAGGGCTCTTAAGAATTCTTTAGTTGACTCTGCTATTATTTTTCCCTCCAGAGGGAGAAGTGCATTTTAATTCATTCTATTTGACATACTGCTGTGGGAAACCTCTCAGACTTCAGAAATACAGATTAATTTGGGTTGTTCTACTCTGCGTTTGATTTTTAGGTATTAGAATAATATTGTAATATTCCTAATCTTCTTATTTCTAAGAAAAGGGTAATACTTATTCCAAAGTCTGTCCAAAAATGAAAAGCAGCAATTGCAAGCATATGCAGTCCCTTTTTTCCATATAAAAAAAGGCAAAACCACTGAAACCCCAAAGTCAGGAAGGAGGACTACAAAATGAGAAGTGAGATAGAAGGAACCTCGCAGGGGTGCTGTCCTTGCCGCCAAGAAGTCCAAAGTCTACAGTCCCCTGAAAGGGTATTAGACCTTGACCACCCCTATAATTTCAGCAGATTTTGACACAGGGCAGGTGATACACAGATTTAATTTATTTGTGTTAATAAGGAGTAATATGGTGGTTACAATCATAGTTCAAAAATAATTCTTCTCAGAGGGAGACAGATTTGTTGGATACAGCAATAAAGCATCATGATGTCTAGTTTGTAAGATGTCAAAGTGAACCTTATAGAAAGTAGGCTGTATGACAGAGAGTCGATAAAAGAAATTCACCGGTACTTAGTAAGAGGTAAGCAGCAGCATTCCACTTTCACCTGCCAAAATGGCCTGTCAGGTCACCTTGAGCAATGCACTCTCCTGGGCTGGGCTTTCTCAACTGCCTAGGGATGGTGCTCAAGTCTCCTACACCTATCACAAAAGATGACTTTTTCAAAAGAAATCAACAGCCATTTGGGAAACCCAAGAGAAGACACGAGCGTTTTAAAAGTTGCTGGAATACAACAATCCTCATTTAGCATCTACATTGCTCAACTATTTTAAAAAGGTGTTGCACTTTTATATCTAAACTGAATGTTTCTGAATATCAGGCGTTCTCCGTATATTTCTTCATCGTGAAAACTGACAATCTAATAAAATCAAGCATATGTTTTTTGAAGCCATTTTGCACAGAATATATTTATCCTGCAAACTTTCTGCCAAGTAGCAACTAATTGCAAAAATGACTAGGTTAAATTTCTAGACTTCCTTAGAAAAATCATTACAGTGTTACTGTCCCAATCTCCCACTTGGAAACCTGGAATGCTTAATTATACTGTCTGGTATTAAAAAAACCCATGTTTTTTTCCTCATTCATGAGCAATAAACAGATTGAAAAACTTTACTGCAGTACTAAGAATAAGTATGGAGCACAAACATAGCAAATTGAGAAGCCAGAACAACTGATAATATACAAAACTGATAATATACAATACATCAATAACCTTTACCTCTTCTTCTGCTACTGCAGTGTTTGCTGAGATAGCTGGCCCTACAAGTCTCCAGCTTCATTAAACCCCAACCAATATTTATTGTTACAATTGGAGACATCCAGTAGAGCTCATGGTTTTGGTGATATGTGAACTGAATATAATTTAATATTGCCATTAATGACCAATATGATGGAAGAGTGAGTATAGTTATTGGAATTTAAGAGCGAGACAGGGCTAGAATTCAAAATTATCTTGACAAACAGGAAAAATGGCCTGGAAAAAATTTGGTAGAATTAATCATTGACAGGAATATATTGTAGTTAGGTAATATGGAATGGAAGATCTAGGTAGGAAGCAGAAAGGGGAAAAGTCTGAGAGCTATTGTGCTTCAAACTCTACACTGAAATTAGTGGCAGAATACTGTAGTGAAAACCAAAAAATGTCGCACTGGGATGGACAAACAGGTGTGTCACCTTCAAGACACATAAAATAAACTTTACACCCTTCCCAGCCACTGAAGCCTCAGCTGGCATTCTTGATGTTTCTCTCTGTCTCTTGTAAAGAGCTATTTCTATTCACCTCATTGATTACTTTGTATTTGTCTCTTAATTTGAGTACATTTTGAGTATGTGAAAACTGATCTTTCCAGGTGCTGGTTTAACCCACTTATCAGCTACTCCAGCCTGAAGTTTTCTAATGAATCTCTCACACAAACACACTCATATACAGATTAGACAGTAGCATGGCACAGTACATAGTTTGGAATAGGTTTTAATAAGAAGAGAGGACAGACTGAAAAGTGATGAGGCACAGGGCTTGGCCAGACGAGCATGCTGACCAGTTGCTGGCTTACATCCAGCTGACCCCTTCTATACGCATTCTCACTAGTCTTCCAAGCTTGTTCCTCCCTTTCCTTGTCTTTGGCCCTTGCACTAAACATCCCATAATAAGTTTTGTACAATTCCACAAGCCCTTTCAAAGATCCCATAAAAACTGGATGCATTCCCATGAGACCCATGAATATCTTGTTTCTCCTGCCTTATCAGCTGCAAAGTTCAGGTTGAACTTCATCAAGCCTGTGCATGAGCATGTGCCTCAATAGCCCAGAAATCAGCAATACAAAATATTTCATCTTTCTTATCATCTATGTTATCTCCAGTCATTAGGGTTTAATTTATTACATGCCTTTGTTTTTCTTGGGTTTTTTTTGTAGTTTGGTTGGTTTTGTTGGTTTTTTTTAAATGTTGAACAGCCACTAAGTAAATCTTTACTAACCTGATATCCTCAGGTTATCATAGTTGTTTCCTAATCTCTGGTAAGGACTTGATTCAGATTTTACTGATGTAGACAGATTCTCCATGATTAGATGGGATTTTGACTTATTTCTCCAATAACTATCTGGCAAGTTCACATTTAGTTATGATCCTTGAATGTGACGAAGATTTGACCAAAGCTGAGCATACTGATCTAATTACACTTTCTTTGAGCAGGGGGCTGAATAGATGACTTCCTGAACAAGCTTTCAACTAAATTCATGCATGATACTATTTATTTATTTCCCAGGCTAAACTTTTGACACATCTGTTATTTCTGCTGAGGAATGGCTGTGGTTTTTACTGCTTGGTGAATACTGCAATGAGGACCTGCCTCCAAAACGACACAGGTTTTTTTCTTCCTTTCTTTTTTTTTTTTCATGTAGCACAAATAATATTTGGAAAAAGTCTCTGCAGCATGTATGTCTGATATAACGTCCATTTCAAACTGTACGTTTCACTAATGCATGTATCCTAACCCCATAAACACATTCTGCATTCCAGTAAGTTTTCAGTCTATCTATCTGACACACTCTGGAGCTGAATTTTCCTACAGTAGATGGAAATATGTATGTATGTATAGGCACAGAGGGCTGGTAACCACCTCATGGTGGACTGCTTGCCAGCAGACTCAATTTGCCTTTGTGCAGTACTTGGTGACATGGCCACACTGTTTCTAAGCCCAGAGCTAATACATCATCTTTATATAAAACTGTATCAGGTTGACATATCAGATGACTAATTCACTGCTGCTTTACAAGTCTGACTCAGCATTTGTTAGGCAAGATATTCCCATTAAAGGCTATGAAACATTGGGTTTATATATATATAAAAAATGACAGTGCCAGTGAACTTGATTGTCTATACTATTACATTCAGCTAGAAGGGTCCCTTGTTTATTATTTAGAGCATGAAAGCCACCTTTCCCAGTAAGAAGTGAACACACCAACACCTGGATTGGGAGGCTAAGAGAATTTAGCTGTAAGGATTTCATAATAAAAAAAAATGGTCATTAGCATGTTTAACGTATTAGCACAGATGTAGGTATGGCTGTTTGCTCAGTACTAACTCATCTATCTTCACCTCAAGGTGCATATAGCTATGTTAACAGTCTGAATAATGACTGATAAATACACACAACTGTTTTCACCTAATGCTCATGCCGGAAAGCAGCATTGCAGAAAAAGAGCTGGGAGTCCTGGTGGATAACAAGATGACCACGAGCCAGCAATGTGCCATTGCAGCCATGAAGGCCAACAGCATCCTGGGCTGCATTAGGCAGAGTGTTGCCAGTGGTTCAAGGGAAGTGATCCATCCCTTCTACTCAGTGCTGGTGAGATGCATGTGGAATACTGTGTCCAGTTCTGGGACCTCTAGTACAGGAGTGACACGAACATACTGGAGTAAGTCTAGCAAAGGGCCATGAAGATGACTGAGGGATTAAAGCATTTGACATACAAGAGAGGCTGATAGAGCTGTGATAGTTCAGCCAGAAGAGAAGGCTCAGGGGAGGTGTTATCAATGTGTATAAATACCTGAAGTCGAAGTTAAGAAGGTGGAGCCAGGCTCTCACTGGTATCCAATGACAGGACAAAAGGCAGCAGACACAAACTGAAACACAAAAAATTCTACTTAAACATGAGAAAAAAATCTTTTTCATGTGAGGGTAGTCAGACACTGGAACAGGTTGCCCAGAGCGGTTTTAGAGTGTCTATCCTTGGTAATAATCCAAGTGGAGCTGACATGCCCATGAGTGACTTGCTGTAGCTGACCCTACTCTGAGCAGCAGGGTTGGACTAGATATCTCCAGGGTCTTTTCTGACCTCAACTGCTCTGCGAATCTAATATAGAAACACACATATACACAAGCATATATACTATTTACATATTCTGTATATAAATAATCAAATAATATACTACTGGTATCTCAGCATGCCTATAATATAGCTGAACATTTTAAACATATATTTTACATTATGTATATATCTAGTGCATATAGTATTCGTCTACACAATCTTCTGACAAACACAGAATCAGGCATACACTGAGGACAGCACTATCCAGTAGTAGAGTTTCCAGTAGTTTCAAATAAACAAAACTCATTGTCTGTTTGCAGGGCAGATAGAGGAGACAACTGGTGTCCTAAATTTACTTTAGAGCTTTTAAATCTCCACAAAAATACACAAGTACTACAGTTCACTGAAAAAAACTCAAGTGGCAGAGTCATTCTTTCATAACGAAAAAAATTAAATCAGCTATCTTTGTTCAGTCTTAGAAGTGGCCCCTCACACTAATCACAGCCAGCAGCAAACACAACTGAATACCAGCCTCTCTCTCCTGCATTGATCTTTATTTCACTTCAAAGACCAAGGAGAATGGAATAAAACAGAACCAGATGTTCAGCTCCTGACACTGCTGCTAAAGTCTTCCTTTGCCTTCTAAGCCAGAGACTCTTTTTTTTTTTTTTCTGTTAGGCAAGATACTGCTGCAACAAGGTTGTTGTTTACTATACATATTTCTTCATTTTGCAGGAAAGCCCTGTTGTACTCAAAACTTATGGTCATTTATCTGAACTTCTCTTCCCTTGCCTACATCAAATTAAAGACGTGGGCAGATGAAAGATTTTATTTCTCTTTATTTCCAGCTCTTTCCCACAAGGGTTTTCCTTCAAAAATCTTCCCTTTACACACTGGAACAAAAGATAAATTACTATAATTAAGCTACTCCTCTGCAGATTTTCCTCTCCTCTTTAACACGTAGCATGATTTTTATTCACTGAAAGGATTTTCTTCAGTAGTATAATCCAATTGTTTGGATAACAAAATATTCACAGAGGCAACGGGGTGTATTTTCGATGAGGAAAAAATCCAGAACACATCCTTAAACACTGCTAGTTTTGCTTTCTCTGGAACAGTCCTTTCCTTAGGGGGAAGATATAGGTGAGTTGGATTTGTTCTTTTCAGAACAACAACAGTGCATTAAAGATCAGTGGTTAAGACTTTCACTCAGAAAACAGAAGATCTGGTTTACCTTAGTGGTGAAATCTCTCCTCTCACTTGTCAAAATACTCTAACCCATGAACTATAGCATGAGGAACAGAAGGGGCAAGAAAAAGTGATACCTGTTGTGTCTCACTTCTCCAGCTACAGCTGAATTGTTTTACAACAAAGAATGCAAGAGCCAGAGGGTCAGAGACATGGGACAAGCAAGAGTGATTCCTCTAGCTTAGTGAGCAAAACATTCAGCAGGGACATGACAGATCATGACTCTAGTTCTGGCTTCCAGTATTACTGCTAGAGTGCATTTCATTGTCTATTTTTAGCATTATTTATTGACAGACCTGTCCCATGACAAAGCTAATACCTTATTCCACAAACAGTCCTGTGGAGGTCAGGATGGCAATGCGTCGTACAACACTATTGCGTTCATGTTTCAGGTTCAAGGACTGTGTGAGGAAACTTACTAAAGATCAGATTTTAAAATTTACCCTTTCTATTTGTTTGCCTTCTCATTCAAAGTCTGCTGGGTTATTCCTTCTATTCAGCTTTGTTTTGTTTTATTAAACACTGTTCTCACTGAAAGTTGTATTAAATCTGGCTGGGTTGGTTTGTTGTCTGTTTGTTACAGTACAGAAGTGTTCCTTTAAATACATTTTGTAATTGCTGTGTATTTGCCCATCCAGATTTTCACAGAATTGCTGGGGTTGAAGTGGACTTGAGGAGACCTTCTAGTCCAACATGCTTACTCCAACACTATCACCTAGAGCAGGTCACCCAGGACTGTGTCCAGTGGGTTTTGAATATCTCTCAAGGATAGTGACTCTAAAACCTCCCTGGGCAACTTGTTCCAGTGCTCAGTCACCCCCACAGGAAAAAAAGTTCTTTTCTTATGATTGGATGAAATGTCATGTTTTTTAATTTGTGCCAACTGTGTCTTGTCCCGTCAGTGGGTACCACTGAGAAGAGACTGGTGCCTGCATCTTCTTTCCCTCCCATTGGGTATTTTCCTTAGCCTACTCTTCTCCAGGCTAAATGATCCCAGTTCTTTCAGCCTTTCCTCATAGGAGAAATGCTCCAATAGTTTCATGATCTTTGTGGCATGGACTCGCTCCAGCAAGACCATATCTTTCTTGTACTGGGGAGCCAAGAACTGGACCTAGCACTCCACATACGTCTTACCAGTGCTGAGCAGAGGAGAAGCATCATCTTCCTCAACCTGTTGGCAGCACTCCTTCTAATTCAGCCCAGAATGCTGTTAGCCAACTTTGCCATGAGGGAGTGTCGTTGGCTTATGTCCACCAGGACCCCAAGGTCCTTCTCTGCAGAGCTGCTTTCCACATAGTCACACCCCCCAGCATGTACTGGTAGATGGGGTTATTCCTCCCCAGAGGTAAAACCTACCATTTCCCCCATTGAACTTTGTAAGATTCTTCTAGGCCTATTTCTCCAGTCTGTCCAGTACTTTCTAAATAACAGCACAACTATCTAGTGTATCAGCCACTCCTCCCGGTTGTGTGTTATCTGCAAACTTGCTGAGAGTGCACTCTGTCCCAGCATTAATGAAGATGTTTAACAGTATTGGCCCAGGATTGACCCCTGGGTTACACCACTTGTGAATGGCCTCCAACTGTACTTTTTGCCACTAAGCAAAACCCTCTGGGCCCTGGTCTTCATCCAGTTTTCAGTCTACCTCACTGCTTCCATATCTAAACTATACTTTGTCAGCTTGCCTATGAGGATGTTACAGGAGACAGTCAAAAGCCTACTAAAGCCAATGTAAACAACATCCACTGCTCTCCCCTCCTGCAGCAAGCTAGTCATCTCATTGTAGAAGGCAATCAGGTTTGTTATGTATGTTTTCCCATTTGTAAGTCCATGCCAGATACTCCCAATCATGTTCCTGTCCTTCTTGTCTTCAGAAATGATTTCCAGGGTTTCTTCCATCACCTTCCTAGGGACTGAGGTGAGGCTGACCAACCTAGAGTTTCCCAGATCCTCCTTCTTGTCCTTCTTGAAGATAATAGCTACAATTGCTTTCTTATATAACATAATATCTGACATGATTTTCTCTATACTACAATTCAGAGGTAGTGATCCAGACAGAAAAGAGCATTATGAAAATATATTTGTCTGTTTATATGAACTCCTGAGCTTTCTTACTTGCCTGAGGTGCCAGACCTTGTCACTTAGCATCAGTGATTACACTATACTACCACTTTAACAGTGCCAGGGAGTGTACAGTAGCACTGGAAAATCCATGTTATACTGTTAGTCTTTCAGGATGAATATAGTACTCTCTAAGGCACCTTGTAGTCTCCCAAACATTGCCTGGGCAGAATTCAAGAGGAAAAGAGCAATCCAGGACAATCCCATTACTTAGTTTACATACAGCTCAGCCTGTTTTGTGGATAAGAGAATTTAATAACAGAGTCAGACCATGCCAGTTGTCTTCAATGCTAGAGAATGGTCTATCCACATTTAATTTACTAATATAGATGTAGCCAATGCTTTTTCTCTTCAAATAAGGTTTTTTTAAATAAAATCCTAAAGGCGACTGTGAGAGAGTAAAGACAGTGTTTCACCCGCATTGTATTCTTCTCAATATATGAATATGTAACAGGACTGGCTGAAGTTTGGCATAATCCAAAGATCTTGGCTGTCACATGCAAGGTCAGAGAGCTGGAAACCAGTCTGAACACTGACATACCACAAACTGCAAATGACTGGGTTTTTTTGCATATCTGTCACATGTAATAATTTTTTCTTCAAAAAAATACAGTTAACAATATAGAAGATCAAAGCACAGGTATAAAATTCAAATTTTAAACCAAAATAATCACTGTGACTTTTTTTATGCTTTTCAATATGTCTGGAGTGTTTTTGCAGAAAAGACTTAATACCAAGTATATCCTTGAATATTATGAAGATCAATTAGCAATTTAGGGATCGTTTATATATAGAAAAAGAGAAACATATAGTCTGTGGTGATTATTAACATGTGAACTCTTCAGGAAGGGAATGAGAAGTCTCTGTGTTTTGAAAAATGGTGAATACCCTACAAAGGTGCTGCAGATCAATAGCAGAAGTGAGTTGTTTATCAGCTTGCTCATGAACTTTTTCTGATGCCTGAATGGTTAATGACAATTCTTCTTAACCTCTTGGAAAAGCTGAGAATGGAAACTTTACTGCTTCTCGTAAAAAAAAGCACGCAAAATTAAACTTTCTAACCTAAAACTGTTTTCAGCGAAGTCTGCCTTAGCCATAAGAATTTCTTCAGCCCATTAGGAAATTGCTGGTTTTGCAAGTTTGTTTCTTTCCAAATTTCTCTTTGCTATGTCAGACAGAAGTTATGAGATTGTGTAGCACTGCACTGAAACCATGTTGCAGACTGTTTCTGACAATGCAGTTACTGGAGAACACTCCCTAGGGTTGCAAAGCAGTGCAAACTACGGATTTCTGTAAGAGATGGGAAGCTTTCAGTAATTTTATTTGCCAAATACAACACATGTTCTTGTATGGATCACAGGGAAAATCACATAATGGACTGAGATGAAAATCAGCCCTGTCACATATAAAGATTTGAGTTTGCTGTTTTTTCCCCATCATTTTTTACATATATATCAGAGTACTTAAATTACTGCTGAATCTAGAAAACTATGATTACAGAGGTGTGGGCTATGCAACATCTATCTAATGGAAAATGGCAAACACACTCAGCCAGAGACAGCAGTTCTCTTGTCCTGAAGCGATTTGGCTCTGCAGAGCTTGCATCCATACGACTAAACTCTCTTATTCTTCAAAATACGATGGCATCATCCAAGCCAACTACTGGCAATTGTTCCTGTCCCATACTAACCCTCAAGCCATTCTAGGGTCTTCCTGTGAAAGTAACAGTTGTCCCAAGCCAAAAAAAACTTAAAAGTACAAACAATTTATCAATCTGGACAATTCACTTCAGAATCTGAGAAATCATTAGTTTAAAAACAAAGTCAATGTTATAAAAGCAGAATTTGGTATTACAGTATATTAGAAAATGTTCTGAGAGAATGATGGAGACTATCAGGCCACTCCTTCTTACCAGAGCTCGGGAATCATAGAGCAGCACTTGAGTAACCTGTCCTCTTCAGGCACATACTTTTCCCTCATGGTACAGAAAAATCTCTTTTCCAATGAGAAAGAAATTGGTGCCTACTGAATTCTTCTGAGTTCATAAATAGATGGCATAAGGATCTATTGAGCATCAAGGGTAAGTCCAAGCACATACTTAAGCTTACCATCCAAAGTGTTTCGCTAAGATGGTACAGGCCAGTGTAGTAGTTACATGAGGAGCAAGCTGTTAATTCCAGGAGACAAGGAACAATTCCCAAAATAATTTCTCTAAGGTGTCCTCTATCAAACTGAATTAGACATGGTGACTTTGCCTTAAATTCCATCTAGATGAGTAAATCAGTTTATATGTTTCCCTTCCCTATTAAAGTAATGAAATAAAAGAGGGGAGGGGGTGCTTATGTTGTATACCAATAATAGGCTTTTGATGATCCTTATCCTGCAGTGAAGTGTAAACACAATAAATATAACTGTGGTGTGAAGATCATCTAAACAAAAAGCAGAAAAATACTTTCTTCCTTCATGTCATCAGAATCTGTACTGTTGCATGAAACGCAAATGCAATAACAACCCATGCAGTATTACATGTATATATTTTAGTACAGTTCAGAAGTTCACATATATTACACTTTTTGGTGACATAAAGCACAAACAATTTGAGACAATAGTCATATTATTGAGAGAAGTGGTGTCAGGAGTAAATTTTCTGCAAAAATATTTTGCATGTTAAAACATAAAACAATAAAGAAATGAGGGCATAATGAATATTCTTTTTCTGTCCTATGAACCTTATGATACAATCCAATGTTCCAATCAAAGTGAATGGATGACTTTAGAATAATAAAGCAATGTTTAATGCCATAATCTGTGAACAGTGGGAGCAGAAATCTGTTAAAATGTAAAACATGGCGAAGGAAAGGAATAAGGAGAAAGATGCAGATAGAATCTGGGAAAAAAAACCCAACTAATTCAGCTATTCTAATCTGTGTATTTACATTTTCCACAACTCCTCCTAGATATTTTTTTATTCTTTTGTAAATACATGTCCTGGACTCTTCCTGAGCAAGCTCCCTCTCTTTCCAACAACAGGGTATCCAGACTGTAGAGTGTTGTGTATCTGTCATTTGAAAGATGTTTAGAAGAATGACATGATATGTCTGTTAAGTCAGATATTCATTCTTTCTGCAAGTCATCCTTTTTTCTATGTGTTGACACAAAACACCTTTTACTTCAGTTTCTTCAAAACTACTCTTTCGCTGCTGGGACTCTGTATGCTAACTTAATTGTACCTTCTTATAAAAACGCTTGCCCATGGCATGGAAAAATGTCAAATAGGAGTTTCATTGCTTTCATCTCACCAGGTGTTCAAAGAAGATTAGTTCAATTTCTAGGGAGAGTGGCTACTCTTGAGTGGGAACTAACAGTAAATCTGCCCACTACAGATCCTTTGAATGTGCCTGCATCTGCTGTTGCATTAGCAGCAGTATGTTGTTTGCTCATTAAAATGCTTACACACTCCATTGGCTATATTTTATGGGATAAAAAAAAAGGCATTCCGTTGCTTGAGGGATTACTCAGAGTGTGAATAAAAGAGGAAGAAAAAGTTGCAAAAATTATTACAATTTGAAACCTTGATCAATCTAAATATACGGATGACTGCCAGCTTCTTTTTATAAGCCCTGAAAGAGCAATGCAACACTGATAGTAATAAAAATGGGACTTACCCTTCAATTGACAACCATAAGGATGCGTCTGATGTAACATCAGACATCCAGGAGAATCAGGGATACTGTGGAATCAGTGCAGTAAGGAAACCACAATGATCATGAGAAATATCAATGAGGTTCTTGCTGAATTGTCCCCGAGTATGACTAAGGACTATTCCCATGCATACTCTTAGGGACACCCTGCAGCAAAATTGTTCCAACGATAGGTCAACTCAAAAATTTAGTCAGCCATTCCTCCTAAGGAAGGGGAGGGGATTACCTAGACTTCATCACTAATTCATTACATCTTGATCATGGCCACAGAAAATCTTTCAAGTCTGCTATTATAAGAACTATTCACTACCACATGAGTTACTACTATTCTCAAACTAAGGAATCTTTTCAGCTTTTTCTTTGCCTATGTTAGTAATTTGCCTTTATGTACTTTGTCCTACTTTACTTTTCCCATCTTTAAACTATTTTATTAATCTTACTAGCCACTATCATGTAATTCTGTTGATCTGGATAGAGGATATTTCCTTTCTTTCCAGTAAACCCATCTTGTGAAATAGGTGGACTACACAATTTATAACATTTTGTTGGGATTATAGTTGCCTAAGAAATTTAGAAAGGGAGTTGTATTATCTTTCTGTCATTGTAACTCACATTGTCTTCTTTGCTCCGAAAACTAATGACTTCAAGGGAAGAACTGCATTATTTCCACAGGCAGATGTTTAATTTACATTTGATTTATATAATCTTACAACATAAAAAGAGTGTTCCAATATGTGCAATGCCGGCCATTAGTTTCACCTTGGCTATATGAGATTATCTTTCTGGAATTCTAATACAGGTTAGTTTCTGTTGCAGCCTTGCACAGTGATTGCTTTTCATTCTTTCATTTCAGTAAGATGCTCATTACTAATGATCAGGTTTCATTCAGGTAGTTTGCTGAAGGACCTTTTGTAGGTTTTACTTTAGAATTACAAAGAAAATATCAATTTCAAAACTGAGAGATGAATGGGGAATGAAGGATGATTTTTTGAATCTCAACTATTTGAGGAGAAATACAAATCAACTCTAGTAGAAGGATTCAGTTTGAGACATTTAGATATTTGGATGGATGAAAGCAGGCACATAAGGGTCTAAATCACTATTCTAGCCACAAAACTTGATTCAGTTTTTTAGTATCTACAGTCATCTGACAAGACCTACAATATTTCACTTGGCTTCTGCATGCTAGTCCAGAAGGGTACAGGCATCCTCTAGTTCTAGTGTCATATTGTCATATTTGTCAGCTTCACATAGATATCTGATTCTCTATGGCATCTCAGCTAACATTAGATGCCTAAGTTTAGGCAAGTCAGTAGAGCTTTACAGATTGATCAAGACAGGCAGCCAACCCTATAATATGGGTCAGCAATCAGCCACTAGGAATGGGACTCAATTGCTTAAATATAAGTGTTTATGCCCTAAAGTATCCGAGAATCATAGAATCATTTAGATTGGAAAAGACCTTTAAGATTATCGAGTCCAACTGTCAATCCAACACCACCATGCCCCCTAAACCACTAAACCAAGTCCTGAAGTGCCACATCTATGTGTTTTTTGAACACCTTCAGGGATGGTGACTCAACCACTTCCCTGGGCAGCCTGTTCCAATGCCTGACAACCCCCTCAGTAAAGAAATTTTTCCTAATATCCAATCTAAACTTCCTCCAGCACAACTTGAGGCTGTTTTCTCTCATCCTATCACTTGTTACTTGGGAAAAGAGACCAACCCCCACCTTGCTACAACCTCCTTTCAGGTAGTTGTAGAGAGGGATAAGGTCTCTCCTCAGCCTCCTCTTCTCCAGACTAAACAGCCCCAGCTCCCTCAGCCGCTCCTCATAAGACTTGTGCT
>JAVJGG010000017.1:15802041-15813287 GCA_035590195.1 Aviceda cuculoides | reverse complement strand
TTCTGATACAGGCCAGGATGCCGTTGGCCTTCTTGGCCACCTGGGCACACTGCTGGCTCATCTTCAGCTGGCTGTCAGCCAGCACCCCCAGGTCCTTCTCTGCCAGGCAGCTTTCCAGCCACTCCTCCCCAAGCTTGTAGCGTTACATGGGGTTGTTGTGACCCAAGTGCAGGACCCGGCACTTGGCCTTGTTGCAACTCATAGAATTGGCCTCAGCCCATCGATCCAGCCTGTCCAGATCCCTCTGTAGAGCCTTTCTACCGTTGAGCAGATCAACCCTCCTGCCCAACTTGGTGTCGTCTGATATCCCCATAGGCCTGGTAGATATGACAGAGGACTTAAACCAGACCCAGGCTCTCGTGGCAACTGGAGGCCTGGTAAATTACTACAGGATATCACAAGTGTCACTGAATACCTATAGTTAGGCAACAGAATTATACCCCGTGTTGGACTGGACTGACTTCCCTCGTAGAGGTATAGTTCTCACTTCACTACAATAGGCTCTTAACTTACTACTGTGAACATGATTAGTAAGGTGGAATTGCACATTATGAATCACACATTACGGAATACCCGCATGACTAGCATGTCTAAGACATACGCACAGAGGTGGCAGATACAACGTAAGAAACACAGGGAGATTTGTGCCCTCTGTAGGCAGACAGAGTAGTATAGGACATCTTAAATGGCCCTAGATGTCTTTGTATGGGCAAGTGAACAGAGATTTCTGTACCTCCAATACCAGAAAAATAATAGTTTTATTATAGTATAACTTTACATAGAGAAGAAAATAGATCTTGTAAGTCAAGGATGTTTGGAACAAATGCAGAATTCCAAGTATGATTAAGAAAGTGTATTGCACTGCGACTTTAATAACTCCGCACAAATTAGACATTATGAATGAGGCAACAGGTACGGCATTACAATAACTATTAAAGTCACAGAGAGTGGTTTCTGATATCCTGTACTAATAACAATATAAGTTAAAATTAGAATTTAATGTGGATTGATTTTCATTCAAATTGATAAATCCAGTGGCAGAATTCTGAGAAGTGTCTGGACACCTTTCTAAAAACATGCATTAGCTCTGACTGTTGAAAAAAAAAAGAAATTAAGAGCCATTGTTTAAAATTAAAACCAGCTTGTTCAGAATTTCATTAGGTTTTGTGGGGAAAGTATGTCTCATAAGAGAATTCATAGATTATTTTGCTATAAATTATATATGTACATTCTCATCCCTGAGATTATTGATCAAAAAAACTGCTGGGAAATGCTACCAGATTTCCAGATTATTAGTTAAAATTTATGTCAGACTCTGTAGTTTGTTCTGCAAAACCGTTGGGGTAGTCTAAGTTATCCCTTTCATTTTGAATACCTGTCTACATGCCCAAGCAATCTGCTATGTATGCTGTTATTAGAGATCTTGTCTAGCATTTCTAGGACTAAGAATCTGGTAAGTTTCTGAGCATACTTTTAAGGAGTCATCACACCTAAGTTCTCAGTATTTTTCCTCATACGCCTCTCTTTCTGCAGGCTTCACACCATGGCAATGAGGACGAATAGCTCAGAGATGAGGCATAATCACAGTTTGAAGAAAAACTGCCCATATCATTCCTCAGTAAACAGAGGAATTCAGTCTCTGTGACTATTACCAGCTGTAAGTAGAACTTCCAGAAACTTTCTTTCCTTTTAAAGAAAAATAATAAAAATAATTAAATTTACTATCTAGAGGCTGTGTGGACAAAGTTTTAAAAAGATGCTTTGACCTACTGTCCTTCATATCAGAAAAAGAAGTGAACATCACCATAGTCCTTGGTGAGGACTTAGATTAGTAAGGCAGGATGAAAAGCTAGGCTTACTCATCAAGCTGAATTCAACTCTACAACCCAACTCTTTCAAGCTATTGATAGAGGCATGAAATACACAATAAGAAGTAAAATTTAATTTCCCTGGAAGAAATTTAAGTTTAATCTCTGATTAATATAAATCAGACATCATAGCTGGGGCATTAAGTGAAAATTAAATAAAAAATAATTATTCATATTATAACATAAGAAAACACATTTCTAAGGCAATTAATTTATCTTCTAATAGCTACCACAGAGAATTATTTTTCCCCAGCAAGATTTAGGAATTGTCTTTGACAAAACTTTTCTTACTATCATTTTTGGAAGACCTCATATCGTAGAATGCCTACATTCGGTCTTATCTATCATTTATCTGGTGATTCTCTCTCAACAGTCTTTGCCTTGGAGTGCTTGAGTTTTGCCTTTGTAAAGTAAGGCACAAGAGTTTCAGATCATGAAAAAAAACCCCTAATATCATAGAAATGAAGTTTTTCTTAAAAGTCATCCTTGGAGAAAACTACAGGTTCTTGGACCGTCCTCTCAGAACTGAATTACCTGTTAAGGACCTCATGTTGCTTTGAGGAGATTAGTCCCAACTGGAGTGTTCATATGACTTCCATAGGAGCCAAAATTTCTCACTTTTCACTCTGGCTGCAACATACACTTCTCTGACCTTACTTTCACTGGCCTAGACATATAAGAGAATGAACATCTGGAAAAGTAAAAGCCCAGGATGGATCAGAACACTGCAATGTAAATATAGCTCCCTATTTCCCCAGAGAGAAGATGAGAGGGAGAGACAGGACTACATCTGGCAGACGGTCAGCTCACTGCTTAGTGTTTCTAGGTGCTGGGATGCTAAGGTGATGGTGCTATCTGAAATAGAACTACAACCAGCTATTGCTTCTTTCCCAAGTGTTTGAGTTTAGGAGAGTCCCATCATAAAATCAGATGACAAGATCTGCATGATAAAGGTACTAGTCTCTAAGGAGAGAAAATACTATCACGGGGGAAAGAAGTGGCTTTCAATAAAAAATTAATACCTTAGCAGAATATTCAGCAAATACAACAACATAATTAAGAAATATAATATTGATGCCATCCATGAGATTCACAGTAGCTTTGATGTCTTTAATTTTGGTTTCATTTACTTGTTTTCCTGATGCACTTCTGAGAACATCTGCGAGTATTTGTTTTTATTCCCAGCATAAAGCTCAACAGATATCCCTCAACAAACTCTGTTGTTGTTTTTAATCATAATGAAATTCTGAAGATGGATAAGATAATCTTATGTTCTTTATTCAAAAAAATTAGGGGAAATGCCTTGACTGAAAGAGTAGTTATGGATTTGGGAGCACATGGTTTTCCTGGTACAATATGGAGAATTTTCCACCCTAAAACACTCAGGATTATGCAACACATGGAATGTTAAAACTCAAGTCAGCAGCATTATGGAGCAGGAAATTGGTCTGTCTTGTTTCAGAGAAATATAATAAATTACCTTTATACCATGAGGTTTTTCTGCTACACATTAATGTATTCTGTCTTCCTACTTATCTTTAGTCATCACCACCACAAAAGAATCAAAATCAAACATCCTTACCATAAAGCTTCAAATTATTATGTACTGAAGCAAAAATAAATACATATGTTTTCAAATGATCTGTTCCTTCTGCAAGAAGGCTCCCAAGGAACCATAGGAATTGGTACCAAGAGCTACATTGAGTAATCTGAAACATGGTTTGTTGGTTTTTTTGGTTTCTTATTTAACACTTAGGCCTAAACAAGCCATGACAACAGTAGAGAACAACAAATGTATTAAATAACAGAGTGTCTACATTCAGAAAGTGCAGCTTTTATTAAAACTTGAGTATGTTCACATCCTTTCTTAAACTTACTGCAAGCTGCATTCACAGGAAAAAGTACATCCATTTTAAATGTTTTCTTGGAGTGAAGACACATATTGGAGCAGAAGTTTGGAGGAAAAGGCTTTCAGATGTAACTGGTATTCCAGTCAACTATAAATCCCTCCCATAAGCCTTACAGCTTATGACTGCAACAGGAAGCAAGGAGTAAGGTCAGGAGCAGCCCTCAGCCCTCCACATCACTGGAAATGAACCCAGGAGCAGCTCGGGTGGAGATAAGGAAGAACAGAAGTCAGGCTGCACTTTTCCCCACTTGGGCTCACTCCACCCAGACAAAATGTGCCCAAGTATATATGAAAACACTAAACTTGCTGTAGCTTTCCCTCTCAGCAGTGACTGACCTACATCCATACCTATAAGAGTCTTTTTGTCCCTTATAAATCATGTAAATGCCTTACACCAAAAATGGGGTTTTTTACGTTTTGTTTGTAAAAAAAATAGAGATTGCATTAGCTTGTGCTTAAAGGACAAGCTCAAACACAAAAGACAAGGGAACAAGCCTGAGTTCTGCCTCTGCAACCTCAGATAATCTAATTTCCCTCTGAGTTCCTGAAAAATAGAACAGGAATGATAATCAATAATGTTTCATGACCTTACAGAGATACTGTGAGCATCAATGCATGGCAATATGATGGGAATCAAGTCTGTGAAGAAACTCCTAATATCCTTATTTCTAAACTCTGCAGGAGTTTCACGGTCATAACTACCCTGAAAATTTCCATATCAAAATTACCATAAAGTTGTTGTGGTTGTTCCTGCTGGAGGCAGAAAAGGAGAGAGAAACTAGGAAAAAAATTCTTAAAAGGCAATTTTCTGAGCCACTATCTCCCATCGCTATGCACTTAAGAAAGGCTTCAAAAGCCCTGTGAATGAAACACTTCACCCTCATGTTTTTGCGAGACAAGGTTCAGTACCTACTAGGTCCAGGCCTTGCTCCACATGATGGTAATATAGCTGAAATTGCAGTGCCACAGTTATGCAACCCCACAACTTTTCCTGTGTAATATGACCTCCTGAGCAAACAGGATGAATGAGGAAAGAAAGGGGGCTGAAGGGAGAATGGGTGCTGTATCCCTTTTGTAACATCCAGTAAATACAGGCTTATCCAGCTGAGAAAAGGTTGAAGACACTTGAACCGTTTCAGCTTTTGGCTGTTCCCTGACTAGCACTACACTAGTAATAGCTGGAGCATGCTAAAGCATAAATGATATGAAGCTTGCTGGATGCTAATCAATTCCTTTTTGCTTTGAGATGTTTTGAATTAATTGTGTTAGCAAAAACTATACTTTGGGATGTGACAGGTATCATTTCTCTCACGCAGACTTTATCAAAGAGACAAAGGTAGAAAAAATGGGTATACCTGCTGCTCTGTTCACTATATCCACAGACAGGCAGAGTGAATAAGCACTGCAGAATATGGCAATGTGTTCTTAAAATTATAAGTAATGATGACTTTGAATGATAAATATATGGTGCATAGACTTCTTAAACTCAGAGAGACAGCAATGACTCCTTATGTTCCCAAACAATATAATTTTAGGACTTACTTCCCAATACAGAACATTCCCATGCTACCACTCCCAGATACGTCCTGTAAATCAGTACAGATAATGTAGTTCAAATTTTGGCAACTTTCCAGGAAGGCTATACTGCTCATTGCTGAAGAACATAAAATATAAATTGAACGGGAGACCCTGGTTTGTGAAGCTTATTTCTTCCACTGCTGCTAGATGTATTCATACATTTCAGCTGACCTTTCTCACCTTTCACAGCAGGAGGGACTAGCTTGAATCTGCCACCTGCATTGCCCCTTTTATCCATCCCACCAGAAATTTAGGTAGCTGAAAATTAAAGCAACTTGAAGCTCCAGGGAATCAATTCACAAGGAGTGATATTAAATTTCCTTCAATCTGGAGTCACATGCAGCTGTGACATTTGGATTTCAGATAAAGCCACATGAGAATGCCCTCACTGGGGGGCTGGTCCAGGGAAGAGGCAGAGGAGAAGGCTGGTATCAGTTAACTGTTTCCTTATTCCCTCTACAAGTGGCCTCCCATGAGAGGGCAATGTTTCTGGGGGGAAAAGAGGGACTTATCAATTAGGACACAAATATACACAGTAGCTTGATTTGTGGAGCTAGCTGCATTAGCAGTACTAGAAGAAACTTAGATGGCTCAAGGTTTTGAGCTGAAGATTTCTAGGTCATCCAAATATTCTTATAATCCATGAAGTGGGAAAGGACAGACACTTTAGAGTGAGTCCTGGTCACTAAGGTTTGCTATCACCCATGTGCCCTACCTCAAGCCAAATTTGTTTGTAAGGCTTGATCTCATTTTGTATTCAGAAGATGCAGAACAGCAGGTGGATTGTTTTCACTTGAACCCTTGGCATCCTAACCTACAGCTGAATTCCCTAATACTTAGAAATCTTTCAGCTCCTGACTTCTGATCCACAAGGTCTAAACCAAACCAAAATATTAATGTAGTCACTCAAAAAACCCCCTAGTTTCAGCCTCACGTCAGGCCTCTACATAGAGAGGTAGGTTTATAACTAAAGGTCAAGCAAGTTGTGTTTGTGGTTTTATTACAGATATATCACTATTCTGTTAATGACATAACAATTGTGATGGCATTTATTTGATAACTCCATAACTGATAACAGTATTGAGAGAAAACAAAGTGTATGAATTCTCACAATACCATCCACCAAAGAGAAATATCTTTACAAGACAGGCAAGAGCAACCATGTTTTTACACTCCTGCCCCAGAGGAGTCTTTCATTAAATACATATTTACTTACAGAGATAAAGTTCAATGGTAATAGTTATTTCAAAAATAGTGTCCTGCAGTTTATGATTATTAAAGTCAGCTAGACAGCAGAGGGCACTGAAGGGAACATTATAATAGATTCCGTTGATATAATCACCACTGCCACTAACTCCTGATGGCTTGAGGCTCAGTATGAATGAGTGTCTGCAGACCCTTGTATTTTATTAATATTGTTGTTTGTCTAATAAGAAAGCCATTTACCTGCTGTGTGTGATGAGGTTCCTTGATGGATGTTATTGCTTATTTTCCTCTTGCTCAGTGTTTTGGCTCTTGCAGAAATATGAGAGAATGACTTTTTTTGAAGTATCTGAGAAAATTATATACAGCATCCTCCTTCACCATTTCTGTCTGAATAATTGCTATTGCTTATCCCTAACTGTATACCTACCCACATTACCTTTTAAACATTGGAATACTTCATCAGATACCTATCTGGTTTTTAATCATTGCTGAACGCAGACAATTAATAGCAGCTCTTTTCCCTAGAGAAACTGCTATATTGGTTCAGACCAATGGTATGAAAGTGATTTCACTTTTCTATTTTCCTTTTGATTTCTAATGGGTTTAGACTGGTATGCCATCTAAAGGACAAGGTCTGATATTCCAATATTTATGTTGGTTTTCACTGTGACAATTCTTGGTAATTTAAACGAATATTCAATCCTTTTTGGTATTTTTCATTTTGAGAGCCTAGATTTCTTCCTGTAGTAACAAGCTTTGCCATCTAGACAGACAATTCATTTCATTTCCCATCAGTCCTGGCAATTGCATGTTAAGGCTTGTGAGGATACTTCCTATGACATTGCATGTATCACGACTGGTGCTTTTAATGATGGGCCTATTGGGAATGTAATAACTCATCCTCAGTGATGCTGCAATTGTTATGCTTAATAGCACAATTGCAAATGAAGTTGAATATATCTGCAGCACTGATTTTATCTTTTGTCTGCTAGCATTAGAAAAAACAGGTTTATGAAAAGCAAGTTTTTGGTTTTTCTTGTTAGCAATAAACTTCCCACACTGGAAAAGAGATCACAGTTCTATAGATTTTTAACCCTCTGTAGAATTACGCATCACAAATACATATACATATTATATATTGCATTACCCTGCGGTGACACAGGCTGCGCGCTGCCTGTTGGGGGAGCAACTCTGCCGAAAAGGCCCCTGGGATCCTCTGGGCACAAGCTGGAGCATTAAACCCAGGCAGCACGATAGGCTAACCGCATCCCAGGCTGTACGACTACGAGCACAGCTGGGAGGCTAAGAGAAGTAACCATCCCCATCTCTACTCAGCGCTTGTTAGACCACACCTGGAACGTTGTCCCAGTTTTTGGTTCCCCAAATAGAAGAAAGATGTTGATAAACTTGGAGATGTTAAGGAGGCTGGACCACATGATTTATGAACAGAGCTCAAGGCAACAGAAGTGGAACTGGGAGTGGAAAAGTACAGAGAGTGAGCTGAATAAAACCCCCATGGCCATGAAACCGTTGAAATCTCTTGACAAGTGGAACTACTGAGTTTTCCACAGCTCTAATACCATTCTACTCTGATTTTGAGGCATTTGCAAAAGTCTAAAATCAGACTGCTTATAATCCCTGCCCTACCGATGTTTTTTAAATTATTATTTCAGAAAGACTTTAATGTTAAATCAACATTCTCTTGACAATCCAAGAAAAAGTTTCTGTAAAAACCATGTGATTTTTAGAGTGAGGAAGGGCTAGGTGAGTGGCAAAGTATTTTTCAAAGCTTCTAGCAGTGTCCATGATTGTTTAAAATGCTATCCCTCACTTATCAGCCAAAGGTTATTACCGCATGCTGCAACAGGTATGTTCAATAAACAAAACACATAACATGATTTACCATTTTTTGCAGTTACCTTTTGTAATGACCTATACATTTCCACTGCTTGATCATTAGGGTAAGGCCATTTAGTCAATCTACTTAAAGAACATTTCTAACATTATATAGGGACTATGATTATACGTTGATGTAGTTTTGAAGCCAGGCCTAAAATTATCAGTGTTTGCTTTGTCTAAGTGAGGCAGCATATAGACTTCACACTCTAAAACCACACCAAAGTGTCAGGAATTTTGCTAACTCTCAAGATGCGTCAAAGCCCTAGGAAAAATGAACTTTTTGTCTCAAAATCAAGAAAGAGGAAGTTTGTAAGAAAAACAAAGTCACTCACTGAAAAAAGGTAACTTCTCTGAACACCTGCCTACTGGACTTTCTCTTATTACACCCATACCCACACCATCCCTTACAGAGACAGTAGCTTGTTTTGATAAATGCCAGAATACTTGGCCAAAAATTTGTGGATGGTAGAGTGGTTTAGGCCCAGCTGGCAACCAAATACCACAAGGCTGCTTGCTCACTCCCTGCTTCCACCCTGGTGAGATGGGGAGGAGAATTGCAAGAAAAAGGCAAAACCTCATGGGCTGAGATAAGGACAGTTTAATAGGACAACACATGGAGACAAGGAATAATAACAATAATACTACTAATAAAAGAATATACAATGCGAGTGATGCACAATGCAATTGCTCACCACCCAGAACCCAATGCCCAGCCCATTCCTGCTCCATGATCCCTCCTCCCCTCCAACCAGCTCCCCCAGTTTATGCACTGAGCATGACATCACATGGTATGGAATATCCCCTTGGCTGGTTCAGGTCAGCTTCCCTGGCTGTGCCCCCTCCCATCTTCCTGTGAAAATTAACTTTATACCAGCTGAACCCAGGACAATTGAATATGTAGATAAGGCTTTAAATGATCTTGAAAAAAGAGATATTGTTTTTTCCACATCAAAATGCAATCAGAGTTGTACCATATATGATTTTTCCAGTCTGTGTTCTTAGTTATAAGTGGCATACAGTTTTCCAATTTGAGTCTCTGATTTACAAATGCCATTTAAATGTCTTCTGCATACATGTTGGAACACTTAATTTCTTTGCATAATAATTTTGGTAAACAGAGAACACTTTCAAATAAAGCATCATTTACAATATTAACTAAAAGAAACACTGGCATAAAAATATGCAAGTGCAATCTGTTTTGAAATCCATTGACTTGCCATTTAGATTAAAATCGTTAAACGTAAGCACTGTGGGGCTTTAAACAGTGCAATTACACCTTATTATGTATGACAAATAGTGCCATTATTAATGATATATTTCAAAGAAAAAAGGTTATTTGGTTGAATTCAAATCTAAATTGCTCCAGATATAACAAAAGCCACTGTCAGGCTCTGCACAGAAGACTCAGTTATGTCTGACACTCTGTGAACATGCCACAGAGGGCCGAGTGTGAGGACCTTGCTGCCCTGCCTTCCACACAAAACAGAGGTACAGTCTGGCCCTCAACCTCTGCAGCTGCAACAGCTCTGCTAAACGAGCTCTGCAGTGTGGTGCCTGATATCTGGGTATGGTGAGGAATTCATGCCCTATAACAGTCTGATGAGAAAATTATATACACAAAGGGATGCTTATTCCATGCACTAAACTGCAGTGCCAGAAATTGAGTTTCTTTGTCTTAAGGTTAGAGCAGAATCATGCAAAAAAACAGCTAAGGCCTATTTTGGTGCTATTTCATAGGAGATAATAAGCCCCATTTAAACATAGTGCCTCTCGGATACCTTGATTTTTCTTCTGGTTCCAAAGCAAAAGTGACATCTGGATGGAAGTTGTCCTGTGGAAGACAAACAGCAGACAGCCATGTGTCCACATGGCTGGAAGCACCCACATCTGCTATGAAAGGGATGTGCAAGCAGGGGACAGAAAAGAGGGTATGTGTTCTTCTAGACCCCGCCATGGCCTGTGCGTGTGCAAGCTTTGCGAGTAGCTCTGTGTGCCTGTGTGTGTATGTGCAGTGTGTGACGGTGGAGGCAATGAGAACTTTCTGGCATTAGTCTTAAAAGTGTTCAGAGACTTGCAAGGGTTTATAAAGTTTTTAAGCATCCAGTATTGTAGTTTATCTGGTGTAGTATTAACATTGATCCTGGATGAATAATTCAGCTACTGCCAGCTAAGTATCTGTCATTAATAAATCAATAAATCATTTTGATGCTAATGTGATTTAAACCACCCAACTTGAGTAGTTTTTCCCCGTGGCAAATTGGAACCTGGATCTCTTATTTCCAAAATGATGAAATAACTAACAAGACTTGTGGGCAAGACTTGTCATGTTTGGGTTTTTTATATATAGGCTGTTGAACTGGCATATTATGGGCATGTAAACTTAATTGTTTGCTCATTTGCAAGATAAGTAAAGGGACTAACTTCAGACTTAAATGACTCTATCACATGTAGAGCTTCTCTTCTGAATGCTGAAACGCATAAGTAAGTTACTGACCAAACGATACTACACACAGTTTTCTAGTTTCATATGTAGTTTACTGAGGGGGGGGGTTGCAGAGCTAATTTCCTCCTCAGATTTAAGATATACATGCCTTTCTGATTCTTATGCAGACTTTCCAGTAAAGCTAGCAAAAGGCCCACTAACTGTCTATGAAATTGATTAAATCTAGCTTAGAAGTCACTCTTGCATCCCACTGTTGCCGAAAAACCTGGAATAAAGAACTTATCAACACCAATTTAGTGCAGATAAGCAGACACTTCTTTATTGACGGCCGGGTGCGCGGGCG
>JAVJGG010000017.1:15777778-15801941 GCA_035590195.1 Aviceda cuculoides | reverse complement strand
AATACATTTCTTATAATTCCATATTCCTATTAAAATTAAATATGATTAATTCTAACTAGTGGCAAATCAGCAACACCACCACAGAAAGCCTGGCACCCAAACTCCGAGTCTTTCAAAGCTACCAACAGCTGAAAAACAAATAACCATGTCAACATGAAAAATAAATAAAAAAGATGGAAGAAGATATATTTGCAGAACATGTAGCAGGCTCTTGGGTTTTCCCTGATGCCAAGGTATTCTACTTCTGATATACATGCCTGGTATTTCAGGGCCATTAAGCAGAGAAGTTTCCACAGCTGTATTTATTTGGTTTGATCAGATAATGAGAGCCAAGACATACTTTAGGAGAGGACAAAACAGATGAGGGAGGAAATATGACCTTCTTCAGCAGGTGGAGTGATACTGTTTTTTCCTAGAGCTGTTTGGGAAGGGAAAGAGCTCCCTCATGATGGCTGCACTGGAGCAAGCTTGGTATTGGCAAGCCTCATTTTCATCAGAAGCATCATACGTCTCAAAGACATAATGCCTTCTGGTGTCTGTAATTTACTGTATATATTAAGGTCCACTCTCTCTTCACAAACATTTAGAACTTGCCTAGTATCTCCACAAAGCTTTAGGATGTGGACATTTGGATTTGCATTTCCATTTCATTTATTTATCACTTGCCTGGTGATATTTTCTTAAATGAGTTTATGGGTTGCTTACACTTGCTTGCAAACATTTCTGTATGCAAGTGCATTCATTCATACCATGGGCATTTCACCATAATTTTAAAAATATATTCGAAGAGTCACAAGAGCATCCATTTTGCTAATGGACTGTTTAAGCAAACAAGACATTCATTAAGTTCTTGGAAGTTAAAGCCCAATATTTTGAGGATCTTTTTAAAAAGGATTTTCAGGGTTGGTGTATAATATCCATCTAAGTGGTCTCAGACTGCATTTTGAGATCATAATCACAACCTCGTTTGAACTGGCAATACTTAACAGTGGGCAAAGATTAAAGTATACCTCACAAAGACACCCCAGTTTCATGATGACAATTCTACCTACCTTTTTGAACTATGTATCAGAAGAGTGAATAATTATTCATCGTTCTTGCAATAGATTCGTCTGAAAGCACATGGTGGGAGAATTTGTCCTTAGACCTCGCTACGTTCTTTCAAGGGGATGGATCTGTATAGAGGTGAAATGGTATTAGGGAGCTTCCATAGGCAGAGACTGGACAAACACACACAGCTGAGCAGATAAATGCAGTAGTTTAGATCATCTGACTTTATTTAATGATGGCGTGCCTAAGATGTGAAAATAGTAATTCCAGTAACCTAGGGCACTAAAACGTATCTTTACAGATGGACCTGACAGATTTTCTGTTAAAGACAATAAAATTAAGAATTTAGGCAAAAATTTGCATTACAGCCTCATTTGTTGTTGTTGTGGTATAATCCCAGCCAGTAACAAAGCACCACGAAACTGCTCGCTCACTCCTTCCCCCCTCCGACTCCTGGCTGGATGAGGAGAAAATATAAAGAAAAGCTCATGGGTTGAGACAAGGACAGGGAGGATCACTCACCAATTATGGTCACAGGCAAAAACCAGACTAAACTTAGTAAAGAAACGAAATCAATTTAATTTCCTACCAATGAAATCAAAACAAGGATAATAGGAAGTAAAACCTAATCTCAGAACACCTTCCCCCCACCACTCCCTCCTTCATGGGCTCAACTCCACTCCCAGTTTTCTCTCCCTCCTCCTCCAGCGATGCACGGGAACAGGGAATGGGGGTTGGGGTCAGTTCCTCACACCTTGTCTCTGCCGCTCCTTCCTCCTCAGGGGGAGGACTCCTCACTCGTCCACTGCTCCATCGTGGGGTCCCTCCCACAGCAGACAGTCCTTCAAAAACTTCTTCAACATGAGTCCTTTCCGTGGGCTGCAGTTTCCTCACAACCTTCCCTGGCGTGGGTCCTTCCCACGGGCTGCAGTCCTTCAGGCACAGCCTGCTCCAGCGCGGGTTTTCTCATGGAGTCCCGGACATCCTGGGGGGCATCCAGCATGGGCTCCTCTCTGCCCGGGCTGCAGGGGCAGCCCCTCTCCCCTGCTCCGCCTCCCTCCCTTCCTCACCGACCTCGGTGTCTGCACAGGGGTTCCTCTCACATTCCCATCTCCTCCCCGATGCAGTTTCCCCTCTTAAATCTCTTCTCCCAGAGGCGCTACCACCATCGCTGATGGGCTCGGCCTGGGCCAGCGGCGGGTCCGACTTGGAGCCGGGGAAGCTTCTGGCAGCTTCTCACAGGAGCCAGCCCTGCAGCCCCTCCCCCGCTACCAAAACCCCACCACACAAACCCAAAACAGTTCTTTCAAAGACAGTTTCTTTTTTTTTTTCTTTTTTCCCACCCCCTTCCATCTTTCCAGAAGTAGCAGAAAAACAGATGTAGTTAGATTGTTAGCATTGTAATTTCTGGTGAATGAACTGGCCCGAGTCACGCATTGTATTATAGCCGTCCTTACTCCAGGTCCTGTGCCCAGGTTCATACACCTGTGAACGGGGCAGCAATTAAATTGTTCTCTAAGACAAGAGTTTGTTTAAAGTCATGCCAAGAGAAACATCACCAAGACTAGCCAGCTTAAGTGGAGTTTTAACACCCATCTGTGCTTGACTAGAACCTTTGAATGGGTCTAAATGCCTGCAAATTGTTCTTGTTAGAAGCAGTAACAGGAATGGCAAGTGTATTCTAAACAGAAGGAAAAAGGACTTGCAATGTGTTCAGTCTACACACTGCTGCTCTGTCAGCAGCAGAGTAACCCATTCCAAAACATGAAAAGTCTTCTGACGCCTCTGAAGCCAGGGCAACACTTTTAAAGTGATCATTTATGCTCAGGTTTCAAATTAGTATTTTTGCACATCAGTGCCAGTCTAAGATACGGTAATTCTAAATTTCTCATTCCTCTAATGAATGAATGATAGTCCTAGAATTTACTTCATTATGTCTAAGACACTACTTCATAAAGTATTCCAGAAGATAATTAGAGCTGAACAACAGTGTTCCCCAGGTAAATAGTCCGTAACTAGTGCAAATTATCTTGTGCATGTATTTTATTTTAGGATTCCTTGTTTTAGATCCTTTACAGGTGAAGGCATACCAAATAATTACCAACGCTATCTGCATGATGCACTATAATTTTCTTCTAGAGACTGTTTATTTATACTTGTATGTCTGATCTTCTAAGGAACTTCTATCAAGGCATAGTAATCAGTCTTGCTGTTGACAGAAAAGTGCTCTGTTCTGCAATATTTGCAAGATAAAGAACCTAAATGAACTCTATGATATACTGCCTTTGTAGTCTGATTAAAGCCTAAAGAATCTGAACATATGAATGTATATTAGAAATGATCTCAGTCATTCTTAATGAAACATATTTTTATATATTGCACTACATAATAAAGTATGTTTATTTGTGAAGAGCTCAAATAGTGAAGTCCAAAACCTTTAGTTCTCATTTAATATGACTTCACAGAAAAATAGAATTAATTAAATGAACTTGAACACACTTAATTAACTGTTTTTTCCTATAAACTCTTTGATATTGTACATTAATAATTGTACATTAATAAATATGTAATTAATATTGTACAATAATTTTTACAGATAGCTGGCTGATAATTTCTCCAACTCTAACGACTGTGATTTTGACTTGCAGAGAATAGGAGGTGCACCTTTTTAATGTTTCAGAATGATGTATTCTTTCATGAAATGATTTTCTATTTATTTTTGAAAAGCACAAGTCAAAATTCCAAAACTTTTCTTTGAAAACCATAGTATTTCTTTGGCAGTGGCTTAAAGACTGCAAAACTTAGCCCTATTGTTATGAATGTAAGTTACCATTGGGGTATAAAGTAGTTTATGGCCCTTACAATGGGTTAAGAGTGTAAAATCTGGTATACAAAGCAAGTTTAAGGAAATTAATACATTCCAGAAAAAGTGTATGTAATAATCCAATTTATACAGCATTCTCCATTAAAAAATGAGTATAAATATAGCCTAGCAAAAACTGTGATAAATTTTTGTTCAAGCACCTCCCCCTTTGAAAAGAGCAATGCCACATAAATATGTCCATATCCCTTTCTCCTTGAATTCCATATTCTCCAAATACATTTTAAAAACTTCATAATGATCTGGCAAGTGAAATGTTGATAGCATTGCCTGTCTGGCTTACTGGTAAAGGCTTACTGACTTCTCGCATTTTCCCTTCCCCTACTGCAAACAAATGTTGTTTCAATACTAAGACCTGTAATATACTCATAGCAGAAAATACGATTTGTGCCATATGACTGTGATTTGTATTTTTGGTACATAGCGGTGATGTCTCCCTTGGTGTTTTGTTTCAGAACAGGAGTGCACTTTTGAAGTGGATCTCCTGGTCACCCCTGGTCACCTACCATGCTTTAGTTTACATCACACAATGACCCTTGAGTGCCATGAGCTGGATTGAATCAGGTGGAACTGAACTAGATGTGCTCCAGAACTGCATGTGATGTGCTCCACCAACTCATGAGGCATTCAGTCCACACGAACGGGCTAGAATTAGTCAGCAGCAAAGACCTTCTGAAATATGTGTAGAGCAGTCACTGGGATCACGGCATCAACCGATCACTCTACAAATCTGCCCTTATTTGTCTAGACCACTTGCAGATTTAGACATAGTGGAACCCTGTTCCATGGTTAATACTTTTAACTGTTACTGAAATAGAAATAACTAACTGTTGAGGTAATTAAGTTACATACACACAGGTGAGTGCCTGGTGACATCAAGCCACACCATGAGTTAATACAAATACTTTGGTTGTAATTCAGCAATACTTGAATTGCATTGAGTCCACTGGGCATGGACTGATTATGAAACATTTTGATACTGCTCGATTTACTCACCCCCTCTTCCCATCCCTCATATTAATTCTACTCTTCCTTGAAGTACTCTTCCTTGAATCTATTCCACTTACCAAAATGCTTCATCAGCTGTTCATTTCCTGGTTGCTTGATACACAGCTCTTCATTAGTGTGAGTGGGCAAAAACAGTATTTCAGAATTTAAAAGGACCATTGCTGTACCATGAAAGTATTTCTTAGGTTCAACTGCAAAGCTGCTAGATAACAGCATTATTGCCTTGTTCTTCAGGAAGCCCTCCCACAGGAATCTTCTCCCATACCAGCTCTGCTGAATCATCTCGAGGCTGATCGCCTTCAGGACAGCATGAATGGTGATGGTCAGGAGGCTGAGCTGGTAGCACCTACAGAAGCTAGGGAATGTGAGAAAGATGTATTTTCTCTTTCCTATTCTATATTTTATTCCAAGGTGATGACAGGGTTATTAGGCACCAAGTGGAAATGAGGAGGAGAAAGGAAGTGACAACTTGTAATAAAAATAGTGACTAACTGCGGCAGGCTGAGAGACTGGGAGATGTGATGGGAAGAAAGGAAAATCTACTAAAGTAAAGAGAAAGAGGAATTTGGGACAAAAGAAAGGTGCTATTTAGCTCTTCTTTTCAAGACCCTGTAATAAATTCATATCCTATTAATCTGCCTCACCTCCAGAAAATATTCCCTTTCCGCTTTTGTTTTATTTGAAGCAAACTTTTACATTTCAGCGTAAACTCTGTCTCATGTTGCTAGAGTATTTTAAGCATTTACAGCAGCTGGAACTTTCAGAGGGACCATTCTGATCTACTTGTGTATGAATTTATCTATCATGATGCCAAGCATAGGTTTTTTTGATAGTCCCTTTTCTATCATCACAGAATGTGAAAGTGGTAACTCGGTAAAGACTTCCAGACTTTATTTTTAATTCTTAAAAAAAAGAAACAAATAAACAACCAAACCCCATCGCTTAGTGCAGGAGCCATAGATGTGTTAAGCCAAGACAAAATATACAGTAGACTACACCCACGGGTAAATCAGGTACCTATTTTTACATTGAAATTCAGCTTTTCTAAAAGTAAAATACTGTTTTTAATCATTCCACCAGGCTCTGGTGGTTCCTTTGACAATTCCTAATTCATAAATAAGAAAGAGATATTTGTTCATCTGTTAGTATTTCTTTTATCTTCTGAACCATTTAAAATAGTTAATAATCTTTTTTTGAGGTACAGTTATCAAAAGTGGACACTAAACAAGTAATTATTTCCACAGTGCATACAAAGGTAAAATTCCCTTCCAATTTATATTTGATGTTTCCCAATTTATCCATGAAATAATAGAAGCACGTGTGCACATGCTGAAAATCCATGTTCCATACATTATCTCACGTGGCTGCTTCATCCCTCTTGAAGTCATTGCTTTCCAAAGTAGTGGTAACCTTCTCATGCTGCAAATATGACCTTCTTGCTGTTTTTGGGAGCATGACCTTGTATTTATTTGAATTAAAGCACAAATCATAAGGCCAGGTACCCATGCAGCGTGATGGTTCTGTTGATATGACCTGTCATTACTTCCTCCTCCACCTTTTTTTGTGACATTTGTAGACTTTGTCAGCAATATCTTTATGTTCTATACCAAAGAACAAAAGACTGGGAACTTATCCTTAGGAATCATACAAGAAATAGCTCCATGAGCAGCAGTTTTATTTTTTTCTTCTTAATTGACTGTTTCTATTAATCAATTACTTTCTTCACCAGTCCAGCTTTTTTTTCTAGATGTGTTCTTTGTCTAGATTGCTGCTACAAATTTCAAGTATCCTTTCTTCTTTGTGAGTATGAAGTATTTCATTTAGACAAACCAGAGAAACAACAGACCTAATGCTCTTCTGTCCTATAACCTGTTCTTTCATTAAAATTGATTCTTTGATTAACTAATGAACAATTCACAAAACAGCTTCTTGCAGGAGCTGAACTGTAGTTTTCATAAACTGAAAAAAACCACTGAAAAACAGGTGACTTGTTTCATCTTAGCCAGATCACTTTTTTTTCAGACACTTATGTGTAAAAGCATAAAGGAATGCTAAAAGTCAACCTCAATGACTGTCTCTTAAAGAATAAGAAGAAAAGGGACTTGGTTACAAACATCCAGGCTTTAGTAGTGTTTGATTTGTATTGCTTTCCTCTATCCTCTGCTTTTTATCTAGCATTGACTGTCAGTAAGAAGGATTAGGAAGTACTTTGCTTACTCTACTAGGAGGTAAGCTTTTATTTTATATGAGGATTATTAAAATCAGCAAAGGAATAGAAATGTTGCATCATCTTTGATTAAACTGAATGACATACCATCAGAAGAAAAATAGAAAGAATTATATGCCTTAAGCAGGAAATTCATTTGCATGGACTGAACGCCATTTATCTATGAAACACTCTGTTCTATATATTAAGATTTTACTTTGTATTTTACAGCAAAACCTCCTGATTAAATTTGTTCGGTTCCTAATCTCAAACATACTTTGCTTAAATTTCATGATAGATAAGATGAGATTGGATTCATCAGAACAGAACCACAGATAATCTTAATGATAAAGATTAAGAGTTTCTACAATTATATGATGCCTCAGTAAATGTGGTGTATCCTGTGTTGGGTTGAGTTTATAGATTTGCCTATACATATCTTTCGACTACACAAATTAACAAAAAGCCAAAACCATTTTTATATACTTCTCTCTTTCCAAATATTTAAAATAGAACCACTTATAAAATCAAATTTACCAGCTGGTCTCAATTATAAATAGAAACAGCAATGCTACACAGGAGCAGTTCATTTGGAATACTTGCAAAAGCAGTTCAGAGTTGTTATCAGACTGAAAAGTGAAGAGCTGATTTATTTCAAGGTGGAATAAAAGATATTAGTCAGGATCACAGCATCATGGATCTAAGTGCTGTACAAGCACACAAAAACTGTGTAAAAGACCCAAAAAGATGAGCACAAAGAACTGTACTCACAGGTTAGTATCAGCTGCTGGCACAGTGGAAGCTCAGGTGCAAACACATATGTTGTTCAAATTCGTATAACTTTATATAAATGCACAACAGTAATTCCCTCTTTGAATGACATCATCAGTAAAGTAAATTAAAAAAAAAAAAGATAATACTATTACAATCTAGGCCTGGAAAACCAATACATCCAAATGATAATAATATGCATGGCATCAAGACAGGGAATAGTCAGGATCATTTGCAAATGTTTGCATTTAACATTCTGGTATTTAATTTGCATTTAGCTTTAAGCCAGAGTTTATGATGTTTGCATTTTGAATTAATAAAATGTGTTTTGGAGATTATTAGAATCCCTTTGTAGCTTTATTGACACTGCAGTACAGTTGTACATTATCAACTATCATTCTGTATCAATGTGTTTGGGCTGAGAGGAAAATTACAGTTTTGCAAACAGGGCTAAACTAATTTGAACTTGGGTTACATTTGGTCTTACAACTTTCTAAGACTATTGGAACTATTACACTATTAAACTATTAGACAATTAAAACTAATAGAATTAACAGAATTTTAAAAAAATTCATTTTAGGTAAAAATTTGCCCTTATTTCCCGTTTTACAAAAACATACCAGCATATTTTTACTTTTGTATTTAAATTGCTACATTTTGACACTGGAAGCAAATTGGGTATGCTAATGACTCAATTCCCAGTCCAATGGGGTATCAGATATAGATTCTTACCTCTTTCTCATAAGTTTGTGACCAAAATACGTAAAAGGCACATCTCACGCTTTTTTTACAAGGCTTCTTCCTTTGGAACGTCTGGCCCTGTGATATAACTGTATTGTTAAATTTACACATGATGGCATAGAGTTATACAGTAGTTATAATGTCACAAATATAATTATTTCTATAGAAGTCCCACTGGAGAAATAATAAATGAAACAATACCATAAACTTTTAATAAAATACCTTTTAAAATGTCACTGTCGTTTCAGGCCCATGCAGCAGTTCAAATTTATTTCTAATGCCTAACTATTTCTGATTACCCAGATTTAATCCCTGACACATTTAATGATGCAAGACAGACACTGTATTAATCAGTCAGCCTTAGGCAAATGAGGCCCAGTCACCCATTTTGATGTTCCTTTGAGCCTCTAAGGTAAAAAAGTATACGAGTGTGTTTTGCAAGAATTCCAAACTCATTTTCCTGGAAGACTAAAAGCAAATTCTATAGACTATTTACAGCCCCTGCCCATAATACTCGAATGAATATAGTGACCCCCACAAAAAGACCACCAGACAGGAAAACTGAAGATGACCATGATGCTGATAATCATATGGAAACAGTTGAATTTTTCTTGTCTGACCTTGAGACTGAGAGGACCAGCATAAACTGCATCACATCAAAGACAGCTAGTTTCTTTCACATCTTAGAAGAGGATGGTGGCATCTAAACTATGCGATGGAAATGGTCCCTGGCCCATGCTAAGCTCTTAAACTATACTCATGCTACTTTGCCAAGCCAAAGCTACAACAGGAATCCTGCTGAGAAATTAATGATCTAGTCAGTCCCATGCCAGTGCTCAGCCTTACTCCCTCACCCCTTTGACTTCACCACTGTAAGCGTAGCCATTAAGGCACAAGGCAATTTGTCTCAGCCACACATGCACATCTGTAGCTTAAAGAAAAGAGTAAAGTGTTTAGCCTGCTCATACCATCAGAGCAGCTTTCAGATGCCTGGATTAACCAAAAAGATACCAAGTCAAGCTATAATAATTTGAAACACTACAAAATTATTCCAGGAGTCTGAAAGGAATAGAAACAGTCACAATCAGAATTTGATTTAGTAGTGTGCATTGTTTTCTACTTTATCCATTCATCTTTTGTCACTACTTTGGTGCTAGTTATGCTTTCTGTACTTTGCCTTCTCCTTCCAGAAGTACTTCCCAGTGGTCAGCTCAGTTTCTAGTTCTTGATTGTCTTGAAGTGAAATCTTTCGATTTTTTTATGTCCAGACGAAATGGTGCTTGCATGTCAGCAGCTTGTCACCTTGTTTCTGGGTTACAGGCAGCTACACCTCCATTTTCAGGAGCGAAGACAACTGAACTTCTCAAAAGGTCTTTGAAAAACAACATGGTTTATTTAGCAGCTGTAATAAAGTTCTACTGTAAAAAATTGTTAAAAGACAATCACACAGCCAAAAGCCTCCAGACACATTTAGTCTCACTTAAGTCTATATTTCAATCCAAGCTAAATTGGATAAAATTTCTTCCAGGTTTCAAGAATTTCCCATATGCAGCAGGCTCTTTCTAGATGTGTATGGCTTTCTCACTCTACTTTCCCTGAATACAACATGGATTTTCATTTCAAACCCTGCAGGGATTATTTTGCCTCCATGGGCAGGATTAATCAGGATAAATATAGACATCTATGTCTGAACTAGTTGTCTAGACTTTCAATAATGTCAGTGGAAAGAAATAAACACTCTTTGCTTGTGATTCATCTCACACCAAAATAAATGTCTAAAATAAGTCAGATGAATCATGTTCTAAGACAGCCTATTTCTCTCTGTTACCTATAAAAGGACATCAGTCAACTAGTTCAGATGAAGAGAGCTACATCTGCTCTAATGAATCTCACCCCAAGTGTTTTCTGGGTTGGTGCCCTGTCAGTCAATCCAGTTCTCCACATTGGAGGAGGTATGGAAGCAGGAAATGAAAACCATGAGTGCATCTGTCTAATGTCCGATGGTGCTATGTCCGATGGTGGCTACTCAACCTTGCTATCCCAAAAGATGCCATATGTAGCACTTTTTAAAAAGTAGTTCTACAATTATTACAGAAGGCTACAGTACCATAAAAGGAAAATCAAACAGCATTCTACTAAGTCTTCACAGATTTTATTCTTCTATATTCTGTGTTGGGCTCTGACACAATTCAGAAGCTGTTGGGAGTTCTAAGATTTCCTGGTCATATTTGTGAGGAGAGGGGGTAAAGATTAAGCATCTGTAACAGTTAAAAATGAGAGACAATGCAAACTAGGGTTAAAGGGCTCTGAAAGCCAAAATTGCAGGCCATATCCAAAAGCAAAGGTGGCCCTTGACAGTTTCCTAACATTTTTTACCAGTTTTCACAGCTGCAATATTTATAATGCCATAATGAAATCCCAACCATAATTGTCAAAGAAAGCCTGCCATTAAAATTTTGTGGTTGGGATTTCAGCCCTGGTTTTCAGACATATGAATAGATTTTCATTGCTGCATTTATTTTATTCTTCTGTAGTGGAAAATTTGGAGAGTGCTCGGTCATTAGCTCTTATTTGCCTCAAAATGTGCCATTGTAGTTTAATATCAACCTGTCAGATAAGCGATCACTGCTCACAAAATAAGGACTGTAATGATTTCTTAGGTATTGTTTTGTCCTTTTTGGGGCCTAGTTTTCAGAATTGCTGAGCAGTTTCAGTTCTTGGAGGAGCCAGGCATTTGTGTGAATGGATGCTACAAAAAGCCAGTTCATGCTACCAAAAAGGTGCTAAAACAGAAAGATGACAGACAGAACTAGCTTTGTACTGAAACTCCTGCTGATTTTCCAGAGAGATTTGCATGTCCTAAGAGAAATCTTTCCAATGCATCTGACAACAGGCAAGGTTAATGCAACGAATGTAACAGTTTAATAAGTATTTGAGAAGTAAGATCAGCTCTTTAAAATTTGTACTTATACAGTTAAATGCTTGATTTATGTGTTATAAATAACACACCTGTGATGATTTAAAGTAATCTTTCTGTGAGCATATAGAAGTGGATGGAGTGGATAGTTAATGTTTATAATTCCTTAAAAAAACCACTTTGGGCAGTATTAGGCTGCTTTATGTATTATTTATACCCTGTGACAAGAATTGGGAAAAGTAATTTCCATTGAACTCAACAGGTGTTTTCTCTTTTACTTCATTCAGGCAAGTTTTTCGCATGTAAAGGTAGAGCACTGGAGTCAGTCAGGCCACTCATCCTAAGTTAATTATGTCCTTAAGTACTTTGCTTTTTCAGAGTTCCTGTGATAAGTGCAGTGCAGGTTCACAAGAATAACCTATTGATTTTTTGTCTTTTTCATAATCATAGTCATAATAGCATGCACATAGCAGAAAAAGGGTGTAATTTGAGGCAGAAATTTTCTGTGTGACCTTGACTATGATCTTCATTCTCCCTTATCTCATATCCATTTTAATTAGCAAGGTAATGCAGCTAGCATCATTTGCTTAACTGAATAAGTATACTCTGTGAGACGGGCTAGGAAGGCTGAATCTCAGGAAAAGAAAGAAAATCTATTTGCGGAAGTTGAACTTATCAGAGGTTCTGAAATACGTTCTAGGATGATCACCTACCCCATGCCTGAATCATCTAAATGATCCTGCGAGTATGACTTCCTTCAATACCTGTGACAACCCCACAGCCACTTTCTTTCCCTTTCTGCCCAGTATCTCAGTTTTCCTGTGATAAATATAGATCTTGCTTCCTCCTTGTAACTTTCTAAGGAATTATAAATCCAAAGTAGTTCGGATGCTTTCTCCAGTTAGTTTAGAGCTTGTCCAAACAAATAACCTTTTCTTCTCTATCTTAACAACTGTGGCTCATAGCTTAACACTATTTTTCCCCCCATGTATAATATCAATAGGTACAAGCAGTTCCTGTTTCTATCAGCTTATTCCTCTGTTTCTAGTTCTGATGTCAAAATTAACACTTTTCCTCAGCATGTCTTTCTGTGCTTCTCTCAAAAATCTGTGGTCCTTTAACCAATTGAAAATATATTTCCTTCAAGTAGTGATGTAGTTTTCCAAGTCTGCTTCTAATATACCTCTGACAATGTTCTCATTATGCTTTTTTTAATCCTGCTGATAGCCATCTGCTGTAGCTAGAATTATGAATTCCAATATGTCTTTAAATTTTAAAAAGGGCTAGAAATAAAACCTCTACTTACTCAAGAAGTCAAGTTTTCAGTGATGGGTCTGAAGCATCATAGTTCCTTAAACTCATACTGAGATAAATTAGAAAACATACAGATCTATTAGAAGGCCATATTTGTTCCTGTAATCTGACAAAAAATATCAACATAGAGAAGTCACTCACTGCAAGTTTTAAGGCTTATTCTTTGTAGAAGTCTACAAATACCTTCTTTTTATGTTTATTGTGCCATTCCTAAGGGAAATTTTTTTAAGCATTTTTTCTCATCCTTTTGCCATAAGGACTGGTGGTGCTACTTCTAGTCAGATGTGGCTGGGTGATATAAAGTGGTTACCTCCAGACCATGGATTGCCAGTAAACAAAACTTCAGTTCATCATATCATCATTTACCATTTATCTCTTCTACAAGCTTTCCCTTGTCTAGCTGCCTTTATTTTTCCTTATCCTCCTGAATAATGTTGTCCTTTCCTCCTTAAATTTGTTAATCTCATTCCTTAACACTCAACTTGGATCACAGTTAGAATTAATTTCCAGTCAATATGCACTGGATTTTTCTCTTCATTTTTTTCCCCCCTTCAGTATCCTAATAAGCAAGGAAATCATGCGTGTTAGTCCCTTTAGAGACCAGAGGTATCATTAAGATATGCAATTAGACACTGAGAGATTATGTATGTAAATTAGGTTCAACTATGTTGAGAGGGAATTGTCCAGGCCTCAGAATAACAATATTTTGGTGACTTATGTTAAAGTCACTGTGAAATAGTATCTGTGAGAAGAGTAAAGATTTAGAGGACTTGAATGAATATAAATTAAAGTATTTCTAGGTGGAGTATATTTGGATGAGTGTTTGATGGTAACTAAGATATATCATTACTTAGCTACTCTAAAGTAAAACATGAGGTATGGTAGAAGTACATTCAGACAGGAAAAAAATATGAAAAGCTAATGACTATTTAGCTAAATAGCTTAGCCAGCATGTAAACAATTTAGCTTGACACTAAACAGGAATACTGTGGTACATGATATATTGCTTCATACTGTTTGATGATTTAGGTATTCCATTGCAGGAGAGCATCCTTTAGAGTAGACTAGGATATGTGCTATAAAAAAATACAAGATTTTACTGATGAAAAAGTAGCAGATATTAAGATGACCAACAGGCAAAACAACCATAAACTTCTGAGTTGCTTATGGGACTTTTTTCAAAACATGGGGTTAACCAAAGCCATGCACTGTTCTACCTCTTCTCTCCTTCTGGAGAGAAGAACTAGCTGATACTTGCAACTTACCCAAGAACTTAAAAATAGTTCCCCAAGACATTTGCTAGTGGGAAGCCTAACAGAAAACAGCTCTAGCTCCTCAGATTTCTAAAATTGCTCTCCATACTGCATGCAGCCAAAAGGTTTATTGATCCATATAACATTTTTTTAATGTGTCGACTCTAGTGAACTAAAACTAATTCACCTTCTTCTGAATTCATTTTAAACACTAGAAAGATCATAAGATTGAAAGAAAAGTTATAAAACAGAAGATTAAACTACTAAAATGTGATTCTAAATTAAATGTAATTGCATTTTTTCCTCTTCAGCTGTTTCTCTACTTTGGATATTTTTTTCGGAAAGCAGCCTAGATCTTCTTCCTTAGTAATGACTACTGAAGTTGAACTTTTCTGTCCCCCTTCCTTCAGTATCAAATCCTTCCAAGTCAGTTTCTCCTAGGGTCACTCCCAAAACCTGCTTCACATGCTGCCATTCAGCGAAAAGCTTGTTAACATACCCTGGGGGTTTCTCTAGTGTCTTTCGTTTTCCTTACCAGCACCATCTTTTTAACTTTAATAAGCTTATTACAGTTTGCAATATTTTTGAGGCTGTTACAACATCTTTTAAGTAATTTATTGTTAGATGTAACTAAGGTTCATCTGTCTTACTTAACTCAATTCACTGCTTGCTCTTGACAGAAACCATATGTGGCATTCATAATGATGTTGACAGAGGCAGTATTCACAGAGCTTTTTCTCCCTCCACCTTTTGTCATTTTGAGGGTTCTGTTCTTGCAGTCATAACCTACAGCTACTAACCTCAACTGTAATCTTGAGTAATATTTGCATCATTACTGTTAGATTGCCTATACAGTGTGGCTTGTAATTATTAGATGTAATGGATGTACAAAGCATAATCTAATTTTGTGTTTTAATGGACTTCAATTGGATTTGCACTGTAAGAAGAGAAAAAATAATTAATTGATGGTAAATAGCCATCTATTTTATTTTTCACTGTGGATGTGCATTTTCTTTATTTTCATGTTCTGCTTTTAGTCACGACCTTTTATGATCTACTCAAGTAGTCAAGTTGAAACAGTTCTGTTTTACCCGATTTTGAGAGGTCACACTGTTGGCGGTGGTTAGCTTTTTTCTTGAAAAGTACTAAATCACCTATGAACATGCAGATAATCAGCCTGTTTGTCTGAAATATTTAATAACTGCTGGAAAAGGAATGCTACTCTATGAAATTGGAGAGGTATTTGCCTGACCCCTTTTTCCTGTTTGAGAAAAGTTACCCTACAAAGCATCTTGGCATATTTCAAACAGGGTATTTATCTTTTTGAAAATAACTATTGACTTTTAGTTTGTAACTTGAGACTAATTAAATAGGTCTGAGCTTCTGAGTCAAGCCCTCTTAGGTTAATGGGAAAAAGGGTGTTTCATTGACTAAGCTGCTAAGTGTGGCTTTGGAAAATGTATTATTTTCTTTGTTCTAGTAAACATTGCTTTTATGACCTTAGAAATTCAGGACTAGAATTGTAGAGCAATGTAGTCACTTAAGGATGCAGTTAGTAGCTAGGAATGGTAATTTGTTTATTCTCTGCAACACTGAAGAGCAATTAAGGTGCTGTTTAACTGTTAGTTGGAATTAATCTCTATGCTGTAACTCACCTACAGAGGTATCTAAATCAGAAAAGCAGCCAGTACCTGGTCAAAAGCTTTGGCAATAGAACATTCAATTCTGTGTTAAATTGGCATGATGGTCCCTGACTCAGCTTTGGCCTTGGCCAATTTTTACTCTTCTAGAGGGAGTGGCGAATCATTCTCCTGAGGCATTTGGATGCAAAAATACTCTTTGGAGGCAAAAAGACTAAGCCAGCAGAGACCATGCCCTAACACCCTCTGGTCCTGATGCTAATTTACTATCATGTAGATGTAGCCCTTTCCTCCTGAAGCTATACCCAAGTCGGCAAATGTTGCCAAGAAGAAAAAGAATGGAAAAATAACAGGCTTATGAAACTTGCTGGCTTCTAGGTCAGAGTGACCTCTCGTCTGATCATCTTGGCAGGAGAAGAGTAAGCTACAATCTACCACATCCATGTAGCCCTACCCCAGGCATAAGTAATTTCAAAGTGAGAGTAACTGAACTTCTCCAGCTGGCAGGAATGTGACACTGTACCTTCACAAGACCTATGGTGTCACTGAGATAGATGTATTTCACACACATCAGATGATTCAATACTTCTGAATACATGGCTTCTTGATCAAAAATACAGGTTAAAAATTTCTCTAATTTTATTTAATTCAGTGTTTGCTTAAACCAAAAATGGATAAAAGCTGGCACCAGACTTCAGGGTTCAACTTATAGTGATTCACATTGTTTTGTATTTACTCATATAACTCAAAAGAATAATTCCTATTGACAATTTTGACAATTTTTGTGATTTTTTTTCTGTTCAAGAAGCACCTTAGTTATCTCAGCAGGTGAAACTCAGCAGGTTTCAGAATGAACCAGGTGGAAAGACTAATAAAAGAATAAAAGTAAAATGGACAGTATGTGGGATAGAGAAGTCAACTAGGAAATAAAAGTTTCAAAATATCTGTTTTACATCTTACATGTAACAGTAAAAAAACCCAAGCTTATCTTGCAGTGGAAAAGAGAAGTTACAATTTAAAATGTGGTCCCATCTCTCCTTATAAGCCATGTTCTCACATCAGCGGCCTACCACAAGGTAATGAAGCACTCCGAAAACATGACTTAGATATAATAAAAAAAATGAAGAGGCAACACTGTCCAAATTCTATTCTGTTCTTATCTCCAGTAAAGTTTGGCACCTAGCATAAATTTATAGTCACTCCAAATAAACAACCAACCTCTAAAAGAATTTGGGAAAACAATAACACATAAGCAGCAATCACCAAACGTAGCCATCACCAGAAACTATGCTAAGGAGAAAAGGGACAGTGAGTTTATGGAAGACTCAACCTCAAAATGTAGCTTACAGCAGCAGAAGAATGTCATGTCAGAAATAGATAATAAAATTTCATGCTGCCTTCCAGAAATATCAGTACATACACAGAGAGCTTCCTAAAGTAAACCATCACATTGTCTGTTGTGTCTACCTAATCACCATCATCATGGTTCACACTAACTTAAAGGTGTTTTGATCTCAGGGATATCAAGGGAACTAAGACAAAGCCACTGAGATGCCTAACTCCCAGGTGTCATTTTGAAACCTGAGTTAGGCACCAAAGTGTTCATATATGTTGCGGGCAAATGGAGATCTCACCTAGGACTTAGTAGTCAGCACATGAAGAAGTAATCAATCACCTACATTAAGTAACGAAAAACACTAAAAAGATATTACTGAAACCCTACTTCTCTCAGGGTGTAGACACTTCATTAAGGTAAAGTTTCAGGCCCATAATCTTTTCCATAGGGAGGTATCATCCACTTCTCTTGTTAAAGCTGTGCATGATGGAGGAAGAGGGAATCCAAAAAGGAGCATGACTATAGCACGACAGTTTAAAAGGAGTGTATTGGGTTAATTTCCCACACTGAGGACTATTTTTATCTTTCACACAGCACCTACTGTAGCTGGTATATTAAGTCTTCATGTGCTTCGTACGACTACAAACATTACAAATCATCAGCTTTGTATTTGGTCTTTCAGAAACATTTCCGTGATGAACTTTCTCTCTTCAGAGGACTGGCAAGATTTCCTTTCCCTGCATCTAAGTCCAAGGTGGCACTTTCCAGCTTTTTCAAAGAGCAAAATACAGTCAACAGGAAAAATAAGAACATTTTGCTTTCATGGAAAAATCACTGTCTACCAAGCATAATTTAAGGTGAGAATTTAAACAAATACTGCCCAGACGGATTAATAAAGGCTTCTTATTTCAATGTAGTAGTTTACCTTGATTAAGAACAAAATTAACTTAACAGAAGTAAAAATGTAGTTCAAACTCCAATATAATTTCAAAGGCAGCAAATTGTATTAGACAAGCTCTAAAACAGACTTCAGTCAGAGAACTGATTGAAGTCCTTCATTAAAAAAGTGCCCACAAATTTTCTTGTCTTTTTCTCCTCTAGGATGCTCCTAACTCCTGTTTTATTGGCCTTCTTCGAGATGTTCCAAGTGAGTGACAGCCCAGTGACTATGTGATTAAGCAGGTCTAAAACTTAATGAGCCAGTGAAATTTCAGCTACTGAAAAACATCATTGCTTTTGGACAATGTTTCAAAGGAACTCACTCACTAATACAATTGTTAGATGGAGATTTAGAAAGTCTAATATATTAATCTTATTAATATAGCTGCGGAGAGGGAGAGAGAAAGAGAAAGAAAGAAAGGAAGAAAGGAATGAAGGAAGGAAAAGAAATAGATAAATTAAGAGAGACAAATGGAAAAAAAAAGAGAAAGAAAGAGAGGAAGGAGAGGAAAGAAAGAAATAATTCAGATCTGAAAGTTAGGTTTAAGTTATTGATTTAATAAAAGAAGGTAAAATAGTTGAAATTAGCAATTGAAATGCTCAGGTGTTAAAAATTTGCATGATGACATTGAATTTAAAGTGGACTGAATAATTTGCAATCTGTAAAAAAACTATTTATTTTTATCTTTCCAAAAATAAAAGTAATAGAAGAGTAAACTCCATAAGCCAATACAGAGAAAACCAAAAATCAAGAAGAAACTATAAAGGTAATTAAGGATTCTGACAGCTTGTCACGTGCTAAGAAAGACTAAAAAAAATATTTTAATTTCCATAAGGGAAATATGTTAAACTTTCTTAAATGATGGTGATAACAGGGACATAAAAACCAGACTTAATAGTTACAAAACTAGATTTGTTTTTCTGGGTTTTGTTTGTGTTTATTTTTATTATAAGGTGACATGTGCTGTAAACGGAATACTCAGTGAATTATGTGAAGAATTTTGGCAGTGTTAGAAAAAAGTGTTTAGGTTAAAAAATGTCTTGGGAGCCATAACAAATAAACAGTGTTGGAAAATATCCATAGACATAAGCTTAGCACCCTTAAAATCTGTCAGTAGTAAACTGTAGTCCAGCATTCTGGGTAGTAATATTTATTTGACAAGACTAAGACTTAATAAGAACATTTTCTTTACTAATCATTTTAGCAGTAATTGAAATATACATAAAATAAACTCCTACATTATACAAGTGTAAAATACATGTTAAACTATTTGCCTATTTTCACTGAAATATTGCTAGATATTCCAAAACTTATGGCATATAGGTTTATTGTGATGACAATACTGACAGTAATTCTTTTTCATCTAAAAATTTGAGTTTACCTAAAGTATTCTGTTTGGAACATACAACACAATTTTTTCTCTGCCTTTGGGAGCTTGATGTGGAGATGAATATAAACATCCAGTTCCTGGACACCAACTCCATTAGGCAAAACACCACAAAAGAAGAATAGAGGTGAGTATTGAACTGAAGCAAAGCTTTTTGAAGCTATTAGTGACTCATGGTATTCTTTATCATTTTGACAAAGCCAAATGGTAAATTTAGGCCTTAGGTTTCAGGAAAAATTTCAGGTTAATTAGAACTTATCAGAACAAAAACTTTAGGTGGTTGTCAGTCTGTGGGACAATTCAGCTGCATCACAGCTGGTTTCGACCGGCGTCAGAAATAAGACAAAAACCATCACGTATTCTAGTAATTTCTAGCTGATGAGATTATTTTGAACTATTTAAATTGAATTTAGCTATATTGTGACCAGAGAATCAGGAAGTTCAAAGTGCACAGGTAATGTCTTCACAGACTGTCTTGCTCTATATGTCTACTAGCACTAGCCAGGTATAAGCTTTTAACTGTCAGTTTGATGTTATTTAGAACATCAAAAATACCAATTTCCCAATGCTGTGAGTAGCTTTGACTCCAAATGTTGTTACATTTTCTTCATAAAACCTCAGCCAGTAGTGGGGAAATACATATTCTCTCACACAAAATAAGTCACTCTATAATTTTATCATTTTTTTAAAAAAACAAGGGTATATTGACGAAAGTTGAGATTTTTTTCAGGGGAAAATATGAAACCACATTTTTTGAAAGCATTCTTTTGAAAGAATAGAGATTTAATTTAGAAGGTTCTGGTGGAATATCGTAGCATAACCACAACTTCTATGCAATTCCAGCAAATGTGATTACCCTTTGGGGTAGTATCCTTTGTCTACTTCTGATGTGAGTAACTAGTTTGTCTCTTCCCAAAATCTAGAATCACCATAAAACATCTACAGCTTCAATACTAGGATCATTTTTACATCATAAAACCGAAGCTGAAAGTCTTCTTCTGACACCACTGTGCACTCACAAAACGGCTACCTACCCCTGAAGGCTATACCAGTAGACACTTTACCTGGGCATAAAACAGGCAAAGGGTTGGTTTTTTGGTCTTGTAGCCGGCTGGTAGGGCCAGGCAGGTGTGCATACAGCTGATCCCTCACACCACAATGAAGTGGTCACATCCAGACTGTCTCTCTACTGACCCTCAGGCTGCTCCTGGATGTTGCCTGGGAATGTGGTGCCCGGGCTGGCATGAAGCACCATGGACAACCACACTCCGGTGCTCAGATCCATGCTCTAGCCCTGTTTAGTTGACTAGTACAGATACAGCTATGGAGCCACAGTAAAGCAAAGACAAGTGAAGTGAAATGAATAATACAATGAATAAGAGCAGGTAGAAGACAGGTGTTCCTCCCAGTCCAGTCCCTGAGGTGAGGCATTCCGTTCACTAATGAACTACATATGGTGCACATAAAAATCTGCAATGGCATTGAAATTATTTGAGTTGTGTCACCCTGCCTTTGATACCAAAATAAAAAAATTATGTTCCAAGGAAGGCCACGTGGGCCTGAACTTGCCTTCTGTTGACTTCGCTCAGGATCCTTATTTAGCAGGGAAGGCAAGTGCCGGCCATCAGGCTCACAACTGCACATTGAAGCCAGTCAGACACATCCCTCCATCCTTGTTATTTGAAAACTACATATTGTTAAAAAGGCAATTGTTAAACTGATGCTATTGTGCCTAAAGAGTCCTTGAAGAACAACTAGCTTTTAGACAAAGAAGAAAAGTTTGCTTTCTGCCATTAGTATCTTTAGATAAAATTAATTCTTGGGAAATCAGCTCTGTCCAGGACTCCCAATTGCTTACATGCTGCTTAATCACTTCTGTTCAAGACCTGTTGAATAAAAAAATAAATTGCACTTAATATATAATCAGATTTTAAGTTAAGTATTTTTTCCTGTAGTGGGAAACTTCTCTTTAATATTCTCAATTTTGCTATTACTTTGCAGATCCATCCCATAGGGAAATAAGTTAAAGAAAACAAATAGTCAACTCTCTCATGTCCCTCTATACATGGAAATGCTGCTCATTAAAAAAGATTATGAACTATTAATTTGATGATTCTGTAGTTCTACAAGATAAAGTAGGGAAAAGAGGAGGAAAATGTTTTTTAAGGAAAGTACTTTTGTCCTTCCTTGATGTAAATACATTTTGTTGTGACAATTATCTTTTAAGAACTACAGTCATTGATGTGTGAATGACTTTTCCTAGTCTTGGAAAGATTTCACAGTAATTTTAACAAGACCTTTATATCTTAAATGTAATAGATTACCCAATACCTTTCAGAATAAGTAATTTTGGAGTTAAAATTATATATCCAGAAGAGAATTTTTCTATTTTCTATTTCTATGACATTTATTTTGACCTTTCACATTTACAATGAATCTTTCTTTCTTGCTGCTCTGTCATGAAGCACCATTCTTGTGAACACTAGAAATCGTTCTACTCATTACCAGTTCAAACTAGGGACATTTTTTGAAAACATCTATCTGGAGGATAATGTTAGTTCAATTATTGTATTGGAATACATTTTGATTGCAAGATGCAATGTAACCAGTCTCATACCAATTTCCGCTGGCAACTTTCTTGTTGCCTATAAACCTTGAAAAAGACTTCAAAATTTAGAAGTCAATAACAACAGGAAAGCTTTTGTGAGATGAAATGTTTCTCAAAGTGTCTCAAAGGCTGTTTTATTTTTCTACACAATGTGTAGTAATTTTCACTCCATCTTATATTTCCACAGAAATCTATATTTATTCTATATAGAATTCATATGCCACGATAATACACTCTGGAATAACATTTTGTTTTGTACTCTGTTTTGCTTTATTATCTTCTGTAAGGAAAAAAAATGCATGTGTTGTTTTCAAAACTTTATTACAAGGAAAAGTCTCTTGAAATGCTATTTTTGCATCAGTGGAGAAAAACATGAGCTTTAAAAGATGTATATATTTTGCAAAATAGAGAAGTGCATGTTTTCTAAATCTTGTTCCACTTCATTGGCCTTCAGTCACTTATTTTTCAACCTCACTTGTGCTTCTTTAGAGTCACTGTTGAAGAGATTTGTGATAACTAATAGATACTCTGTGGGCCTTTCTGCTACTTGATGTAGTGCTTAGTATAATGTTTTTGGATGAAGTTTGCTTTATATGCGACTAGATAATTTACTTGGGTAACTAATGAATATACTGCATGTACATTAGGCACCTGGCTTCTCTGAAGTAACACTTCACAGTTATCCCTTTTTAACCCATTTAAAACATGACATCCCTTACTGAAACAGTAATTGAATAGTTTAGAAAATCTGCAGTACATAAAATCTGTATGTGTTGGCTGACATTTAAAACTTGAAAGAACTTCACTTGCTATGACTGGATAATAATAATGGGAACTGCTAGCGGAGATTCCTACCCCACGCAGCTGGAAGTATTCCCATCTGTGTTTGACAGCTCAGTAGGTCAGGCACTGGCTTGAGACTTGTAATTATTTCCTTTGTCACAGTCTTTCAGTATGACCTTAGGAAGGCTATTTTTCCCTCTCTATGCCTTAATTTCCACTCTGTCTTTTCTATTAAGCTTGTCAGTTTGTGGGTTGGAATTGTCTCTTACTACATGTTTATACAGTACCTTAGGGATCTTGATATACTCCCACAACGCTGTTAACAGTAATAGATAATAGCATCAAGAAGTTCTGCAAGAAAGTAGGGAAAGATTTATGAATGACGTCCTGAGGTCGGTGGTTTCATGTTAAGCAGCAAAGATTTATAACAGCATAAATAATCATACACTCCCATTTTCATGCATTCCATGCCATGCCATGCCATGCCATGCCATGCCATGCCATGCCATGCCCCATGCCAGCACAACTATTTTTAAGGTCATATGATGGACCAGACTAGAAACTAAGTCAGTGAGTGGTTTTGGAGCTTTTTTCCTGACACAGAGCCATACAAATTTGTTGGGGACATTGACAGTGGGTTTGAGTGCACCCTCAGCGAGTTTGCAGATGACACCAAGCTGTGTGGTGCAGTTGACACTCTAGAGGGACGGGATGCCATCCAGAGGGACCTTGACAGGCTTGAGAAGTGGGCCTGTGCAAATCTCATGAAGTTCAACAAGACCAACTGCAAGGTCCTGCACATGGATCAAGGCAAACACCAGTATCAATACAGACTGGGGGATGAAGGGATTGAGAGCAGCCCTGCGGGGAAGGACTTGGGGGTACTGATGGATGAAAAGCTTAATATGAGCCACCAATGTGCATTTGCAGCCCAGAAGGCCAACCGTATCCTGGTCTGCATCAAAAGCATCATGTCCAGCAGGTCGAGGAAGGTGATTCTGCCCCTCTACTCCACACTCATGAGACCCCACCTGGAGTACTGCATCCAACTCGGGGGTCCCCAACATGAGGAAGACATGGATCCGCTCGAGCAGGTCCAGAGGATGGCCACGGAGATAATCAGAGTGCTGGAGCACCTCTCCTATGAGGACAGGCTGAGAAGGTTGGGGTTGTTCAGCCTGGAGAAGAGAATGCTCCTGGGAGACCTTATATCAGCCTTCCAGTACCTAAAGGGGGCCTACAGGAAAGATAGAGAGGGACTTTTTACAAGGGCATGTAGTGATAGGACAAGGGGTAATGGCTTTAAACTGAAAGAAGGTAGATTTAGA
>JAVJGG010000017.1:15737527-15763104 GCA_035590195.1 Aviceda cuculoides | reverse complement strand
CCCCCCCCCCCCCCCCCCCCCCCCCCCCCCCCCCACAGAACTTTATACAAGATGATACTACAGTTACCATTAACAAGGCAAGGAGTGTAGCTGAGTTAATCAGATACTAAATTAGGGCTCAGGGAAATTTGGTCTTATTCCCAAATCTTCTCCAAGTCTATTTGGTGACTTTGAACAAGTCACTTCCATCGAAGCGTTGGTTTCTCCACATGCAGACTGAAGATGCTCTCTCATGTATCATGTCTTGAGATTCACAGATGGAAGGAGTATTACTATAATGTTAATCTTTTTTCACAAGGCCCTTATTGCAGCCATGTGCCAGTTGGTGCCAAACAACTGACTGGTGGGTTATAGCTATTTAACACTGATGCTAGGGCATAGAAACATCCCAACAACCACATGAAAGAAATATTTATTGCCAAGATTATAAATATTCTCTGCAAAATATTTAGGAATGCTTCATGTGAAATCTACCCCGGAAATGTCTTGGTCTCAAAGTGCCACCTTAGCACAATATGAAATGAGTGAGAAAAAAATGGTTATTACTGAATGCTTGTTTCATCCTCAGAAATCATAGACAGATGGGGCAAACATGACCCTCACCAGATGCTGAAAAACTGCAGAATTCCCCAACCTCTTGGAATGAGTTTACCATGCATCATTATCGCAGGATTCCCTTCTGCAGGGAAAGAAAGAAAGAAGATCTAGAAATATTTCTTTTTTGTCCATTACCTAAATTCTCCTTCCACGTCTTATATTCCTATTAAATAGCTCATATACATACACAGTGTTGACAGTTTTGACACAGTTCATGCATGGAGCAGTCCCAGTCTCATATTAAATAGACTCATTGCCTAGAAGCGACCTCAAGAGGTTATATGATTATATCTCTAGTTCATGGCAGGATCGGTACATGGCAGATGTTTGCTGAACCTGTTCTTAAAGACCTCCCGTGATGGAGATTTCAAAAGCTCCTATGCACTTCAGTGCCCATTTGCTGTAATAAAAATCTCTTTATGCAGAGCTCATATGGCAAAAGGATGGGATATTTAGTCAAAATGGGAATATGAGGTTAATACATGGAGAATAATTTAAGGTAAGACAGAATTTACTTCAACAACTAATTTTGCAAGGTTCTTGGGTAAACTCGACCAAACATGTATTGTATTAACTAAACATATGCACAATCAGTGAATGGGGAAGAGCCTATTTGTATTTATTCATTTACAATGGACCATTTTCACTAGAAAATAAGCAAGGACAAATTTTAATAAAAAAACCCAGCTTTTATTATCCACAAAGGAAAAAAGCCCATTTTGCATTGCATAAGCTGAAAAAATATATTAAAATAATTATTTTAATTGTAAACATCCTGCATCTCAGTACCTTTTAATTTCATAAAGTCCAAGTCACTCCAACTTCTAAGACTTTTTAGAGTATAATAAAGTATTTGTTCTAGCAAGAATCCACAGGCTTACATTTGACATGAAAGTTTGTGGGGCGGAAATACGAGAAACATTACATAAAATAGGCAAAGAGTACAGGAGACAATGAGATGAAGAAAAGGAACATCTTTCATTTTTAACCTTACAGATTACAGATAAGATACCAGGCATATTAATCTTTCAAAGTAGTTCCTCACTCATCTCCAGGAATGACATATGTCATCAAATCTCAGTGGCATGCTCTGTGATGTAATGTATTTCATTTAGCACAAGGAGGACCTCTCCTGTCTGTCCGTGAGAAAGTTGTGAGAGCTAGAGATGAAACATGTTGGGATTCATACCAGCTCCCCTCTGCCTTAGCAGTGAAACCTTGCCAGTCTTGCCACTGTGGGAGAGGGAACAGCAGACACCCGGACTCAGAGAGCAGTGAGCAAGCGGACATGAACAGCCCAGTGCTTCGGGACATACATCTGAAAAGTAGAGTCTCTAAGCTTGGTCCTACGACTATTTTTTGAGTTGCACTTCACAGGGTTTGCACTGCAAAAGACCTTATGAAGCAGCAACCAGAACCCTGAGCTTACCCAAACCCAGAAAGCCACACTATAGGGCTTCTTTTCTCTTGCTTTCCCTCCAGCCTTCCTACTCTTGTTAACTCCATGAATTTTTTGTTGCAACCCCAGCAGACTGCATGGAGGATACCCTTAGCCTGCCTAGCCTTTCGGCAGCAGCACTCTCCCAGAAGATATTCTTGAATTCCCTCAGGTCAAGCAAAATGCATGACCTATATCTCCTCAGTAATTGCTCTAGTGGGCATCAGAGAGAATTATGCCTTGCTCTGACTCATGCAGACAAGACAGCAGAAGCTAAGAGCTCAGATGTCCCTGTAATCGATGCATTTTAGTAGTTGATATCCAGTTAGCTTGCAGGTTTCTTGTGCGCCAGACTTCCAAGGAGCTCTTCCAGGTGTTTCATTCTCTTGGTCTGAATCACCATCCTGAAGCTCAGGTTGTGTTGTGAAGCCTAGGGGACCCACGGGGCTTTTGCAGATGTAGCTTAACTGCACCTAACTGGACCCAGGTGGTTAAAAGTGAGGTAAGAAGATAGCAGCTTGATATGCTCTGTAATGTGTGCCACAGTTTTGGTCCCCCTGTTCATACCCTGGTTAAATTCTGCCTCTGGAGCAAGTATCCCCCATTCCTGGTGCTGGTCTTAGTCTTCCAGTTGCAACAATTGAACTTGACCTGTTTCCTCCCTGAGCAAGTGCCGGGCTTTCTTTCCAAAGAGAACTGGGGTATGTGACAGAGCCAGCGCACAACCTCCACATCACCAAGTCATCATCAGAAGCAAGTTTGCAGGTACCCTGTAGCACCCACCTGCCCCACAGTACCCACCATGGTTAGCCCTCTTCTCCCATCATCCTTCAGTCAGTTATAATTGTGTACCGAGTCTTCAAGTCACTGATGTTTGTTTTGATCTGGTATTCTTATACCGGTGGAACTGGGGAAAAAAATTGTCAATTCTGGGTGGGAGGTATGGTGCATAGATAGTGTCAGATACTCACCAGTTCACCTAGGACAGAAAATCCAGCCTCTACACATTGCAATTACTTGTGCAAGAGAAATTAGATTGTTTTTCTTGTGCTTGTATAATCCTTTTATCTTGTTCTTGTTCAACTCACTTCTTCAGTCTTTTTTTTAATTTTTTTTTATTCCTTCCAAGATCACTCAGTTAGGCCCCAAGGAGGGGATTGCTTATAAATATTTAGAAATCTATTTGTTTGCTAGAAAATAATTTCTTTCCAGCTACAACACTGAACAAAGTGAAACTGTCACATCCTGGATCTCATACACTCTGTAATGCTGTTCTGCCATGGCCATTATTGCACCTTGTCTTCCTATATTGTATTGCATCTTTCAAAACCCAAGATTCAGATGATTTCATGAAGTATAAACTGCTATATATGTTAACAATTTTAAAATGTATGTTTTAGACAATCTGGTAGAATTAGTCCCTAAAAGGAGTTCAGACCAAAAAAAAAAAAGTATATTCTGCTAAAACCAACATCCTAAAAAAGCCCACAAACAGCATATAAAAACGCACAGTGAGGATTTATATAACCCACACTTCTCATTATGTATACTTCCTTGAAATTAATTATTCTCTTACAGTTAGCAATTAAAATGAACATACAGATGTTTAGAAGTTAGTGGAAGCTCTTCAGGTACAGCACTTAATGATTTCTGCAATATATTTACCTGTCATAAAATGTTTATAGCACATGGATCAATTAAAGACATATTTTTGTTAGAATTAAAAATAGGCAAAGCAAACCGGCATCTTGCTCTCCTCCAGTTGCGAGTTTAACTTTGAGAAATACAATAATCCAATGTCTAATATTTTACAAAACAACAACAACAAAAAGTAGTCTTCTATTCTTATCAATTTATGGTTTAATACTCACAATAACTGGTTATAAACTATATTCATAGTGGGGAAGAATCCTGATGAATCTTCCACCTAGGCAGCCAACTCATTTTAGATTCAAGCTTTTTTTCCATTTAGTGTAGTGTATAAGTTTCATACTGGATAGCAAGACAAGAATGATTTACAAAAGTGTACTTAAGAACAGTGTTCTTTGAATAACTCGTATTCCTGCTTTTGAAACAGATCTAATTTTATTTTTCCTACTTTCCGAGATTTAAGTTTCAAATATACTCCACTCAGTATTATTTTGTCTACTTAGAAATCTCAGTGAGATAGTTTTCTTTGCTTATTTTGTCCACTTACAGCACAATTCATTTCACAGTAGCCACTTACTTAGGTAAGTACTCTCCATTACTTTTCTAGGCTTTCTAACTAAAGATGCTGTAGAGAAAAAGTGTATTTTATTTGTTTTCATCCTAAAATGTGTTCTTAAGATGCGTCTGATGAGTATCCATGACCACAGTGAAAGATGACACAAGCTTAGATGCCTAATTTTGATATGGCTACAATGAGGTGACATAAATCCCATTTTGTATGTGCCTTTGAGAGAGGATTACTCTTCAACTAAGCACAGGAGACAGACATGCAGAAAACAAAGCTTTTCCTTGAAAATCCCTTGCAGCCCTCCCTTTGGATAGGTAAGGCAATACAACACTACCCGACTGAGTTCTCAAGTGAGCAACCTCTGCCACCTTTCATTTCTTTACTACTGTTTGCTCTGTAATAATGCTGACTCAGAAAGGGATGATTCTTAGGAAAAAAGTATTTCCAGTGCTTTCACCCACTATTTGGCAAAGAGGTGCAGAAAGAGAAGAGTAATGGTATGCAATGTCTCTTCTTTCCATAACACTACAAAAATCCCTGTTAAAAAGTTGTTTATTTTTAAAAACAAAACAAAACAAGCATCTGGCCCACTTTTGCAAAATTTAGATGAAATTACGTAAAGGGTAAGAGTCTAAAGGGCAGTAGAGTTTAGGGGAGTCAGAGGCAGGAAGTGCATAATAGCAAGGGCTCTGGGGTAGGTCTTGCTGTTTATCAGACATACAAATATATCAAGAAGTAATGACACTGAACGTTCACATGGTTTGTTGCATTTTAAAACAGAAGCTACAGGCTACACATGAAAATACAGAAAGCTTTTAGTTTCTTTGCTACCTGCTTTAGTATATTTATTTTTTGTACCTTTATTAAATATTTATTTTTCATCTGTATCAATTTTGTCCACGTGTGGCTTATCTTTTCTAATACTGGCAGATACACTGAGCTATTTTTACCTGTTAGTGGGCTCTAGATAATGTAACCACTAAGCAAAGAAACTAAAGTTTCATATTCTATGTGAGAATTGCATATTCATAACATGGACAGTGGCAACATTAAGATGTACTATTAGAAACTTAATGAACACTTAACAAAAATAAATTAATTAGGCTACCACATTGTCCAACAGCAGGAACTATTTTATAAATGTATCCAAGCACTAAAGTGACATGAAGTAGAATGTGAAAGCTTATGGAAAGGGATGTTCATTGAACAAGTACAGCCAAGGTTCTCTGAAAGAGAGTAGAATATTTGTCAATGTGTAGCTCGCAGTTAAAGGCACTGGTTTGTACCTGCAAAGCTTTAAAAAGTCTTGCAACAGGAGACACTGCTGATATTCCTAATCTACACTGCTGTGAAACTGATCTCCAGAGGAGCTTCAAGCTAATAAATAAAAATTGCAGGGATTGATACCAGTTGTTCTTCCCAGATCTCTCTGAATTGATGCACTTGCATTTACAGTTATGCCAATGTAAAACACCCCATGCATAGCACTGTGGAAAGTCAGTATGCTCTTCTGTAAACATCAGCTATGCTAAACCAAAACCAATGTAAGCCTTCCTTTGAGGGAATAAGGGGATAAATGTAGACTCCACTCCACTATCTCCACTGTTCCTATCAAGTAAGTGGCCTTAGAGAAGTTATAGCTGGCACTGGAAGAGGGAATAGAAAATACCCTACGCTGCAAGCCCCACTGTGCTTATTTTCTTCACATGTGTTCACGCTGCCACGCAGGTTAAAGAGAGTAAAGCTATGGCCGGCCCCAGCAGATTTCGGCCTGCAGCCCACGAAGTGGGGACGATGCAGCTGGCTGTGCTGCTCAGCCAGGGGAGGGAGCCGACCCCCTTGGCCGGCCGGGGCTCTCCAGCTGGCCCCAAAAAGATGCCTTTCACACAGATGCCAAGATCTGCCACAGGCATATCACTTTCAGGACACAAGAAACAAGATATTTTTCTCAGAACTCATTGTGTGTCTTTGCTGAGGGATAGTGAGCGGAGGCTTCTCTTCACAAGTAATACAGGTGACCAGGAGTCCTCAAAGGCAAATCTTTCTGGGTGCCCAGTAAAAAGGAGTGTGAAATCTTACTACTGAACAGCAATATTCCTGCTGTGCTAGAGATAAACAGTGGTGTATACTAAACTGTGCTATTTTCTCCCTTTTTCTTCCCATACTGTATTAATAACCCCATGAAAGAAAATGAAACAGTTTTTTTTTCCTGCATCCTGCTGCCATTATTTGCCAACCATCAGTCCAAACACTCCATCCTCAGCCTGAGCAAACCAAAAGCTTCTCTCTTGATCATAGCAGAGAGAACTCCACCAGAGGAGGAAGCTTAAGGAAAACTTTCTGTAACACTGCCCCTTCAGAATAACAAACATTAGAATCTTTTTTAATTAACTATCTGTCTGACTTTTGTTTGGGAGATGATATGGTGAAAGTCAGTGAGTCATTATGAAACTTAAATTAATTGAGATTGTGCTACTGTAAGGATTCTTGTTTCTGCTGCTGGCAAAATTATTAAGAGTAAACACATCATGAACTGTGTCAGAGACATGCAAAATTACTTAAATTACTCAAAGGGACAGAAATAGAGAAAATCTTAATCTAAACCTTCCTCCTTTTTATTACTCTACCACACTAATCCATTTTACTAGTGCTTCTATGATCTGCAATGATTGCCAGTCCATGAATTGTCAGTTAAACAAATAATTTCAAATAAATAATGTGACTTTTTAAATTGGCATTTTGCATCCCAGTGGAGCTCTCTAATTAGCAATATGTATCTTATATTTGCGGAAATATGCCAGCATGATGTACAGTCAGTAAACAAAAATGCATTTAATAATAATTGGTGAGAATATGTGCATTGCGAATCTATTTCACAGTATTATATATCTTAAAAAATTAAGAATCAACTGATAGCTATGACTGAATACATTACAACAATAACAATGAAATACATTACAGTAATAGCAGCAACAAGAATACACTGGTAGGGAAACAGAAAGAAAAATATTATTGGACTAGGAAGAGGCTACTCTTCTTCCTATTTCCAGTTCAGAAGTACGACTGACATTGGGAAACTATTAATTCCTAATGTCTTGTTCAACCTATCTGTACTACCCAATTATGAACACATCTATTCCTCTAATTTATTATCAGAATTTTGATTTGTTTTTATTTTTAAATAAACATAATACTTCCCAGTTTCTTGGAACCTGGTGATAAAGTGCATTCTATGTAGAATATGATATATAGACAGAATATATGTAGAATATGATATATAGAACATGAACTGACCTTTTAAGGCCAAGTTCTGTTTCTGTTATTAGTCTGGCTTAGTATTGCTGCAGTTATCTCAGCGGCTCTATCTACACCATATGAAGCTATATGCTATGAGCTAAAGAACTGTGTAATGTATTAAATAATTGCATCTGACTGAGATTTTTTTTTTTATTAAACTAATTTGCATTGGAAAATGCCAATTTTCAGTGGAAAACATCCATCCCACAATATCCATTAATTCAATGCTTGAAGGACTCCCTAAGTTATAGTCTATTAAAAGCAACTTCAAACAGGAAATTATAACCTCTTATCCATGCTTGTCATAGAAAGCTTAAATTACAAAGAAAGAGTTACATTAGAAGTTAAGAAAATTGTCTAATGGTAATAATAGTGAAGTTCTGACGTGACCTACCTTAAAATGCTGTGTGGCTTTGTCATCGCAGGTCTTTAAAAGAAACTGGAAAAGCATTTCTCAGGAATGCTCCTGTCCTGGGGTAGGGAATAGACTGTATGATTCACCAAAAGCTCCATTGGCTCCTCTATGGGTATTTCATTTTATAACAGAAAAATGAAAGAACAAGTTACCCAACTTAAGGTACAATGAAAATGAAGCCCCCCATTATACTCCAAGGGAGTATATAAACTCTTGGGGAAACAACCATTCTGGCACTCACATGGCCACTCGAACATCAGCTCCTTGGTACAAGTGGGCACTTGCACTCAGGAGCAACGTACCTCAGATATGTGCACCAGCTTTTAGACCAGATACTCACTGCGGTACGGAGGTGCAGGTAACGTTACCAAAGTAGTACATCACATAGCACGGAGCTCGGAACTGCTAGTGTCAATGATGCCATTTACCCTTACAGCTATTGCTTCCTAGTGGTACCCAATGGAAAGGTTTCATTGTGGTTTTGACTTTTCTGGACTTTCCTATGTATGATTTCAAATGCACGTGCACCTATAAAGCCAAAGCAAAACAGAAACATTAATGCGGTTTTTGTGTATTTCCCTGTAATTTTCATGAAATGCAGAAGAAAACACCGGCCAGATAGCTCTCAAAATGTTCCCTAGATTGGTCACTGATTCCCTGGGCATAAGACAATGAACCAGTAAAGAGTAATGCTAACAGGTGGAATACAAATTGAACTATTAAGTTCATTGAGACTTTTATATTAGAAAATAAAATTACATTAATTGCTATGCAAAAGAAGCTTTATGTTTTCCATCATTTATTTGCTGACATTGGCCAGTTTAAAAAGTACAAGGAGTAAAGTAAAAAGAGATAATGAAGTCTTTCAGAATAATACTGCTAAAAAGAATTTTTAGTGCAGAAAACCCAATCAACCTTAAAGGAAAGGATGGGCTAATAAAAAATAAAAAAGAATCAGCATGAAATTTGATCATAGTGGGATGGTTGGATAGATTAACTATCATGAAGTGAAATTAAAACATAATAAAGTGTTATGAGCAGGAACTTTCTGCTGGAAAATGTATTAAATTTCACGTGCTTTATCCATGCATAAACAGATTTTGGTGACCTGACCTCCTGCATTTCTTTTATGGTTAGTATAAAGCTTTGAAGTGTGCCAGCAATTAGGGTCATGAAGAAAGAGAAAAATAATAGAAGTGTGGGAGGACAGGTTCTCTCAAGAATGCATTTTCACAGCTCTGAACACAGAAAATAATTGCTAGTTGAGCATGGCCTTGTATTTTTAACTTCAGAATGAAATAAAGAAACAGCAAAAGGTATTTTACCTTTGATGAACTCCTATTTATTTCCAATTTAGGACTCTTACAAGTAGCAGCAAACCCAAAACCATGATAATGTGTATGAATAACTTTTTTTAGTTGAGAAATCTTCCTAGTAATCTCCTTTGTCTTTTCACAAGATCTTTTTTTCTTCTGTTAGTGTTTTATGTATTTTTAGCAAACTTCTATCACAGTAGGTTTTTTTTCCCACAGAAAGGCGGATCTTCACTCATTGGATATGTGTTTAAAGCCTTGCTGAAATAATTTTAGATCTCCTGTATGAGAGGAGATTTGCTTTGCAGATGTCTTCATGGTCAGATCCATCAGCCAGGGAAAACAATCAGGTCTACTTTAACTGCTGGAGTCATGCTGTTACACATTCAGGATTTGTTTCTCTACCATTGTAGAGGTACTGTGTAGGAACTTCCTCTAAAAAAAAAATGAGAAATTTCCTGCAACTTTAACATCACAGATTGAAGGTCTGACAGTGTAGCCTTATATAGCAGATCATTACAATGTGCATCAGATAAACAAGTAATCAGGTGAGAAGTATTTCTTGAATAGAGAAAATTCTGAACATTTCATATACTGATTTAAGTGTTGACTAATGTAAATTGATGAATAAGATGAAAAATTATCAATATCAATGCTGAGAAACAAAGATGTTATCATAATCAAATCCAGCCACAGGAAATCAGGGAAAAAATTGGCCAAACACTGCAGTTTGAAAAAGTAGTACTGTTAGTAAACAAACATACACATGTACTCATAAGAGTGCAATTTCAAAGCAATTGAATATCTTTTAGCCATCAAATAATACAGAGGCAATTTCATCCTGAAAAGTTTCCTTTCCTGAATCAATTTGCAATTTAGACTAGGTCTGGCTTCACTATAATAAAATAATTATACCTTTCTTAAAGAAAAATACAAGTATTAATCTGAGCAGAATATGGCAATCATGGTATACCAGCAAGTGATAACCCCCAGATCACAATTTTTTTTTAATCTTTGGCATTTTTTCCACTTTAAAAAAATAACATAATAATTTGCCATAGAAAGGAATTAAATTTTGTTCTTGAAAACAGTCGGTCGTGGCATAGGTGGAGGCATACAGCTGTGAGGCAGTGGCTTATGTGTTAGCTAATAGCTGCTGCACTGTAGCATCTGCAGGAGAGGAAATAATAAAGCCTGAGGTTTTGTTTTATTTTTCAAAATTTCTATGTACTGTTATTCAGCAATAAGCCGAGCTTCTGGTTTTCCCTTTACAACCTCACCTTTATCCATGCTGCTTCTGTGCCCACAAACTCCCTCATAATTCCTAGCTACTCTTTCCCCTCAGTATTAATCTGGTTCTTCTGTCCTTTGGCTCTCAGCTGGAAGCTAACAAACAAACCGACAACCTAACCTTTAAGAAAATGCTGCTAAAACCAGTGCCAAATAAATCACTGGCTTCTGTGACATAACGTTTGGTAGGAAGCTGGACAGAGTTCTACACATTGCATTTTGAAATATAATTCTGCCTTGGTAAAGGAAAAGTCTGTGCCACCTATTATGTCTTTTCTATCCTTAACCTTGCAGATTCCCTGATAATTTATAATCATTAAAAAGAGATATGGATAACTGAGTCATTCAAAAAGTCTGGGATGCATATTAATCTGCACACAAGGCAGATTAGGAATTATTTATTTAAAGTTAGGTGGTGAACCTAGAAAAATGGTCTGTCACTTCTAGAAGAACAGTCTTGTCAAAACCTACAAAGAGAAATTTCACATTCTTACAACTGCCAGCCGTTGCAGAGTACATTTTGGAGATGACCTGTATGGGGGCTGGACAGGAAAATAAAGATAGGCTGTGCCAGCCACTTGCCCAACTAAGGTTATAGCTTGTGCTTTGTGCACAGAACACTGTAAAGAAGTGGCTTGTTTGCCCACAGAAAAAAACAGAAACTACAATTTATTGAGTCTTTTTTTCTTCTTTAGCTTACAATACTTACCTTTCTTGCTGTATATACACTGCAAGTGGCTTGTTCCCAAGTCAGGTTCTTCAGATCTGTTTTTCTGGATGCTGTTCTCCCAAATGAAGTTCAGCAGGACAATTTATTTCACAAACTTTCATCACTTGGTGGTACACAAGGGTGTTTAGTGAGTAACCCTAGCTGTTGCACTGTTTTCTGAATGAGGACTTACTCCATAAAGCTAATCTTAAGAGTATGATTTGTTTCTAGAGGAAGATCTTGGAGGTGCTAGTACCTGCCCATTTACCTTCTGGCAGCTTGTCTTGTCATGTGCAGTGGGTTTTGCCTTCTGCATATTTCTCCACCTTGGGGCAGGGTAGAAATTGGTCATCAAACTCTGTAGTGGAATATCCTGAGAATCCCCTGCAGGAACATGTTTCATTTACAAACAGCTTTGTTTTAAAGCCCTTTTCAAGGAAACAACATAGCTAGAACTTTCTAATTTGCATTTATTTTTTTTCTACTGGCAATATTGAGCCTCCTACAGAAGCTGCCAAGCAGTCTTTGAAGGAGGAAGGGCCCAAGGCCCTTTACACAACACTATAATGTCTGAATGATCCTTCATTTACATCGTAATATTTCCATATGGTAAGGGATATTTCGTCACTACCTGTTATAGTAACAACACTCCAGGGTAATGTTATACACATTTTATTTTTGAAACATCTGTTGAATATTGATTTACAATATATTTGTGAGGCTTCTGACACACTTTGAGATCAGTTATCTTAATAGACTGCAAATAGTTTTCTCAACATTTGTAAACAGATAATCTCAAAAGCCTCTACCAGGTAATTGCTTGCCTTATACGGTGTTATTTGCCAATATCTACCTTTGGAAATAAATGTTGATTATGTAAATGTGTTTGCATTATGAGTTAATAATTTTGTATTGTAAATACTTGGTAGTGGGCTCTTCTTAATATCCAAATTGCCTGAATTTAAGAAAATATAGCTGCACTGGTTTGTTAAAGGCTATCTTGCTGTTCATCCAACATGAGGACTCCAACTTGAACAATGTACTTTTCTTTGCCAGTTTTTTGGTTTTGGTTTTGGGGTTTTTTTGCTTTAGTTCTCTGAACACTTCAGGAAAGGTACTGTGGCTGCTGAAGTATTGCATCCTTCTCTAGGTATAAGGTGGCTGGAGGGTGTCCATGTCCCTCAGATGAATACTGCAGGAGTTCTGCTGGCAGGCTACCGCAGCGCATTGGCTATGCCGAATGCTTTTGTTGTGCCTCAGTGTCTATCACATGAATCCTTTGTCCTAAGTTTAGTGTCAGTAGTTCATGAATTCACCCATTTTAGCTGAAAGGGGTGGTTCCTTCACTTTCCACAGCACCTGAAATTTCAGGCTGTACATTTTCCTTGCTCTGCTACATCTTATATATGTCCTTCTATGGGTAATATGTTCTTAGTTAAATTATAATTTGGCTTTGCTTAGTTGCGGTATGCTTCTTGAATAAAACAGTAAGCTGTTTCAGGCTAGAGCAATCATCCGTACACCATTCTCTGTTTGGCCTTCAATTACCTGTTTGTTTTTATTCTGCTAACTTGTCCTTATACTTTGTGCTAGTGCACACTCTACAAACCTTTTATTTTTCTGCACTGGTTACATTTATGCAAAATCTCATCCTTCAACTAATTGCTTATGTCCCCAATGTGATGAATTGCTTTCCTTCTCTTTTCTTGTCCGTCTGCTCTGACATAATGGTTTTTAGGCTATAATTAACCTAGAGATAGGGCATTTTCCATTACAGTTTTCTCCATACCTTCACAGGTTTGCCTTTGCACACTGTCATCACTGCTTTATACTTTTAAATTTTCTTCTGCACAGATTTTGATGTCTGGCCCCTTTTATCTTCATGTTTTCTTTGTGCCTCTCTATGAATTATCTTTCCCCTTGTGCTTTACATACAGATATAATTTTTTCTCTGCTTTGTCCTATGTCAGTAGCTTTTGGAGAAGCTACTGTGAGAGCTGAACATTCTTATTCAGGATCTCACTATTAATTTATGCTGAACTGTTTGCTTTTTTAACACTAGCCAGTCCTTTCTATAGTTTGTATATAGGAGTATTTTTTTCCCCTGGGTTCTTGTTTATTCTTTTCAAAAAGCTGTCTGTTGCACACACATCTTATTATAGACTGAAAATGCTCTCACAGTTCTGGGCAGAACCAGCTGTCTCTCAGTGCAGGCTGCCGACACAAGAGGCACCTTTGACTGGCAGGGCTAATAGTAGAGTTCACTATGCTTTCTCCAGATTAGGCAGACAAGACATGCAGAGATAAGATGAGTATGTCGCAAAAACTGTGGTTCATATTCTTCCATTCACCCCCCAAAATCTTCTGTGTCTACAGAGATTCAAAAGATGAGGAAGGCAGGAGAGAGCACACACAAAGGTCTCCCCGGGATAGAGAAACACGCAGGCAAATCCAGAGACCTAGAAAGCAATTGTTCAAAAAATACCCCGTGCAATTCCTTCAATACATAGGAGTGAAGAGGCTAAAGTGTAGGTAAATGGCATTCTGGCATAAAAAGTGTAAGAGACAGTTAAGAGAACTCACATCATCACCTGGCAACTGCATTTCTCACTTCCTGGGAAGAAAGCATCCATCAATGCCATGAGCATAATGTTTGTGCTGCCTCAGGCCAACACATTGGTTACCAATGACAGGTACCAAGACTGAAAAGGCAGCAGTGAGGAACAAATCAAAAATTGCACAAGGCTAACATCTGCTTCAATTTCTGATATGAAAGTGGGTCTTGTGCAGATTTGGATCTGACTTGGAAGCAGCAGAAAGAATAGGGATCCTTACTTTGTCTTCTAAATAAGTAAAAATGCAGTTATACTTGGACCCAATTTTATCCATCCGTGCTTGCATTTCCTACCTTTGAACTGAACACAGCAATGTTTGCAGCTGGTACACTGCCAGTGTTTTCTTTAGAAAGATTATATCACTTTGCCAAGAGCTCAGCCGACTGTTAGCCAGTAAGACAATTCTACAGTCTATAAAAACAATAGAAAAAGGAAGAGATGTATGAACTTCCTTCTCAAAGTTTATTTTCTCCTATCAGGATTAAGTGAGAGAGGGAGCCAAAGAGATCAGGAGCATTCAAAAAATGCTCCTTTGCTTTCTTTTTCCATTATTTTAGTTTTAGCCAACATGATATCTTTATGACTTTAACATCACTCTATCATTCTTAGAGGCAGGCAAACAACAGAGGAAGTTGGCCAATGGAGGTTTAGCTGTTAAAAGGAGAAGTAGCTCTATGCTATATATGGAAATATATGGAAGCAATGCCTGTTGTTTTAAAACATGCAGAACCCTCTGGATCATTGCCTTCAGAGATGCCAGATGCAAGTCCAGGTGGCAATGAACTTGAAAGCTCATTCTCATTAATACCTTTGCCAATAGCACAGTGATCTTAAGCAGCGTAGATCACATGAAAGGCCTTGCTGAATTGCCCTGTTTGTTCCAGCTTCCAGGGACATCATCCTATTCAGTGAAAAGAGATCTGAGCCAGTGTTAAACTCATTCAAGTTGTATTGCCATTTTCAGATGTTTAGGTAACACATTTGCCCTGTGATGTAGGTTTGAGGACTGAGCAGTACCTTTACACAGGTGACTAAATTTTTCAGGGCCCCAAGTGGTATTCAGACATCACTGATTAGTACTAAGAACTGCAGAACAGAGGTATGGACAGATGGCAGATGATAGTGAGAACTCTGCAAGTCTATTTTTACAGAAGGCCACACTTGCATATAACATTTCTATGTTCTCTTTGAAGCAGGGGTCCAAGCAAGAGAGGACAGAACCACCCAGAAGCATCACAGTAAGCAATTTGACTCATCTAAGAGTTGCCACTTCTCAAACTGTCCTCCTCTGTGAGCCTAATGCAGCTTCTCTGAGCAACTAAAAATAGATTTCTAGACCTGGAATTTGACAACATTTGGAGTGTCAGAAGAGAAGTGACTTTGAAAGAAGGATGAAAACCTAACTTCTTTTCTGTTTTTCAGCCTGCTTTACAGAAAATATTCATATTACAGTCCCCACAATAGAAATCACTTTAAATCCTTTTGTGCTGAATTTCACTATGTCCTACTGTGTTCAAGCAGTTTGTACTTATCTTTGAACATTCAGATTGTAAATGCAAGTGAAGATTCATACACATTATTTATACAAAAATCCAGTTAATAATAAATATGAGAGTACCTTTTAGAATGAAAAGGACAAAATGACCTTGATTTGTTCTTTGTCTCGTGTGGGCTCTAATTTTGTGGAAACAATTTTGTACCTGTAATTTAGGTTACTTTAAGATGTCTGACAAATCATAAGGCAAGATGACTAAGTCAGTTAAACTGCAGCCAGAAATAATTGTGGGCAGCAGTGGCAACAGTAGCTCTGAAAGAAAGTAAAAACAGAAACGTGTTTTACTCGCAAAGTTTTAAAATTCCTGGTGATTTTCTTGCAGTCTCTAGAATATTTTGGCAGCCTTAAAGGTATTATTATTTGGAATAGGTTTTCTTTGAAGAAAAAAACCAAAGAAACTCATTCTTAATAAGAAGTGAGTTAAAGCACACGGAAATGGAGCATAATTCTTCAACCTAAAGAAAATGTTTTCCTGGATATTGGGGTTCTGACACTGGTGTCCTTTCAGAACATTTTTAAAACATTATTGGAAATTGAAAGGAAGTTTCCTTTTAAGCTATCTGAAGCTCAAAAGAACCAGAGAGTACTGAAAGTTCACTGTGGTGTTAGCCCCTATAGAGCTAATGACAATCAGTTACTGGTGGCTGGTGATGAGCAGGGTGTCACAGAGACCAATACCGACTCCTGTACTCTTTGACATCTTCATCAGTGATTTGGATAATAAGACACAGGACAACCTTTAGAAAGGGTATACTACATGAAGGGGAAGTGGTTGTCAACACATGACTGAAGTTCCACTCAGAAGGACATGGATGAACCTGGGGACGGGGCCAACAAGAGCCTCCTGGGGTTCGATAAGGAGGTGCTCCCACTCCAGCACCTGGGGTGGGATAACCCCACACAGCCGCGCAGGCTGAGGGGAGCACCCTGCTGACACCACTGTGGACACAACATTGAATAAAAGGCAACAAACAGTGTGTTCTCATTCCATAAGGCAAACCTGCTACTGAACTGCATTGGAAAAAAAGGTAGCAAGCAGACTGAAAGAAGTTATCATCCTGCTCTGCTTCCATTCAGGAGGGGTGTGGAGAAGCTGGAGAAGGCGCAGTGGAAGGCACTACATAAGGGATCTAGACCCTGAGGGGAGAGGCTGAAGGAGCTGGGCTAGCATAATCTGCTGACAAAAAGGACTGAGGGTCCTGCTAATAGCAACCTACAGCTACTTGAAAGGAATCACAAAGATGATGGAGTAGCAGATGTAACAGCAAAGAGCATCAGTAACACACTGCAGTTTGTGACATTCAGATTGGGTTTTAGGAAAAAATTCCTCACCTGAAGTGTGGTGCAACACTTTGACTTAGAACTAGCAGGATTTCTATCCTTGCAGGTTTCCAAGACTCACTTAAACAAATCCGTGGCTGACCTAGTGTTCATGCTAGTTCTGCTTCAAGAGGAAGGCTAGACTAGATGACTTGCAGAGGTTCTCTTCAACCAACATGATTATGTAAAAACAGAATATTTACTGCTGTGTAAGAAGAGATACATTAAAAGAGCTTGAAAAGCTCCTTTAATTACTGATGTTGAACTATATGTATTAAAAGATCATAACCATTAAGAAATATCATTTAAACATGAAAGTCTGAATTAATCACAATTCATACATATAGTAGAAGCTGTGACTTTTGATACTTGTCCAAGAAATGATTGCCTTCTAGATAGTAATTATGCAGTGTCAGTAAGCAAGCTAATGAAATAAAGCATTTCCGACAATGTTCTTCTGAAAACTATTCAGCAAGGCTTCAAGAATGTATTTTTGCAACGCCGTTTTGTGGCTTGGTTTCTGCTCAGGGCTTGATTGTGTGATAAATGACAGCTTGACGGAGATGCATAGCTACCAGTGATTTTGAAAGCTCCATTTAGTTCTCATTATATACTGTGCGCATCACTTTGGTTTTATTGGACTTTTCAGGAAAGGGCTACACCATCATTCTTTAATTCTAAATAGAAATGGAAAGCTGTAAATCTCTATACAGAATGACAGCTTACAAAACGTGTTCACTTCTTCAATTCACTTGGCAAGCACACATTTCAAAGTTGAAAAAGTAAGAGAAGCAGCAGGTCAAATCCCTAGCACTTCTGATTATTTTTCTTCCTGGAGAGGTAGGCAGAGGTAGGATTTAAATCTTAAACAAGAAGTACTTTAACACACTTGTGCAGCTTCATTACCATAAGTTTGTATTGGTAGCCTCAGCAAAAAAAAGCTTATTTAGGCTCATATAATTTCATGCTGAAAGAAATAAAGTCTAGTCCTTTCAGTACTGGTACATTATATGAAATGCAAATGCAGCGATAAAAAAATGCCATTGCTCCTCTGACCTAAGACCATTGGTTGTAATTTGGGACCTTGAAAGGTTATTTCAATTGGAATGAGAAAATTGCAGACATCAGTCAAACATACAGTTTCATGTAGCTTTATTTACTTAAAAAAAAAAAAAACAAACAAAATACTATTTCCCAAACAAAGCATGAATAGAGGCAAGCAGCTCTATAGCTCTGAATTCTCCACATCTGCACCTCAAACTATCACATACCCACAAAGCCCTGTCTTTTTGTGTCCTCGTTGCTCATTCCCAAATTTCTATGCCCAGTGCATGCCTATCCACAATTTTGAATTGACAAGCTAATCCCTGGCTAGCAATTGGAGACATAGTCATATTGCCCTGCATCATAGTTCCTCAGGGAGTGCTCTTTCTTCCCCACTCCCACCACCAGATGCTTTTATGGCATAACGAGGCTTCATTATTGCTTTTTTTTTAAGCCTTCAAGGAACTGCTTGGCATACCTAAGGTTTAATGAGAGCTGTTATTGTCTTTACAGTCAAGGTATACCAGCTGGTAGCCATCAACCCCTTTTAACAAAAAAACACTTTAAATGAAATTATTACTATTGCAAATTGTTACTATAGGCTGGTAAGGACTTTTCATGATGTGATATATTTTTACAATGCATGGCTCAGTGAGTCATGTGTCTCAGTGAGACATGGCCATAAAAACAAGATGCATCTTTTAACATCTAGAATTTTAAAAAGCCAGTGGGTCTTCAACGGGACCTTCTTTGTTAAAGATGGACCTGGAAGAACTGTTATAAGAGCACCCTGCCAGGGCTTTATTCTATTTCTTTTCACATTGCCATTTCTTTTTATCTTCAGATGTTATGCCAGTGCTTAGACCCTTTCCTTTAGTCTCATGTAATTTCCTCTGATCAGTCAGAATACCTATCATCATTTACTGCTATTACTACTATTGCTTTTTCATTATTACGCCTTGATCATTTTCCTGATAAAACTTTGTTTTGATTTCCTGATGTAAGATTCTTTTTATTGTAAATAACCATTTACTTCATACTTTTCCTTGGAATCTAATAGTTCTGCTGAGAAAAAACATAAACTGGAGAGTCCAAAGTTAGAGACTTTGTTTCATAAAACTGGCAAAACAACCTCAGAAATACTCATTCTTTTTTGTTCATGAACTGTTCTCAGTAACTAAACAAGCGCAGCAGCAGAGCTTTGTTAATATGATACATATACATCCAAGAATGCAATTGAAATGGATTATAAAATTTTGATTTATTTTGTTCAGAACCTTTAAGCTATTTTGTTAGTAGTGGAGAGCAGCGGAAGCTGACATTTTACCAGGTTGTTATGAACTAAGAGCCAGCTCCTAACTTCAGGACCTATTTAGAGTAGTCATTGAGTTTGCTTGAGAGGAGCACAGGAGGAAAGAAAAAAACTCATCCTTTGATCCCATACTGAGAAAATGATTAAAGAAGTGGTCCTTCTTCCACCCTCAGACTAGGACCCACAGGAGCCACAGCTGATTTCTGAAGACTAAAGGGACTGCTGAACCCTACATTAGACTCTTGTCATCTGTCTCTTCAAGAATGGCTAGAAACCATCACTTCACTCACTAACCTGACCATCTTATCTGAATTCCCCAAAATCAAGCTAGGTTCATATTACACAAAACCTGCTGAAGCATGTCTAGAGAGATACAAGAATGCCAGTCTATGGAGAGCCATGTAAAGCGCTCACTGTAAAACATAACTTCTATACAACTGAATAAAAAAACCCCTCTGTAATTTCTTTGGATTTTGCTTTAAGGAACCACCAGGGAAAGAAAAGAAACCAGGATTGTTAGTCATCTCAAGAGGGATTCAAGAGATATTTCAATCAAAAAGAGAAGGGTAAAATATCTTCATAAATTGATCTTGACAGACCTAAATCAGGCCCTGGAGTGAGAGAAATAATAAAACATGATATAATTACTTCCTTCCTTTGCTCTCTTTTATGAACATAGTTACATTGTTTTAAACTATCTATGTCTCCTGGCTCATTTTTCATTCTCAAGGAAATCAGACTTAGGGCATGGTTTAGTTGCTTAATTTTTCCACCACACTCAAATTTGACTGATATTTGTCAATACATTGTAAAGTTATTGGGTGTAACTAACTTTTAAACCCCGTTCCTAATTTCCTACAACTCTTATGAAAATAGAGAGCTGGGTAATAGCAATCTGCTCCTCTTCCCCACATTAGATTCCTACATTGAAGGAGAAGACAAGCAAGCTCATAGAAGAAAGCGAAATAAAATGAGGCAGCAAAAGTTCTGCTTACAGAACAACACCTTCCTATGCTACAACTGCAAGAATGCAAACCAGTAATTTTTCAAAAGATGAAATACATGTGGAAACGTTGAAATGAAAAACAGAGGGAATATCTTCTACTAAGTTGCTTTGGCATAATAATTTCAAGGGTTTTGTTTCACAAGATCTTTTTGATAAATTTTTTCTACAATTGCCTCCAGAATTCTCAAGTTTGCTGCCCAGTATACTTTTTGAACTTAGAGAAAAGAGCTAAAATAGCCTCATTTACAACCTAGGGATTGTTCCTGGAAAACTGATAGTTAATTGCTGACATATTATGATACCCAGGAGCCTTTAGGACTCTGGGCCTCTGACTTGCACTTCCAGTGAAGAAATGCAAATGTTTTGTTAGGATTTTTCCACAGAATTTACCCCAGAACGACCACTGACAGACAATATCACATTAGTGATATTAGTGTTCTCCCAAAATAGCACCCAAGAGAGAAGACAATATCTGCTCACAATTTTCTTTTATTGTTGACGTTGTACAGAGGCAATAGTAAGGCTTTCTTTCAATACACTTATTTCTGCTTTCCCAAGATTATTAGTCTTTCCCAGTCCATGATTTATAGTCCTTAAAAATAGCTCCCAATAAACCAAATCCTTTAGCACAATCCTCTGGGACTAAAGCCTTCACTTAGATAGAAAAAAAAAAAAAAACAACCCACCAAAACAACAACCCTCCATCCCTTAATTTTACAAAGCATTTCACTCTTTTGCTTCCTAAAAGCCACAAAGCAAGGTAAATTTGAAATGAAACAAACCTGCAGAATTCATAGAGGAACTGCTATACCTCAGTGAGGGAGCTTCGCAACCTAGACTGGAAGAAATAACTATTAGCTATTGAATTCTATACACCAGAGAAAGACTAGTAGGGGCTGGTGTTTTCTCGGTCTTGCCAGACTAACTCTCTCTTTTCCAGAAAGGATATCAACCTAGAGATGAAGAGATTTTCCAGGTTGGATTTTCAGGGATTTCTGGGGTCCATTCAACTGCATCTTCCTCGAACTCTAGATAGATGGTTGATCTTGATCTAATCCTATAAAGATGGAATCTTTTCAATCCTTGATTTTCTTCTACATATACATGTTTAGTGCCCTACAGTATGCCAGTACTGTGTTTTGGCCTTACCTATTTATGCTGCAGTTCAGGGGGAAAATTCATTATCAAGCACTATTGCCTTCCTCTGGCATGAAAAGAGGCTCTAAATTCAACCACAGGCCACAGTAAATACAGACCTCAATATTCATAATCAGGCAGTGCTTTTCCATTACACCTGAGACTGATAAAATTGATTGTGACAGTCTAGTTTGTTTATGTCTTATGTAAAGTATTTCACAAAGCCCACTATTGATTTACTTACATTGTAACTCTATCACTTCTCATATGTTTTTCCCCAAATATTTAAGAGTCTGATGGCAGAAGACAACTTAGTATTACAGAGATATCAGAATTCTCCTTTCTGAGGGAATAACGTGAAAGAATTCAGGATTTTATTTGCTTTTGTAACACTTTCTATTCATAAATTAAAAAATATTTTATGTTAATAGAAATTGGTTAGTGGACATCAATTCAAAAGCAAGTTTAGTCTTTTCCAGAATACGCTTGAAGAGGAAAAGTGACATTAATTTCCAGCATACATACATCTTTAAAAATAACATTTTACAATTACTGGTTTTGATTTTCACTTTGCTAAAAGATAAATTATTTTCTAGTCTGAGAATAAACTAGAAGTATAAATAAGATGATAAAACAAGCATAAGAATAAATACAAATATTTAAACCCTCATCCAACTGTTACACATATGCAAACATCAGAAGGTCTATTTGACAGTGGTAGGGATGAGGATAGTTGCCACAAACTGACTGACTGACCAAAAAAAGCTTTGTGATAGTCATCTTTATGTTTTCTTGTCCTATAGTGCATTTCACATTATATGTAATTTATGGGAGAAGGGGATCACAACAGGAGTCATGATAGCTGACAAGCTAAATATGAAAGGGGTTGGGATAAAAACCAAATTCAGTCCCAGAGCCTTTTTCTAGTGCTGAAAGATTTAGCCCACTCTGTATAACGGAAAACAAATTTTCATGTTGTGAATCTGAGAGATACTTCCCATAATTTAATTAATAAAGGAAAGTTGGCCTTAGAAACTATCAAAAACCAAACCAACCAAAAAAACCCCCACCTCTTATAAGGTCCAGATGCACCGCACTTCAGAGCAGTCATCATACCAAGCCTTTTAAGTCAGGAGCAGACGGCCCCTTGTTCCTCCGCTATGGAACAGTCAGGTCCAAACTGCAGTTCTACTCATTTAACCTCTGAATCACCCTTGGCAAAAGCCTTTCTCTCTCTCTGTACCTACTGTGTGAGCAAATTACAGGGGCTATGCTCCCACCTTGGCATCTCATGCTGCCATTGCAAGATAAAGAAGTTTGAGTGCTTTTACTCAGCCTCTTTCCATCCCTCTTGAACATATGTACGCAAATCATACATATAATTTGGGGGAACTAAACCACAAAAATATAGCACAGAACCATAGCTGTCCTGCACTACAATCTGCAACACTTTAATTATCATATTACTCTGAGTACACAGCTTTATTGCAGCAAATCCTCTGGCATGGGAAAAGTAAAGCTATTTAGAATTCCTATATTATTATGCAATTCAGCAATGTGCCACTTTTGTCAAAAAACAGCAAGACTCTTTAGAGCACATTTGTGTTAATTCAGGTACTGTAACAATTTTTTTTGTTTCTTAGATTGTTTGCACTCACATAAATAGTTTCAAATTCCTTTGGGGGCCAGAGACTTATGCAGTAATTAAGGCCTTGGATATTACTGAGTGGAACACAACACTGAAGTTGAAGCTTGAAGTCCAAACACTGAGTGAAACCTTGTGATGGTGTTATTCATTGTTTTCTACAGAAATGTTCCTGTTAACAGCAAGACTGAATGTTCCTATGTGTTTTGCATAATTTCCCACTGAAACCATTCAAAATTTGTTTTTCCAAACATACCAATTAACAGCAAGTGTCTCCTCCTGGTGCTGTCATATAAAACCTTGCAAGGCTTCTCTCCGTGCATCCCAAGCAAAGGTTCATTCTTGGCAACACATACTGGAAGTTGTTATTTTCCTTGGTTGTGCTAGTGTAAGTGGGACGCTGCGCCAAGTTGAAGGAAGATTTACTCTTTATTTTAATTTATGTACACAGACTTTGAGGTCACTTTACTTTCTGGGAATGTGTATGGAATAGAGAGTAAGAGTCCTGAAATATGTTTGTGACTGACTGTTTCAGAACCAGTCCACATGAGTGCAACTAGGGAAAGCAAACTGCACCCAGACTACACCCAAACATCCCACCATTGATTCCACTGGGACATGGACCTGTGCAACAAATAGCATCTGCTAATCCTGAGTAGCAGGCCAGCTATAGAAAGTCCTGTCATTATTTATTTAAAACAAAACAAGAAAATGTCATTGATGCAAACTTCATTTCAGTAAAATGCTTTAGAAAGTGACAGCTTTGTATGATCTTGGTCTAATCAAACCATGCATAGGAAATTTGGCACTGCATAAGCTTTCATAAGTGTTTAACAAAAACAAGATGTGAATACCAAGAAGGATGAAGAATTGTCAACCAAGTACAAGGCAGTATTTGAAAGAGTAATGGTGTGAAACCATCAGTGCAGACTTAGACTGAACATTAGCAAAGTTTTCTTACTGGCAAAACCTTAAGCTTGTTTAGTCCAGCATAAAAAACTAAAGGGATCTTACAGTTCTCTGCAATTAATTAATGGGTGTTAAAACATGAATTTCCCTTCCAATGTTGATGGATAAAGCAAAACTTTAAAGAATTAATAGCTAAAACCTCTCATGTATTCATTTCTAACCATTCATTCCTGCCTTTGACTCTTTGATATAGGAAGTGCACTGGCACATATGCACACTTTGACCTTTTTTCTCATTGCCTCGTAAGAATTCTGTCCCTTCCCCAATTTGAAAGCATGCTGTGATGTCTCAGTGAGATGTGTATTGTTTCAGAAGAACGCTATATTAGCATGCTTGTCTTCAGGAATACTAACCAGCTGAAATGTGCTCTATAGATTAAAGCACAGCATGCAGATTATTTCCACCTTGGCAGAGGCTATGGGGCACATCTTGGGAGACTATTATACTGACTAAATGCTTGTCTAGAGCAGGATAAAAGCTGCATTTTAAAAACACATGCCTGACAAATTGAAGTCATGTCAACAACAACTAGTAAAAATGTTAATAGCTAAGGCAACAGCTAAGGACCCTGAGATTTATGTTACTTTTTTTGTAATGTGAATGCTCCCCTTTTGTGGGAAATTTAATTAAAACACTATTTGGGGAATTAGGGGACAGCTTTTCTTTGTTTCTATTCTTTGCTTATGATTATGACTGTTCAACATTTTAAGTGATGCAGAACAAATGTTAATGGTAAATTGCTGGAGTGTGATAATTGATTTCTTTATTAATAAAGGAGATTTAATGCTCCACGGAAAGCTTGATCTAACTCACCATTAGAGATTTTGCTTTCAGAGTCATCTGCAAAGTGCAGTTCTTCACCTTGAAGGGTGCTTATTCCTCTTACTAAGCATAACTGCCTTTGCACAACTGCTCATCATATGTGGGATGTGATATTTTGGAATCGTTAAGTGCTTAACACTGTCATTAACTTCCTGCGGGATTGTGCTCAGCACTTCTAAGACCCGGTTCTGTGGAAAATGAATTTGTTCTGCCATTAAACATGTGGATGATTAAAGCGGAAGGAGATCCACAGCAGGCTTATGATGAAGAAAAGCAGGGGGCAGGCCTGTCTTAATTTGAATGCATATGCATTACGCCCTTGTGGCAGGAATCCTGCTGAGCACAAGCAGAGAGCACAGCAGGGGCCTCCGGAGGACGGGCACAGATAACGCCGGAGACCCAGTGGTACAGACATGGATCTCCAACTGCATTGGGTTTGCATGGCAGGGTTTTGGGAGCAGGGAGGCTACAGGGGTGTCTCCTGTGAGAAGCTGCTAGAAGCTCCCCCCGTGTCAAATGGAGCCAACACCAGCCGGCTCCAAGATGGACCCGCCACTGGCCAAGGCTGAACCCATCAGTGACAGTGGGTTCAAGCTCCATGTTGGGCGCCAAAAAGGACTGTCATGGTTTAACTTGGCAGGCAGCTAAACGCTGCACAGCCACTTGCTCATGTCCCCCTTCCATGGGATGAGGGAGAGAACTGGGAAAAAAAAGTAAAATTCTTGGGTTGAGGTAAAGAGAGTTTAATAAGACAGAAAAGGAAGGTAAAATAATAATAGTAACAATTAATAATAATAATAATAATGATATAATTAGATGTCTTGGTTTGAAAGACAGGTGTCTGCCAAGGAAGGCAGGAGACCCCCCTGGAATGG
>JAVJGG010000017.1:15717056-15730638 GCA_035590195.1 Aviceda cuculoides | reverse complement strand
TGTGCCCCTCCAGCCTTCTCGCTGGCTGGGCATCAGAAGCTGAAAAATCCTTGACTTTAGACTAAACATTACTTAGCGACAACTGAAAACATCAGTATGTTATCAACATTCTTCTCATATTAAATCGAAAATATAGCACTACACCAGCGACTAGGAAGAAAATTAACTCTATCCCAGCTGAAACCAAAACAAGGTGTCAGAAAGTGAAAACACATTTGCAGACACTTTTTAAGATGTTGTATATCTAAATCAAAAAGTTCTAATTTATCATTTTGGTGGATTGAGTTCAAAATTAAATTTAATATGTCAAATAGTTCATTAAATATCATGCTTTACATCAAGATTTTATCTAGAACAAAATATTTATTGGCCAGGTATGTAAAAAATAGATACACTAGTTGTAGGTTTTTTCTAGTTATTGGTTGATGAAAGTCATTCTCTTTCCATTTATTATGTATTCTACAGTTAATGCAGTTTTACTCATTTTGTACAGTAGTTGCGGCTCAACATTCCCTCAGGAATACCTGTCAAAAATACCACTTATGTTTTACACAGCTGAACATTTGCATGAGTGAAGAGAAACCATGAAGGGTTGCCTTTAAAGTCAGCTTAATGTGGACTGGATGAGGGAGTGGAAGGTGTATAGGTTTTTTTAATGCTTACATTGTATAATTAGTTATGCTATATTCTGTTTCACACAGCACTAACCATAAAACAGAAATTTCAGATGACCAAAATGGTATTTTCTGCAACTTTTTTTTCTTCATTTCCAAAGTTGCCTTTCATTGCTGTTAGTTCACATCAGTATCTAGCCTAGGAGGTCAGACCTCATGCCACACCCAAAAGAGTTCCTGCCAGATTTCAGCAGATGTACATTCACCTACATACCATAAACTATTTCATTTGCATTAAATTAAATAGCCTAATGGAAGAAGACAGAATCCCTTAAGGACACTGAAATACTGCAGAAACTTTTTACATTTTGGGTCAGCATATCCACAGGCCCCAGTCAAGCACATGAATAGATCACTGCGATATAAATTTAAAGGCATGTATCTAAGCGCACCAGGCTGCAGAAGTAACTTATCAATGCTATGGACACTCATATTTTATTATTTTTCTTCTTATCATTAACAGTATTTAACATGTTAATGGTAAGCATTATTTTCTGTGTTAGGGTAGTACTGGAATTTATTTTTCCCTTCTTTCCCCTTTTCCCCAGATCAGCATCAGGGGGTCACAGTGGGATTCATTTCACTGAATTTGTACCTTGGCCATAAATTCCTTTTGTAAACACAAGCTAAAACAGATCTCCACATTACAATTCATCTGATCTATTGAAGCTGAGGAATTTTAATTATTTTAGAAGGAGGTGTTTCACCCTCTGGGGGTGCTGGGCCACACTTGGGCCTTTAGATGCCTAAAGTAAGGGAAGTGATTCTCACCACCCTTTGCTTGCACAGCACACCTCCAGATTAAGTTAAAATGGAGATATTTCAATATCTTGCCTGAATCTGTGGTATGATCACAAACCCCTCATACAAATCATCCATAAACCCCAAACCTTCAAAAGGAATGTAAAACCTAATGTCTCTTTAAATGCCTATCCCTAGCAAAGTCACCTTCAGCCCAGAGTACCTTTGTAGACTGACACCTCTACAGACTAAAAGCATAAATAACTTACAAGTATTCAGGTATGGAAAGTTTCAGCTGTTAGATTTAAGTAGAATTTTGAGTAAAGGGAGAAGCATTGATCAGTAAAGTTTAGAGACCCAACTCACATATTTAAAGCTTGGTTTATGTTTCCCAGAGTAGTCCAAGAGGGTACAAAGCATGTTGGTCTGCTGCTCAAATCAAGGTGAAGTCACGCAGCACACGCTTTGCAACACAGCAAGGCTCCTGTTGTGAGGAAAGGGGCGCGTCTGCTTACCCCATATATTGTCACAGATTGTAATCCTAGCAGCCTTTAGTATGATTAGAGGTTGTTAAATTCAAAACCAGCTTTTCTCACAGTACTTACTATAACATACAGCCAATACATTAGATTTTTTTTTAACAGGAACATTGTTAATACAGCTGCATATATTGTACATGGGCATGTCAATAAAGTTACAGGTTTCCAGCAGGATCAGAGTACCTATGAGAATGCAGTAAGTATAGAACAAAGTCATAATGAGGAGTGACAGCAAATGTCATTAATTAAACAACCTGTATTTAGTTGCAGTATTGTCTATGCATATATGTAGGTGTACACTATTGATCTCTAGAGGCTTTTTCACTGAGCAGGTTCACTATCTTAAGCAGCTACAGAAACCGTAGCAAAGAAAGTCATAGCATTTTTTATTTTTGAAGGTGGGTGGTGAGAGTTTTGGCCTTAGCTCCCCTGAAATGTGAGAGGAATATGTAATACCTGCCTCTTTTGCAAATAGTAAGAACTTTTACAAGACATGAATATCAATATCACATAAACAAATCCATATTATCTGAAGGTAAATCACATCTTTGCTATGTACTCTAATGCAGACAAGAAGCAGGGAATGTTAATAAGAGAATATGAATATTACCAATGACTCAAGGGAGGGCAGCAGTTCTGAAATAGATGTGAAATAGTGTGCACATGCTAATACCTGTCTGTGCTGTTGGAAGAACACTGTGTTGCTTATACTTAACACATAATTTTCAATCAAAAAAACTACCAGGGATATACACAATGCGATGTAAATGCAATAGCAGTACAATGAAAAATTTTAGTCATAAAATCAATGACAACCTGCTTTACGAGTCCTGTACTTGGCATCCGGCAGTACAAAGATACAAAGCTTCATTTCCCAGTTAGTTAGAGAAATCCACCCTCCCTATTTTAATTTCAAACTTAGGCATTAGCAAATATGACCTAGGACCAAAGAAATAGAGCTTGACCACTTCTGCAAACATTTGCTTTAACCGCACTCACAATCACAAAATTCCAGGTGATCTATTTACATTTTCCACACAAATGTTGTTTTGTCCCTCATACTTTGCAATTCTGAAGAAATGCTACTTTCCTCTTTTCATGGACATGTGCCAAGAGAAGGGATTGGGAGAGGTAGGTAAAAGCAACAGACTGTAATAGAACTGCCCTAACAGCACATGCAGTCTGCTCTATCTAGTCATCCTTATCTGCTCTTACGCAGAGGAGTGAGGTTAGCCTTTTTATCAAGCCCAACAGCCTAGAATTGAGAAATGGCACAGGGCCGTAGACAATGCAGGCAGCAGTGGTTTTCCAGAAGTGCCCATTAGAGAACATGCTGATGTTTTATGGAGATTATTAGAAATGCATGAATTGTGAACAGCAAATGTCAACTGAGTCATTAACAAAGAGCTCCTACATTGTCTTAGGAGAGGTAAGTAAGGAAGTCTTTGCTTTATTTTTCCTTGATCTCAAGATTCGTGGTCTTCTAAACAGGCATGTCAGCTACGGATTATCCATTTATTTAACTGGGAAACAAAAACCCAAACACCAAAATCCAACCAACTTTCAAAGATGCTCATCCAACTTTATGATAAGTTCTTCTAATATGCAGAAACATAGTTTGCAAATTCTAGTTCATCTACCAAGGTCACAGATTATGAATTTAAAGCAGACCATATATCAACCCAAAATCATTCTAGGAAAATGACATCTTCATTCAGCTTGGGAATTGCTCCCAAAGTAATTGCTGACTTTAAGATCCCTGTGAAAAATGATATGCAGATTTTTAGGAGAAAACACATCCATTTTAACTTTCCCAGGCAACTGTTAGAAGTACTTACATGATTAAACTGAACTTGTATTCATGTTTTTTTTAACTATGAACAGACTAAAAAAATGTTGATAAGTAAATAGTAAGATACATAAAAACAGATTATTTTTTTTAAATTTAGTTTACTATAGCTGTATCTCACATGGAACAACAGTATTTAAAATATCATTACAGAGTCAAATACTAAGGACCACCAAGGATACTGTACACTAATTTAACCTTAACTCTGCCATTTAGGCAAATTATTTGTGTTATTAAGTTATAGATTTTAAATTTTACTTGTGACCTAATGCCATTCTCAAAAGTCACTTCATTAGGAATCAAGATTAATAAGAAACTTACGATGTATGTATTTATAACTCACTTACGAAGCTATATTGCTCAAGGGTTTTAACTCTGTCATTGTCAGCCAACAAAGTACTGTAAGTTCAAGTTGAACTTCAGCTTAAACTAGATCTTGAAGTTATTTACACACATCTGCTAATGCTTTTTTATTGACCATAACTTTCTCCCCAGAGAAAATGATTGAGAATACAAATTTATCCAGGATGCATTCTTCCCCAAGCCAAGGAAGAACCAATAAACTTGTAAGCTAGACTTGATTTAACAGCAGAACTTGTTATTGCCTAAGAGGTGGTATGAGTTCAGTTAAAATCTACATTGAAGAAAACATGGCACAGAAGATACCAAAACCTCACAAACATAAAATGTTAACTCACATGAGCAGGCATGTTCCAAATTTGCAGAAGAAAGGTAGGAAGCAGCAGTGGGATAACACTCTGGCCACATAAATGCTAAGCTTACAACTGTGTCACACATGGAAAAGGGAGATCTTCTCGTCAACCAACACCCCCAAGTCCTTCTCTGCAGGCCTGCTCTCAACCCACTCATCACCCAGATTTGTGCTTGGGATTGCCCTGACCCATGTGCAGGACCTTGCACTTGGCCTTGTTGAACTTCATGAGGTTCGCACAGTCCCACCTCTCAAGCCTGCCAAGGTCCCTCTGGATGGCATCCCTTCCCTCCAGCCTGTCGACCGCACCACACAGCTTGGTGTCATCGGCAAACTTGCTGAGGGTGCACTCAATCCCACTGTCTGTGTTGCCGACAAAGATGTTTAACAGTGCTGGTCTCAATACCGACCCCCGAGGAATACCACTCATCACTGGTCTCGACTCGGACATCAAGCTGTTGACCGCAAGTCTTTGAGTGTGACCATCCAGCCAATTCCTTATCCACCAAGTCCATGTCTCTCCAATATAGAGACAAGGATGTCACGTGGGAAAGTTCCAAATGCTTTGCACAAGTCCAGCTAGATGCTGTCTGTTGCTTTTCCCTTATCCACCAATGCTGTAACTTCTGGAGCTTGGAGGAGGTGGTCCTTGAATATTAACCAGCTTTCTTGGGCCCCTCATCCCTTCAGGGCTGTATCCCATGGCACTCTGCCAAGCACGTCCCTGAAGAGGTCAAATGCTGCTCTCCTGAAGTCCAGGGTAGCGAGCTTGGTGTGTGCCCTTCTTGTTGCCCTAAGGATCTTGAACTCCACCATTTCATGGTCACTGCGGCCAAGGCTGCCCTTGAGCTTCCCATTCCCCACCAGCCCCTCCTTGTTGGTGAGAACAAGGTCCAGCATAGCACCTCTCCTCGTTGGCTCCTCTATCACTTGGAGAAGGAATTTGTCATCAACACATTCCAGGAACCTCTGGGATTGTTTATGCCCTGCCGTGTTGTACCTCCTACAATTACCAGGGTGGTTGAAGTCCCCCATGAGCACCAGGGGTTGTGAACATGAGGCTGCTCCTATCTGTCTATAGAGGGCCTCATCCGCTTGGTCTTTCTGGTCGGGTGGCCTGTAGCAGACCCCCATATAATGTCACCTGTCCCTGCCCTCCCTTCAATGCTGACACATAAGCTCTCTGTCAGGTCCTTATCCATTCCCAGGCAGATCTCCATGCACTCCAGCAGGTCACTGACGTAGAGGGTGACATGCCCTCCTCATGTCCCCTGCCTGTCCTTCCTAAAGAACCTGTATCCTTCCATGCCAACACTCCAGTCATAGGAGCCATCCCACCATGTCTCTGTGATGCCAATGAGATCACAGCCCTGCAGGTGTGTGCATATCTCTAACTCCTCTAGTTTATTCCCCATGCTATGCGCGTTTGTGTAGAGGCATTTAAGTTGGGCCCTGATGAAGATGACTTACTGGTTGGAGGGGCTGGAATTCCTTTATGCTGCTCTTCAGGTGCTCTCCTGCTGACCTGTGATCTCCCTCCAGGCTCTGGACACCTATTGCTGGCACCAACATCAAACTGGTAGGAGTGGGATGGATTGAGGTTCCCGTCCCCTGGCAACTTTAGTGAACTTTAATGAACCAATATCATCCAGTAACAGCAATGACAAAAATCAAAATCAGTAATGCCAGAAATTTCCAAAGTCACACTTTCTCCCACAGTTTTGACTTAGCAACATTATCCATCTGTGGAGTTCCTATTTTAGCTTCTGTGTTCAATATTCACTTTCTTAATGTCTTATTGTTTATTAATAAATTCTAACAGATAGAGTGCAGCCAGTTTTTAGTGCACTTGAAATGCTAGCAGAAGTTCAACTTCTAGAAATTCTCATTGCAGACTCTTCAATAGTCATAATCTTTTGAAGTTTGAGTTCATTTAACCAGAATTTATGCATAGAGTTTGGGACGAAGGGAGGTTATATTATGAGAAAGCTATACCTGTATTGCTTTCACCTATATATAAACGCTGTAACTCTGTACAGACTTTCCCTGAAAGATGAAAGTCTACAGGGAAGTTTAGACTGAAATACTCCTTTTGGAAGGAGAAGGAAGCAAAATAGGGGAGGATATAAGAATGTATGTAGGGAATAGCTGGAATGAGCTTCCTGCCCTGCTAAGTATGTCAGTGCTGCAACCAGCGAGATGTACCAATCATGTTTACACCTTTGCTGCAGAAACTGCCAAGTAGGGCCGATCCAGGTGACTTTTCCACCCACTGTACAGTGAGGTGGATCTAGACAATCTGATCTTAGTTCTTCTCCCATGGACAAAATTTTCCCTATACAAAAAGCAAGAAAGTTAAAAGAAATAAAGGGAGAAAACACAAGATCGGGGGAAGAATAGACAGAACAGAGCACCCAGTCCAGAAGAGTGAGCAGACCACTAAATACTCCAACACAGAAATATCAGGGTATAACTTCCAACAATTTTTTGCAGTACCCTATGGTCACACACGCCGCGTCCTTCTTTAGTGTAATGAACTATGTTATCCACCTTCAGGTCAACTCTGTCTCCGGGCTGGTTACCATCCCAAAGATTGAGAGAGGATTGCTCCAGAAATAGATTAATATCACACAACCATTCCACCTACAAAAGCAATTTCAACTACTTCAGATGCAGCCAAGTAGAGCTCACACATCCCCAGGCCACCAGGTGGTCAATCAGCACGCATTTAACTTCAGCAGGGAGAGGCTTTCTCCACTTGGCCAGGCCACCACACGCAGCATGCCAGCCCTGACAGAGGCTGCTTTAACTTCCCAGTCATGAGTTTCACCTACTGGCTGATTTGGCCAGGACCGAAAGAAAACATTGACTGTTTGCAAAGGCAATCAAACCAGCTGTGAACAGCTCTGCTGTAATAATCCTCTTTATAAGTAAAAAAGAACCTCTAAAAGTAATAAGACAACCAGTAGCATTTCAAAACCTCTATAAATAACGCATACAAATAATATCCCATAAATGTAAATTACATTGCTTCTTGGGGTGAAACTGGAGCTGATTTTACTCATTACTCATCAACTGCTAACTCCAATGGTTATAAGCAATTTTGAATGTGAATATGTAAAGTATACAGCATTTATTATATTATGCATTGAATGACATTTACAGAAATCTGCTTCTGATTTTCGATTCACAAAGGTGGGTTCTGTCAACGTGAGTTTACTTTAATACCTGCAAGATTAAAAGTTAGTGCAATTCAGTGTTTTTGCCATTTTATTTTTCTGTATTTCTGCCAGCCCAGAAGTCGGGCTTCAGTAACAAAATCTGAGTGGAGGAGGAGTGTACAAAAATGCCATAATGAGTTTTAGAGAAAATATAGACAGGGCTAAATATCAAGGCAAAACTCACAGGCAAGGGACAAATACTATGTATGAATGTACGAATTAAGTCTCTCCAGAGTTTCCGTCATGCATCTATTTTTATCATGAATGCTGCCAGTGATCCAACAATCATTTTCAAGAATGCTCTGTGCTGGTTTAAGCCCTTTCTGTCCAACCAATTCTAGGCAGTAATGACATAAAATTGTTTCACTTCTTTTAAGTGCCATTGCCTCTAATCTCTCCCTCACCATATTGTCTATGTTTAGCTGCTGAGGAAGAACTAAGAATCAGGGATTCTAGGTTTGATACTGAACAACTTATCTGAATTTAGTGTTTACTTCTAACATTGTAAGCTATTGTTTACAGTTTTTACCAGCATCTCTCAGTTATTGAGGTTTAGATGAAAAGCAGATACCTAAAACTGAGCCATGACTCTACTAAGTATATATGAAGCATGAGTATATGCTTCATTAATAGCTGCCAATTTCTAGAGAAATCATAAAGAAGTGAAATAGATTCTCTTAGTTTTAATTAATTTTATTAAATTTATTAAACCTCTACTGTATTGTATGATCTGTTATATAAGTGCAAGTATATTGATCAAATCACATCCTCATCATGAACTTTCACTCTTAAAATGCATCACTCAGCTGCCACAAAAAATATACACTATTACACATGCAATGCAACCCATGCACTGTTGAATTGATTTGTTACAATAAAGGCCCTCAAGCCTGAAGCCTAAAAAAAAAATCAACATCAAAAGATATGACAGAATGAAAAGCCAGCTGGTATCAGTCATTGTATCTGACTTTTGCCATGAATATATCTGTGAGAGACGGACCTTGTTTTGAGAACTCATCTATACTTCTTGTTGTGTATAAATATTATTGGTGTTGGCTCATAAGACAAATGCTAATTAAAACAGATGAATTAAAAAAAAAAAGTAAGGGTAATCTATTCTGCTTAATCTGCATGGATAGTTTTGTGACTAAGGCACTTCATGAGACAGCTCTTTAAAATAAGTACTTAAAGTCCCAAACAGTCAATGAAGAGGGGGAAGTTTGAAACTCATTAAAAGAATATGTCTGCCTGCATCAGGGCTGGGACATCTCATCTACCTTTAGCTATTCAATAGTGAGGAGACTTCCCTGTGCCAATGAGTTAGGGTTCATCTGCAGTCAATTGGGAGAAATGGGCACCTTGTCCCCCATAGACTAAATACGATCTATCTCTGACAAATTGCTCCCTGAAATAACCTGTTTCTCTCCAATGTATATAACACAGACCAGATTATTGGCTTCGACTAGACCCCTAACCTTAAATAGTTACAAACGCTTGAAATGGGTTGCATCCTAGGTGCCAAAACTTGGTCAGATAGGACCTCTTCTGGGAGTCACCTACCTCTCTCCATTTATTAGGCCAGGAATTAGATCTATTGTATTAGGACAACTTTTTCATTTGGCACCTAACAAAGTTTCTCAGGTAAGGAAGGTAAATCTCAATATTTTTTAGAGCTGCCAAGCCACATTCAAATGCATGCTAGTTGTGCTACATTTCTTACGCTTTGGTGAGCATAGCTCTATTTCAATTTCATTGATAATTCCAGCAAGACTCTTCCCCTCTGAAGCTGTTGAAAAACAGACAAATCCACTGGTATTTTTCTCTTAGTGTTTTCTCTTCAAACTTGTTTGCTATAGTTTTAGATTACACAAAAATAATTTCAAAATGTATCCCAGCACATCAATGGCAGACTATCTGATTTAACAACTTTAAAAGTATATTATTAAAACTATATCATCCAGGACTGTGTGCCTCACAAAAGCTCCTCGACAGAATGTGTACACTCATTTCCAGCACAGGATATAACTTATCATATAAGCAGCATACTATCTCCTTTGGAGCCCTATATTAAGTCAAGCATGTTTACTTCTCTCTGTCCCTTCCTCTTTCTCATTTCCAGCATTCAGTATTCATTTTCCATTTACACAGTGAAGGATGCACATCCATTTGGTGCTTCAATTTACTGCTGTACGTGGCAAAAGTGCAATTCATCTGATTAAATGTAGACATCTACACTGTAACTAATCACTTCAAGTTCTTTTTCTGGTCAAGAAAAAAGAATAGGTAGGGTTAGTGCATGATTGTTCTCAAAATGCCTATTTTTCTCCATTGACTTCAATGAGAATTCAGGGTGACTAGCTCAAAGACTAGTCTGTAGATCAGTGTATTTGCTGAAGAGGACCTCACACACAAAGTCTCTTGAGAGGAAAGAAGTATTTTCCCTGTCTCTGGTGGTGTGGGTTAACCCCGGCCAGCAGCTCAGCCCCACACAGCCATCTGGTCACATTTATTATGCTAAACTCTTCTAGTCACTCCACTACCAGACATGCTAATTGGGGGTGATTTCTTTTTTCTTAGTACATAATAAACAAATGGACTGCTAGCCTAAGAAGACTGCAAATGTGCTACTTTATACCTTTCAAGAAAAAAAACCAGCAATTTTGTATTCTCTTGCAACCCTTGCACTTTTATTTTTTTCTTGTACTTCCCTTTTTTAGAGAGTGTAAAGAGGAAGAAAAATACATAAAGGACATGGAGAGAAAAAAAAGAGGAAAAAAATCCACTTCTAGAAAATACCAAAATGATCTTTTCCTATAAACTACTGCCATATTTTGTCCAGTTCAGTTTTAGTATCAGCTGTTCTTGCTTTCCTTTACCTTCACTTAATACCAGCTCCCCAAATGATTGCTTAATGATTGATGTACCTAACAAATTAAAAAGCATGAGGGTGAAGTAAGACAGATGAACAGAATAATGTTATACCCATTTTCATCAGGAACTACACTAAAAAACTTAAAACCTCACGTGAATGTTGTTCTAGTTTCTGTTTTGAATCTCACTTGAGGCTAAAAGTTAATGTCCTTAAACTGAATACTCTGAATTTTGAATTAGATGAGGATTGGTATACTACTTGACTTAACTGTGAATAAATCCAAAATAATAACGAATTATTTTCGGCAACATTTATATGTTTTCTGTCCCAAGTAAAAAATCAACCATGTGTATATAGTAATTTGTGCAATAATTCATATGTCCATTACTCAAAGAGTTTTAAAATTATATTTATTTTAAAGGTATATATCATGGTGAGTTACAGTTCAGTATTTAATTTTCGCTCTGAAACATTTTGGAAAGCAGAATAAGATTTTTTTTAAGTCTATCTATCAAATTATATTGCCTATTATACTGACATATATCAATTTCAGGCACGAAAGAGGTGCTAAGGACTGCTTATTGATTTTCTACAGCTGGATGTGAAAGAAACCTATAGATCGTCTAACATCTGTCATCTAGTTATTCTTCTGTTGATGTCTAAATGTGCTGTTTGTAGATTCTCAAATACAATCTACTCAGAAGGACTCAAGCATAGACCTTTTATTGCTTCACCTGCAAATGCATTACACAGTCACAGAGACACTATCATTCCTACATACTTCATGTTAGTCTAAAATCTAAAGTAGTCCACTTTAGTCCAGCTTCAATGTCAGACCATTTATGGCTTTACTGTGGTTATTACTCCTCTTCTGCTGTATCATACTTCTACTCCCTTGAAATTTGTGGTCAAGTGTATTCATCCCCTGAATGCTATAGAGAAGTTCAGAACTAAAGGTGCAAACACCGCCAAGTTTCTAAAAACATTTTAGTATCGTATGTATAAAAATACATTACATATGCATACTTTCTTTTTTTAACCCTTTTACTTAAATAATTCAGTGACTGTCTTTTTGAGTCTACATATTGAGCCATTAGCATTAAGCATATGCATCATGCCTCAGCATGCATTAAATAAGATTTGTTATGAACGAAGAAGGCAGTAGACTTTACATTTAAAGCATCAGTACCAGCTGACTCCATTAAATTCCTTCAGCAACAAGAAATCAATGGCATCCCAAGTTACTTTTATCCAAAAAGCCAAACAAAACTAGACCAACCTATTTTTCAGTAGTGAAAACTTGCATTTCCACATGCTATTCTTACTTTTCTAAGACTTATACATTGTGGCACTCCAACTGGGCTCATTATCTTCTCAAAGTGTTCACAGAAGAACATGATTCCACTAATTACCCACCTGCATAAATTTAAGCCCATGTGAAATCATGGTAAAACATAAAGCAATATGCAATCCAAAGTGTTCAACTACGTGCGCAAGTGTTTGTGACAGCAGGATCTTCAAATAATAATATATTTTTTTAATAATAAAATTCAATTTCCAGCTTTGAACTGTATACGTATCACTCATAAAGGTGGGCCTGAAACCACACCAAGAATTTTGTGAGCTGAGAAATAATCAACATATCTGGCAAGGATGTGGAGAGGTAGGTCAGCACTTATGTAAACACTGTATGTTTCCTCACGGAAGTATTGATATTTGCAAAATGTTACCTAGCTTGTGACAAGTGATCAGTTTCTTTTCATTATTGTGAAGCACTGTAGCATGCCTGCTGAGCTCAGGAAAGGTGATGAGCCAGAAATTAGGTAAAACCATAACTCCAAATCAGATCTGTTCTCTGTCAAATGTGGGCAGACAGGAGGAGAATAATTTGCCAAAGGTCCTTTAGATATCCATAGAGTCAGGTGCAGGCTAGTTGTGCTCATTCTGCAAGCTGATGGGGCACATTGCACATCTGGCTGCTAAATTTGTGAGCCAAAGGTTGCACCCAAGTCTTGCTGAGACAAGATGTGTGCTCTAGATGTGGAAACGCAGTGTTTCCTGGACAGGAGTGGCTTGGCTGCTGCAGACAGAGAGGCACTCCTTGCCTGCCATCTCACCACAGACACACTTCTTGGGGAAAGGGCATGGGGTCCAGGTCTCAGCAGCTCCCCCACATGGTTTCAGATCACTTCTGAACACCTCACCCCTTATCTGTGAAGGTCAGAAGCCACACAGACCTGATAGTAAATTCATTCTTGCCTTGGGAACAATCCCACAACTCTTGGGTCATTGTTTGATTTTTCATGGGTTCACCAGACAGGGAAGGGGCAATGCTGCCTTTCTTGTTCACAGTGTCATTTTGGCTGTATTTTAGTGACATGAGGGACAAAACAAGGGGAATAATTCATTACTTCATAATATAGCAATATTTGGCTGTACTGACCTCATGCAAACATGTTGGATAATATTAGTTCTCTTTAAATTAAGCCAGGTTTGGTTGTACTCTTGCCACAGGAGAAAAGGGGCAAGGTGTATTGCTTGACCCAAGCAGGTGAAGAGTTGGGACTCCACACCTGCAGCTGCTCCACTTTCCAGACTTAAAGAGGGATTAAGAAGTTATGATAAACACTTCCTGACCATTCAGGTGCCTTCTGGAAAGGAGTTTTCTTTCACTTTTCCTGCCAGTTCATGTCCCAAAATTAATGCTAACTGCATGATAGTACTCAAAACTGCTACTAGGAGGGAAAGAAATGAAGCTGAAGCAAGATGTCGAAGAAAACCAAATGAAATAATTTTCTTATCTTCACAGATATCTAATTGTTACTGTGTTGTACCTTCATATGAAATTTTGATTACTTCTGTCATATATGTAGCAACTCACTACTCTGTCACTGCTCCCTTCCCTGAGACAGGCCAAGCAGGCAGGCAGCGCACATGACACGGAGGATTCCCTGTCCTCTCTCCACCTGGCTGA
>JAVJGG010000017.1:15705072-15716956 GCA_035590195.1 Aviceda cuculoides | reverse complement strand
TGTCCTGGAGATGGCTGAACACCTGCCTGCCCATGGGAAGTGGGGAATGAATTCCTTGGTTTGCTTTGCTTGTGTGCGCAGCTTTTGCTTTACCTGTTAAACTGTCTTTATCTCAAACCATGTGTTTTGTCCCTTTTACACTTCCAGTTCTCTACTGGCAGGGAGTGAGTGAGTGGCTGTGAGAGGCTGAGCTGCTGGCTGGGGTTAACCTACAACAAACCCTTAACTTGGGAGCAAAACCTTGTGTCTCAGCACAGCTCTCACACTGCTCTTAGGTATATTAGTCACGGCAGTGGGACAGCTCTTAACAAAGGGAGCTAAATGAACCTGAGCTGTCACCTTCCCCTTCTGTGGTGTTATCATTGCTGCTAGAAACTCTTGGGGCTCAAATCATCGGTTTTATAGTTAGGCAGAGAGACTGTGATCCTGTCAAGCAGGTTTATTTAAGCTTCTTAGAGAAGGTACTGTATTACCCTTATAATTTGCACCAGCACAGAAAAAATCCTTACTTAAATGCATATATATTTTCCAGTGCATGTGTGGACTTAGTCAACTTGCGAGCGTGAATTTGCATTACCAGTTTGAAATTCTTTTCATTCAATAAGCCAAACTAGTAGAGCTACATTATTTTTTTATGTCAGAGTTTGAATCTTGACTATTTGTGTAAAAAAATAGGACTGAATTGTGATTGAAGTATACTTTCTTAGATAAGCAGTGACCTATTTTTCTTTTCTCTCTGTACAGCTTCAAGCACGTGATTCACCACTCAGTTGCACTTAATATGAAACATCATAGCAGATCTGTGGTAGAGGTGGCAATGGAAGAAAAGGAAAGAATTGGAGAGAGTGCATGGTTGTTTTTTAGTTTGTTTGTTTGTTGGGGTTTTTTTGTTTTTTGTTTTTTTTTAATTTAAGGTGAAAGAAGTTGTTTGTCCAGAGGGGAAGGAAAAAACAGTGGGGAAAAAAGAGCAAGCTAAAACTGGAGCTCTTTATGTAGCACCAACGATGCACCAAAACCAGAAATCAGGCTCTTTTGCACCTCGGTTTCTTCCAGTGGGAAATCAAATTAAGTTAATTTATCCTTATGGATGTTTCAAATACCAGACTGCAGAAGCATTTGTTCAGAGTGATATAACAGACTTTAACTGGGTTAGCTAAATAATAATTTTGTTCCTGAAATAAACAACACAGTCCTGAGCCAGATGCATCCAGATGTTGAAAATTACGGCAAATTAATTGTTCACAAATTGATTGTTCACACTGTTTTGCCCCTGAGAGAACATACGAAAAGATTTTAGTTCTCAATGTCTGCATTACACAGGCTTTAGAGGATGTACTGCATCATTTTCTGTTACAATTTTTTTTTTGGATGAAAAGAGTTGGCATATGCAATTGGGAATGTAGTGGAAAGGAGGCCAGGGGAGAATACGTATAGCCAAAGAAGAGGTAAAATCAGACGTTTTTCCACCCAGCACCCACTGAGTAGTAGGTGAGAAGTAGATATTCAGTACTTCGAATCCATTACCTTCTGTTTAAGTACTTACTGTGATTTTCCAGATACTGATGTTCTTTTGTAAGAGTGATTGAGAGTCTTCAGATATTCCTGCATCAAAAATAAAATAATAGTAAAAAAGATCATACCCATTTGGAAATACTTTGATTGTGATTCTCTGAGCAAGTGGCTAGGAGGGAGCATGTTGAAACTACTGTTACAAGTCTGCTCATCTCAGTTATAAAAATGGAGGAAATTTCATCTACTTTATGTATATAAAAATATTTTGCTTTTAAGTATGGCTTCTTATTGACAATAGGCTTTGTAGCTATACTTCCTCCTCATCCATTCATTCCCATCTTCCCGTATAAAATTTTTAACCTCATGGTCAGTATCAACAAAATTCAGCAGAATGCTGAATGCAAAAATGATAGTGGATGGTCATAAGCTTCATGAAAATCAGCAGCTCTGGGATCTCAAGAGTGCTCACTCTGATGAAAAGGTGATAAAAGTTCAGCTATTATCTTTCCAGCATGGTGGCAGGTGACTTCCATGTACCTTGGCTACAGCCCAAGCTCTCCTTCTCCCACTGGAAGTGCAAAGGAAGCGAGACAACTGTGGAGATGGGTGGAAACTAGAGGCATTGAAGTGATGACATGACAGAAAACCTTAGGGAAATAAACTCCATTAGTTCCATTACTCACAAATCAACTTCTATTACATTATTTTTCCCATCTTTTTGTTTGTTTGTTTGTTTACTTGTTCCTCTTCCTAAAGTGTGTAGCTGTCACCTAGTTTCCTAAGGAAAAATAATACATAATACCTTCATCAAACTGCAATATAAGGCTGGGGGCAGGGGGGAAGAGTGCCTTTGAGAGGAGGTAGGTCCATGAATCAGTCACTTCTTTCTCAATTTTGCCATAGAATTACCAATTAATCTAAATCCTTCTTTTCTTTATTGCTCCCTCAATTAAAAATGGTTAATAATTAGCACCTCTATGAGAAAGGTGCTGAGAGGTTTGGTTCTTTGGCATTTGGGAAGCAGTTAAAGAATCTCTGTAAGGAATAGTGTTTGGTGAGTGCTATATTTATTAAGTTAGCTTACATACATGCACACATGCACTGGCCTTTCAACACATCAAAACATAATTTAATAGGATTGTAAACAGGTATATTTGGAGCATCATTGTACAGAACACAGAAAAAGTACTTTACTAAAAATGGCTTAATATTTTATGATAATGGACCACTTGAACCTTGTAGGCAAGAAAGAAATAATTTAAAAGAATAATGAAAAACAGCTAAACAAGGAGATGGATTAGCACTGGAATGGCCATATGGAGATAACAGAAAGAGCATTTATCCTTAATCTCTAGGGGTAAGGTTAGGGATAGTGATTCATGGTAAGAGAACGTGAAAAGCAAACCATGCACAATTTACACAAAAAATGCTATAATTATATGACTAAAACCCAGAAATGCAGGGTTTTTCTTTTTCATTCAATAGATATGTTTAGACTGAAGAATACCAATAGTAAAAAATGCAGTGAGAATTTTTTCTAACATCATGTTAACATGTTGAATATTTCTCCACTGAGCATCTCACTAAGTATTAAAACCAGGTCTTCTGCACCTGTTTATCTGTGAGACATTTGCAACACACTCCTACAGCAGCTCTTTTCCTCCTTTGTGTAAAGCACAGCCTTGGCATACCATTTCCATGTCCTCTGGCTATAGCTATGCTGTGGGACATCCCAGCTCTTGGTTTCATCCATCCTTTCCCTTATCTTCCCTATAGAAAGAAACCTGGATGAGCAGTTTTGAGGAAATTCTTGCATGAGCCTGACACAGCTCTCATAAAAGTATCCAATTTATTTATCAGGAGAAAAAGACTGCAGCAAGGTTTATACTGTTGAAAAGTATCAATGAAATTCAGCAGAGTACTAGATATCAAAAAGACAATAGCTCTGCAAAAGGGAGTGATCAGCACTGCTAGTGATGAGGGAAAGATGATTAAAACTTTGCCATTATCCCTTTGTTTGGTAGCAACCAACTTTACTGCAGTGTATGGTTATGCTGCACAGTGTAATTTAGATGTGCCCTGGAAAAAGCACTGCCTGGGCTGTTTTGTGAGGAGAGCTACAGCTCAGCCTACCTGAACAGGTTTTTCTACCATCTGTGGGATGATAGACCCTTGCCTGCAGAATTGCAGGTAATTTCTGTCCTTGGCAGCTTCGACAAAGCCCATCTCAGGAAAAGCCTCTCTGAACTAACCTGTGCTGAGTTCTGTATTGCCACAGCAAGAATGCCACTGCTATTCTCAGGTTTTCCTTTTAAGCCCAGCTTGGCTACCTCTAATCATTGCCTGTGCATAGTTTAAAAAACACCTCTAAGATGAGCCTTCTTGGGTCAAATACAGAGGATAATAGTTTTCTAATAGATTTTCAAGGCCTTTGTATTTGGAAAGCTTTGTGACTGCTAAATGAAAGGCAAGGTGTCTCTCACCTAAAGAACTTAAGAATGCCCGTGAAAACAAAGAATGGATTTACATACCTCTAAAGGGAGATAGGAGTTTAAATCCCTTTGCATGTCTGGCTCTGTTCTTCCAGAAAAATAATCATCTGTTTTGTGATCCTCCATGCTCTTTTTTTGTTCACTTACCTTTTTATGTAAATATCAAATTTTCTATCCCATTCTTTCTAAACCCTCATTTGCTCTTGCCTTACCTTTGTGGACTTCAACCTACTTCTGAGCATGAGTTAATGTTCAGCTACACGTGTTCTTCTATGTCTTTCCCCTTTTCACAACTGTGCTTATCATTTCTCATCTTCCTCCCTTTAACCTTCCGCATCACACTGCCTATCTAGGCTGCTGTTCCGCACCATCCAGAAAGCACCTTTGCACTTAATACGCCTGTACAACAGCAGAAAAGAACATTTCCTCTCTTCTTTGTCAGTTAGAAGCAGCACAATAATCAATTGTACGAGATTCCTTGATATTCTACAGTCTTTAGAGCCTTTAGGAGGTAGTAGTAGTTTTATCTTTGCTAATGAGTGCAAAGCTACCCAGTCTTTCTTTACATATGATATGAAGTTTGGCTGAGTTAGACAAAGGAGATTTTGGGGGAGATGGGAAGCACTGCTTTCCTTGCTTAGATGGAGACCCACACCTTTAGAAATTCCTTCACAGAAAATGGATTAAATTCTTAGCATTTTTAGGTAAAGTCTACTTTTTTGTACACATAGTACTGAAAGACAGAACACAGATGAAGAAGCTGCTATTGAAAAGAGAAAACACATTTTTAATGACGAACTACTCTAGTGCAATTTTCTTAGAAGTCCAATTTACATATAAGTTTTTGCAATTATTTGCAGAGATTTTAAACACCATATTCTTTAAATTTCTGTCTTCCTATCAATGATTTCTCTACAACGAAATAATATATAATTCATGGAATTACCATCAAAGCCACTAGCTGGATGTTTGATCATTGCAACCTAAGACCTTACATTTATTTATATAGTACTTGAGGGACCAGGATAAATGAACACTTTGTACCTCACTCCTCAGATTATCATAAATCTTATCACTTATTTTTTACCTCTCTAATAAAGTGATTTTTCATGTGTTGGTTTAATTTTAAGCACAGATGCACAGAACTTTTTTAATGTAATGAGGGAACATAGAACAATATGTTAATTTATTTTCATGTGTGTCAGATGACTGGGACGTTGCTCTTGAGAGAAGCAAAGAATGAGATAGGCTAGCAGTTTTGCAATAATATACGTAATCCAGGCTTTTACCCTTTAAAAAAAAAAGAATCCTTTAGTGGAATCTAAGTTTTGTCATCTCAAATAGTTTCCATGAGCACCAGTGTTAGGTAGGGAGTTAAAAATTTCATCTACCCAGATGACGAGGTCTAGCAATGGAATCCTCACGGTGCTGAGAGGCTTCCTTTAGTTCCACATCCATAGTCCGTATCTACCAACCCTGAACATCAATCACATCAAACATATCTATAACAGAGATATATTCTTACATATATTCTTCACAGGTCTTATGACTCTCCCCTGTCAAAGTCATTAATTCTTTTTTATATCAATTCCCCTCAGATACTGCCAGTCTTCACTTTCATACTTTTCCTCTCTAACCCTCTTGCTGCTTATCTCCACCTGATGCTACTCCCGCTAATAATTTTGTGTAATTTCCAAAGTGTTCTGTGTATTTGCCAAGTAGGCACAGGCAGATCCTGTCTTTCTTGTGTAGTATTTCGGGGTTTTTTTCTGTTCCCAAAGAGCTCTATCTTTAAACGCTCCCTGAGAAACATGCAGGGGAAAAAGCAATAGCAAAGTGAAAATGAAAAATTAGCAAAATTAGTGTGGCTAAGGGATGATACAGATAACTGATTTCCCTGTCCTAAGGACTGGCCAGCACCATAGTGCTAGCAGTCACAGAAATTTGAGAAAGATACAGTACAGAATATCAAAGAACAATGTTAATTTGAAAATACTTTAATTAATAAAGATGTTATCAAAATGAATAAAAGACCATTTTTAAACTCCTACACAAAAATACCTTGTCACTTTTACTAATTTATCTATTTCTTCCAAATATTTTTACATTTGTTGTTTGTAATTTAATTCAAATGTATCCTTTTTCTTACCTAAGAAAATTAGATTTCCTTATACTGAATGTTCAGCTCTTTGCTTTATATTCAGTTTCTCTCTCAGCAAGTGAAAGCCTTCACTGCACTAAGTTTTGCTATTGAAAGATAAGGCTGCAGGATGTTGCTTTCCTCAGCCCAGCCACATTCAGGTATTACAGGAGATATACAAGAATGAAAGAACTGAGAAGTTCTGTGAAAAAGAAGGGAGGAAAACATACTAAGAAAGGGCAAAGACAGAAATTACTTCTTGGGAAAAGGATGAATCAAATGAAGAGGAGAAATAAAAGCAGGAAAGTTATGGTAACTTTCTGGGTTAGCAACGAGTTATCTTTTTCTCACCTTGTTCCTGAAAGTTGTTACGCCTTCCTGTTTTTTCTGCTTTTGTAGGGATTCATAAATTGAAATATCAGTGTGATGTAACTGATAGTATAGTGGTAGCTCCAGAATGATTACACAAGCACTGATATTAGTTACTGAGACTGCCCAGTGTGACTCAGAGGTTTTACAAAAGACTTGAGCAAAACTAACCTTATCTCAGAGCTCTTCCGTCTTTGATCTGTTGTGCTCTCTCTCACTGCTGTGACTCTGCAAAGTGTTTGAAAACTCAACTGTAACATCAAATTCAAGGGAAAAAAAAAGGCGAAAAAGTGCTTTAAAGAAGGAGTTTTCTGTCATTTGTTCAGCAAAACCCCTACAATTCTGTTAAAGTTTCCATCTTCAGTTTTTCCAAGTGCTTAAAAAGAAAGTATCTGTGATTCCTGATAGTGAAAAAGGAATGAAATTCTGAATGTGTCCTAGAGTCATCATCACTTTAGGGAATTTTCTCCCTTAAAATAGATGCCTGTTCCTCAGAAGTGCAATACCTTAATCCTTATTTCTTTAAGTAGAAGTAGACTTACAGGCTGTGCAGGGACACTCGATCAATGAGATGAGTGATTTCTTTCTGTAATATTTAAGTGAAGGAGCTTTTGTGTCGGACTTCAATTTAGTGAGATAAATGGAAGCTGTTTCAGACATCATGGAAGAGAAGGTAAAGGACTGAACGAACTCGTTAAATATTGGCTAGTCTGTGACAGGGCATGATGGACAAGCTCTGAACAGGTACTGGAACAGAAATCTGCAATGAAACCTAATTATATTTAACCGTTCTTCTTTCAGGCTTCCAGCCTCTTTGCATTCAAATTCTTTGGATTGAACTACATTCAGTGAATACAGCTTGTAATATTTACTTCCAAAGCTAGTGGATTAGACATACTCCTTGATAAGGTCTAAAGCGTTTTCAAGAGGGGATAATCACATTCTCTGGTGCCAGATATTAGGTGATAATACAATTTGAGGAAATTGTTTAGTGCGTATAGGAGCAATAGTACAGTTAGTGCTGTGCCTTTCCCAAGATGCAGGATTAAATATAAATCTAGAGACTAGACTGGCTTTTTCACTTTATGGCAATGACAGGGCTTGTGTCTAATATTCTAATTTCAAAGACAGATAACAGTCTTTCAGACAGCAATTTAACTGAATACTAACCACCAAGAAAGTTTCTGCACATTTCTCAGTTATCTAAATAAGACCTAAAGAGTTACTCACCTGTGTTCCAATTCAACAAAGTGCTAAAATGGGTTAATATATTCATGTTCATATTTAAGACCTTTCCTGAACAGGGATCTTAACAGAGCCCCATTCATATAATCAAAAAAACAGATTAGATTCCAAAAATCTATTCTTGACAGATAAACCTGCAAAATGCATGTTTCATACACCAGCCAGTGCCCCAGGCCAAAGTGAGCCAAATTATTTTCTCAAAGGCAGTTTTGCCAACAGTGTAACACCAAGTTTGGAAACTCGATAGCAAACTGTTTAAAAAAAACCTGCCTTTGAACTGCAAAAAGGAAAATGCTACAGCCCAAAAAACAAAACTCCATTTGTCAATCATAAAAAGAGACACCAAGGACAGAATGATGAGCAAAGTTGTCAAAAATATAACTAAATACATAATAATAACTTGATAACACAAAGCAGAAGTACTTTTGTACTTGAAAGAAAGCTTGCTTTGCATCACATATGGTGAATTGTGTTGTGAAGACATGAAAAGCACCAGCTTCCACTCTTCTGAATATCAGTAGCAGTAAATTAAGTTCTATCATTAACAGTAAGTTAAATACATTAAGAAAGAAAATATTATCACTACTTTAGCAAAGCCACAAAAATGTTGCTCCAAATGGGGTAATTGCATAGGTTTTGACATTGACATTAATACAAGGTCTTTGTCTTTCCATCAGTGGAGTTGAAATATTAAATGTCAACATTCCATATTATTTCTCTGGTAGTTATATCATGTATCATAGTGAGGGCAAGAAAACATTCTAAACAGAATATGAATGTGTGAAGTTTTAGTCACATACAATATTATTTACCAGTTGTGGCAAAGCAGCAAACAGAAAATGTTATTTTCAGCAAGGCAGTAAGAAAATTTCAGTTGTGAATATTCATGAATACAGACTATTATATATCACACACTTGAAGTCATGTCTTCTTTTGCCAGAGGATTTTTACCTTCCATCTGTTTTTCGTTGAGAATTAAAAATAATCTTTTTTTCCCCCCATATTAGCTTCCTAACTTATAGGTCTGTTTTTCTTTCATTCCCACTTCCAAATTGTGACTTTAATGATGTAATACTAAAAATATTTTAAATACAGTTCATAGAAAAGAGTCAAAATAAAGGTATATTGTATTGTATTGCTTATTTGGAGTTGTTATTCCTGGACAACTCCAAAATTTTGTAAAATTATTAAACAATTGAAAGAACTTATAATCACATCTGATTTACCTATTCACTAATGGATCTCACTAATCCTACAGGAAAGCTGGGCAGCACTTGAACATATGACTTGTGTCACTGACTTCTCCAGAAGTACTGTTTGATGAAGGACTGCAAAATTTATCCCATATATAGCATTGTTTCCAAAACAGCAAAATATGACTCCACATTGTTTTAATGCAAGCAGGAGTTGAGCCAAAGAATGTATTTCCTAGGTAACAGTGGTGCTGGTCCTTATGGGTAAAAATTTCATCTCAGATCCAGATAGAGATAACCCAGTTTGTCATCCTGCCCTAAGTGTGTTGATCATAATGATGCAACATAAGAAAAACATGCTTTCTGGAATGTCACATCACTTTGAGGATATGAATAGTGTTTTGCTCCAAGGACACTATTATCCTGATTCAAACAGTCTATAAAATGAGTATCAATTTAAAATGAGTATCAATTTCTGTTATCTGCACAGAAAGATGACTATCTCAACAGAAAACCTATGAGAAAATGGACAGCTTCTTCATAAACTCAAGGATTACTCTATAGAAATTAAATATATAGGTGCACAAAATAGAAATTAGGCAATTTTAATCTATGCAATGAACAAACCATACCCTAATTAAACACTCACCATCTCATTACAAAAAAATGAAAGACCTTTAGATACAGTGATTTATCACATCAGGGTAATTCCACACCCAATTTAACCATTGATGCATGTCTAAAATCTGATTTCCCTGATGACTTGGAAGAAATTTAAGCTGCTATCTTCTATTTTCCTTGCAAAGGAAACCTGCCTAAAAAGCTCTTTGACACTGCAGGAAAGAACAAAAGCTACATCCCATATTTGCCAACACAGCATGAGCTGAGAGGACAAATAAACCATTTACCTAGAACCTAACTAACTGAAACTGTGATGGCTCACAACTCACACCACTTCAAACATCATCGTGTTCTTCCATCTCTGTGTTTTTTCACAACAATACCAATAAAATAAACTTCCTGCTTTACGGTGATATTGTAATAATTCATTCATTAAGGCAATAATTGCCTCTTGCCTGCCAGACCCCCACCCAGTCTCTCTCTCACTCCCTCTCCTCAACAGGACAGGGGGAGAAAACAAGATGGACAAGCTCACAGGCTGGGATGAAGGCAGTAAAAATAAGAAAAGCAAAAGCTGCGTGCAAGCAAAGGAAAAAAGAGGAATTCATTCACTACTTCCCATTGGCAGGCGATGTCCAGCCACTTCCTGGGAAGCAGAGCCTCAGCGTGCATCGTGGTTACTTGGGAAGCCAAACACCATAACCATGAACGTCCCCCCCATTCTCCTCCTTTCCCCGAGTTTTATTGCTGGGCACATCACATGGTATGGAACATACCTTTGAGCAGTTGGGGTCAGCTGTCCTGGCTGTGTCCCCTCCCAAGCTCTTGCCCACTCCCAGCCTGCTGGGTTTTGGGGAGCACAGGTTGGAGAGAAAGCCTTGACGCTGTGCGCACACTACTCAGCAGTACTCAAAACATTGTTGTGTTATCAATGCTTTTCTACCCACAAATGCAAAGTATCGCACTGTACGGGCTGCTATGAGGACAGGCAACTCTATCCCAGCCAAACGCAGTACAGTAAGCAAGGAGAGACAACTCAAGAATGAAAGACGTGACTGCTGGGGAGGCTAACAGGAACAACTACTAAATGAGCATTACAATTTTCAGTTATTCTACTCTTTCTAAATAGATTTGATGGAAAATAACCTGTGAACATTAGCTCTAAAAAACTTGTTGTAGGTTTATTTGTTTAGACTTAAACAGGAAAATATTTCCTCTCAATGCAAGATGAAAAATTACTGGTGCTCCAATCAAATTCTGTCCACAGTCCCAACTGGGTATGTGACTAAATTGGCAGGTGAAACCCCCAAATATTTGTGTCCCTGCCTCTATCACCAGGTCTTATTGCACTCAGTGAGATCTTAGATCTGGAAGCCCTCTAAAAGGGGGTGCTAGGGCTGCAGGACTTTCAACTCTCTTTTAACTGCATGTGTCAAAACAGGTGAACTTCTGTGAAGAATGAAAAATGTATTTGTTTGAAATTATTTTGGAGAGGGCAGAGGTTGTACTTCTCATCACAACAGTGCCAGAATGAGATCCTGGCTGACATCATTCCTTCAGAAATATTGACTTTCACTCTGCTAAGAAATACCAGGTTTAGTTACTTATTGGGTGCTTAACCTGTGAGGTTTTATTTTGTTTTTTATAATGGATACCTATGAAAAGTATTTATATCTTTAACAAGTATTTACAATTTAAGCAGTACACATGAGTACATGTATAACTTCATATTTTATATGTATTTTGAACAGTATTATGAATTAGTCCTTTAACCAGTGAAATCAGCCAACTGAGAATTATGCAACTCAGTAAGTCCTTCCAAACACAACTTCCTGGTCTGAACAGGTACTTCAAAAATAGGTCCAGTTAGGGAGGGAAGAACTCTGTATTCAACAGTACTTGCTTAGAAAATTACACCAAGCTGTGTGGTGTGGTTGACACACCTGAGGGACAGGATGCCGACCAGAGGGACCTGGACAAGCTTGCAAAGTGGGCCTGTGCAAACCTCATGAGGTTCAACAAGGCCAAGTGCAAGGTCCTGCACATGGGTCAGGGCAACCGCCAGTATCAACACAGGCTGGGGGATGAAGGGATTGAGAGTAGCCCTGCGGAGAAGGACTTGGGGGTGTTGGTTGATGAGAAGCTCAATGTGACCTGGCAACACGCACTCGCAGCCCAGTAACCCAACCGTATCCTGGGCTGCATCAAAAGCAGCGTGGCCAGCAGGTTGAGGGGGGGGATTCTGCCCCTCTGCTCCGCTCTGGTGAGACCCCACCTGCAGTGCTGCATCCAGCTCTGGGGTCCTCAGCACA
>JAVJGG010000017.1:15687924-15701633 GCA_035590195.1 Aviceda cuculoides | reverse complement strand
AAAAAATTCCAGCTAAATTACAGGAGGGGGTTTGTTTGGTTTTGGGGGGTTGTATGGGGGCAGTTTTAAACTTTCAAAAGCACTGTATTCCTATCTTTTAGTACATGGCAAAAAAGTACCAATTGGAATCACAAACAGATCTTTTTTTCCCCATGCTTCCTCTGCAAGGATTCATCTGCAGCATCATTAAGCTACTCTGCCTGGGTGCACACAGTGACATCCACTGGTGCAAAGCATTTTTGCTACAAGAATCACAGAAATACAATGTGTCATGATTGGTTTAGGCTTTGAAAGCAATTTCATTCACTTCTACATTATTTAATGCAGCACAGTATTTAATACTGCTTAACTTTAAGCATGCAAGTATTCCCGCGGGGAAATGAGTTTAAGTGATTTGTTCGCTGGAGTCAGGGCATCTCACAAGACTCAGTCTTAAAGAATAGATGAAGTTCCCAGCTGGAAGGATTCCCATCTCTTCTATATGGTTTGTCCCTCAACTTGCCAAGACAGCATAGTGCACAACTTATTACTACCTGCAGCCTCAACATCTGTTTCTTTTTTCTTTTTTTTTCTGCTCTCCACCTTCCTCAACAGGCCTAGATTTCATGCAGCTGAGGAAGAAGTTGAGATACAGGATGAAACACGTTGTGTTCCACAATCTTGTGTCCCTTTCTGCCAACATGACAAAGCCCAGCAATCTGAAGAGTGGAAGTCACCTTCCCTAGGACTCAGTGTGTCTGGGCTTTACGGACCCGAGAAGATGAACAGCAACAGATATACCAAAAACCTTCTGGACTGCATTTATGGTGGAGCCTTCTGGAAAAAGCACGGTTAAACAACACAGTTCAGTGCATCTCAGCTATGCTGGAGTCACTGCATGCAGGCATCGGCACATATTTTGTAAAAATGCGGGCAGAAGTATGGGTACTCTGCATATAACAAACTAATCTCTATTGCTTGAGGTTATGGTGATGTGCAAAGCTCTGTCGTCTGAGGGAGGAAAATCCTGGATGAGTGGATATGAGGGAACCTAGGAATAACATGTTATATCTCTAAATTGAATAGAGGGGAACCAGCTCAACAGGAATTCTTTTTGTGCTACTGTAAGATGAGGAACAGATTCTTGATGGATGATTTACAGTTGAATTACTAACTATGTTTCCTCAAAATTTAATAAATAAAAAAATGTGGGTTTGTTTTCAATTAGTGAGCTCAAAGTAATTTTTCTTGCTTCCCCCCATGATTTAAAGATTACAATAATATATACTGCAGAATCTTTCAAATTATTATACATTTTTAATTAAATGTGTAAAAAATGAAAAATTTTGACATCTTTGGAGTTCAAAAAAATGTGTTCTTCCTAATTATCTTTCACATTTGGTATTTTCTGAAATTAATTTTTTTAAATCATCAGCAATTATGATACTAATATCTCTGAAGCATCATCAAACTCTAGATTATATTTCAGTTTTCCAAGTCCAAATGGTTGTGATAATTTTAAACCATCTTTGAATAATAAGACTAATTTTTTTAATGAGCCTGCTCCAAAACCCCAGACCTGTCAAAACTTGCCAGAATACCTCTAGCTGACTGCTCTGTAAAGTCAGTGTGTTACTACTACAGAGAGCCTCCTTTTCCTTTATTTCATGTTATGCACCATTAGCAAACCTGTCAGCTGAATTCCAATTCTGTAATCTCTGGTTCTGATGACAGCTTGCAAAGTAAAAAGAGCAGAGCCTTGCTCTTCAGACAATAGATTTTATCTCCTTTTTAGTGCATACAGTTTAGAAAAAAACTTTTTGGACTTCTAAACTGGGCAAATTTGATACAGAAGAAACAATTAACAGGTGTTGAAAATTGATCTTTTTAACTGGCTGTGGGCTTTTTGAGTTCAATTTATACTTTTCTGGCCACATACTTCCAAATAAACATAAAATACTGACTTTTTTAAACCCTTCCAACTACAATAACATCTCAATCAGCAGCAAATATAGGTCCTGTGAAATCTAAACAGCTGTAACTAAAATAAGCAATCTTACAAAAAAAAAAAAATATCACGTGCATAGGGGTTAATTCCTAAAGTAAGGGGAAGTCTACATTACTTTCCTCTCATGACTTGTTTCCTCCCCAAAAAAAATATTTTGCCTGATTATTTAGCTAAATATCACAATGATCTTCATCCCACCTTATTGTGTTTTTTCTTCCCTTTAAAATAAAAATGATTGCTGGTATAATGCAGAGGACTTATAATTAACTCATATATTCTACTAGACATGTTAGTTTTGCTCTTTGAATTTTTTTGTACTTTAATTTACAAAGCTGCTGTTTATATCTCTTCTAACAATGCAAAGTATGACAGAAACCAGCATTTTAATACACAAAAGGCTCAGTTCCCTGGTGCAGCTCAGTGTCTATTCCAATAAGCTTGTGCAGCTGCAGTTCCTCACAGGCACAGAAAAGCAGCTGCACATCCTTTAGCAGGTTTCCAGTACTAGGAAAGAGTCCTAGTGGGTGTAAAGCTCTTTCCCCATTTTCTCCTGAAGCCCATAAGCAAAATACAATCACGTAGTGATGCTGGGGCAAAGCTAAAAGACCAGCAAAGGTCACACCTGAAAATAAGGGAAACAGAAATACCTTCCACCCCTCCCTTCATACTATTCAGCACATTCAATCATTCAGGAATCACTAATTTAGTACCCATCCTAGTATTTTAATGACCTGGAGAAAGGCTCATTTTATCAGAGAAGATCTTGATAAGAACTGAAACAAACCTCTGCCTCTGTTCATCTCCTTCCCTCCTCCAGCCATAATTGTATTCCTTTTCTCACATCACTCTTCCCTCTCATTTTTAAATACTGACTTTACTGGAATTCCCTTACAACTTCCATAATATTTTCAGTCATTATGTTATAGGCAGGTATTTATAATCTCACATAAGAAAGAAGTAGTAGTAATTCTTCTGTTCTGCATAAAATTTATGCGTAATGTTGCATCCTGGAGAGAGTTCTTTTGTTCAGCTATCCCTGCAATACATTTCCATTCAATTAGAGGCACATACAAAAAGAAGAAAAAAAGGTGATTTTAAATAACTTTTGGCTTGGTTTTTCTGCATTTAGTACCTATGCACATTGATTAATGTTTCAAACCTCTTGGAAAAAAAAGCAGTTTTAAAGTTGGGCTATGTAATTCCACTTGTCTGTAACATATTGCCATCTATTGGCAAAAGGGAGAAAACACCAACTTTTCGGAGCTGAACGTTAGCATTGGAAATACAAACCCCTCTCCTTCAGGTATTTATACATAACTAATTTTATGTGTGTACAAAGCTGCTTTATAATATAATAAAGTTTTTTATATTGCTTGTGCAAGATCCATTTTATAAGAAATAAGAGTCCAGTTCTTCATAAGTGGGAAAGATAATATTCAGTATAATGCATAGAAGGGTTGACCTTAAAACAAATGCTTCCTCAGCTAAAAGAAGAGATACACACCATGGTCATGCCCCATACTCATATCTGTTGAAGGCTGAAAGAGTGTGTTGCAGATGATGTGTTCCTGTGTCACAGAGCTAAAAACATTAATTAAAAACTGCTCACAACACAAAACCCCAAACCAGATGACCTTAGCTGTCCCATAGGATTATCTGTGCTGTACAAAACTTGTAATTAAAAGCTTCCCTAGTTGCTGCTTGCCCCTTCCTCCCCGTGGGGGTACAAGTGGCGATGCCCCTTTGCCAGCGGAGGGCCAGCTGGTGACAGCCCAGCAGGAAATGCTTTGATCCAGCATGGGGAGTCCCTACACCAGTGAACTGACACAGCGTCTGGCGCCCTTGCTGGGACATAAATACATTAAGGATGAATTTTCAGTCATGTAGACAGCTAAATAAGCAGATAACATGCAGTAGGTATTTTTAAGAATACCTATGCACCTCAGTAACCTAAAGAAAATTAAAACAGAAAAAAATAACATTCCTTCAGGTATTTTGGAGACGCAAAAGTGATTACTTCCATGGGGTCAAAAAATTCTGCGTTGTTTTTCTGCCAGTTTCTCCCTTGAAAGTTAACTTAATTATCTGACTTACATGCCCAGTAATTTCAAGAGGCCTGTTGTGATTTAACTGCACGGACTGTAAAATGTCACCCAAACTAATAATATACTGAAATATTAACTGAATGTTACAAAAATCAATAAGAGACAAAGGTAGAGGAAGAGAAAGAACAAATGAAAAACAAGCGATGCACCATGTAGGTCTGGAGGATGATGGATAGGCTGAGGGTTAAGATTAAAAAATGAAAGCTCTAGAATATGTTGAAAATGAAAGCAAAACAACTGGTAGATAATTATTGAACTTAATCCTGCAAAGACATGCAGAAGGGGAAGAAATTACACTGCTCAATACATAATTCACCAAGCCTTTTTTTTCCTTGAGGGAGGCCAGCTTGTGATCTGATCTGCATAACCAGATGGGGATGTTATAAGATTTAAGGTATTTCGCACTCCCACTTTGTTGCTTGCCAGTGCCGCGAAGAGGACAGCAAGGGAAGGACATTTTCCTTCCTCCATGTGGAAGGGAAGGAACTGGGAAAGGTCACAGCCCGGTTTTCTTCCACTTACAACTTCAGCAGACAGCTGTGCCAGGGATGTGCATGGAGCTTTCCGAAGGACGCGTCCTCCTCAGATGAGAGAATCTGGGACGCAGATTGACTCCAGTGCAGTCCAGCTGCTTGCTCAATGTCTCCCAAAGCACTTGCCTGTGCTCAGCAAAGCTACATTTCAGTTGTTCTTATTCCAGAAAAAAAATCAGTTTTCGACAGGCAACTCAGAAAAGAAAATGTCTAATATTAATTAAACACAATCCCTGTTATGAACTAATTAGATAGTTTTTATATATATACATATGTATATATGACTGTGTCTCCACCCCAGAATGATCAGCCCTGGGAAGAATAAAGTAGAACAGGAAACATGTTTTCCTGCTCTGGAGAACGTGCTGAGGTCACAAAAACATCCTCTGGTCTGGGCTGGAGCAAACCCAAGATTTCTGACTTCTTTTAATGAGATAAAGAAGGAAAAGTATTTCTGAAACTCATCTGGGGTGTTCTGACTCTTTCTGAATCAGAGCACAGCTAACAAACCAAGCTCTCCCACTTCCAAGTCCGCGATCTGCCCACCGAGAGACCTCCCTGTCTGCGTCTCTCTTAGGGAAACTATCCCCATGAAAGTTTTCCTGCAGCTAGTATAGTCCCACAGGAAGCTTTATTCCATAAAAACATTCACTGTCAGCTGGGAATAAAGTTATAGGCTGTGAGGCTAATGATAGTGTCGTATTCTTAGTTCTGTCCCCCTGCTCAAACTGTGACCTCCCGTTAAGTCACTTAAAGGAGATATCTCAAAAGCACATGAATAATTCAGGAGGCTAATTCTCTTCAAGCTTTCTTTCAATCAAGTACATTTAAAATTGTGTTTCCTTTCTTAACACTGCTGCTCCATTTTCCCTTCTGCCCAGAAGTGAATCGCCATCTTTGCGTATACTTTGAAGAGAGTTATGAGGATGACAAATAACGTTAATGAGCTATTATCAAAAGCTGGTCACCTCCCTGTGACTTTTTCAGCCTTCTGCCAGAGTCTGTCAAAACTACTCTTAATATATGCACACTTTGAATGCATTGAGAAGGAAGTACATAACTCACTCAAGCCTTTTCTTCTTGAGGGCAACGGTTCCCCTTCATCCATCACTGTAGCCCAATGAGGCTAATACAGTATTCTACTGCAAACTATTATGAACATACTTTTCATTTTTATAATGCCTTTCATCCAAGAGAGATGGACCCCAAGGTGCTTTTGAGATTGCTTTGTATGGTGTGATAATAACAGTATATGGATCACTGGACTCACGCTGAAATATAGACCCCTCTGGGTTGGAAAGCAGCACACATCTACCATTGCCAGGAATACTATGCGATATATTAGGACAGAAATGAAGGCTACTTCATCCTCTTGTACCCACAGGTGAATGCAGGTAGGCCAGACATTATTTTCTTGTGCTATAATTTAGCCCGAAAACTAGAACCAGCTGTCAGAAATACAGCCTGAATCTTAATCACTTCCAAGAACATGTTGTTTCCTTACTTTAGTGCTAAAAGGGAGTTAAAACTATACAAACCCAAGGCTGGCTCTGCAGTAATTCTGACCTTGACAGAATCCAGGACAACCTGGGGATCCTCTGCACCCTGCCAGGTCAAACTCCTACCCTTAGAAACATCAGTGTGTTCCTGCTCTGACCACACCAGGAGCTGCTGGGAGAGCATCACGGCACAGCAGCCAGCTCTTCTCTCTGAAGAGAGGCAGACAATTTCCATTCCCCTTGTGGTGCTGGAGACCAGTGTGGTCCCACTATTTCATGTGCTCACCTGCACTCTTTGTACTGCTAGGCTATTATTCGACATTTCGGATATGTAAACCTCAGGTAGGTATCATCTTTATGTATGCAGGACATGCTAGCACTGTTCCAGTTGGGGTTCCTACCTCCTATACCCTCTATAAAGTATGTAAACCAAAATCAGGAGAAATGTAGAGGGGAAAAGTAGATTCAGTATATGTATTTTCTTAAGTTTTCAGTTTTATTGACTTTTTAAAATAAACACTGAAGGTTAAAAAAGACATTTTACAGTTATCATACCACTATCTCATGACACTTGAATGCTGGAAACACGTTTCTGTTCTGTTGTAGAATTTAGCATTAATTTGCAGGTAAAGGGAATGCTGTCGCTGAGCAAAGATGTGAGCTCAGTCATCAGTTAGTAAGTGTGCATGTTCAAAAAGTCTCTCTGGTACTTCCTAAAGAGCTTACCTTTAGTTCATCAGACACGCAGAAAAATCAGACAAGACTCTCCTCACTGTATTTCTGTCCCAGCTGGGAAACAGTACCTTCTACAAGCCTTACAAGAATGGAAGAACCACTACTGTGATGTAATGCAGAGGCCAATCTCTTACACTGGGCAGATCCAGACTTTTCGAAAAACTATGGAAGGCCTCTGCAGTCGGCAGCGAGAGGTTAATTCTGATCTGTGAGCTTTGAAAGGAAAAACTTCGTAAGATGTCACTAGAATGACTGTTCTGACATATGCAGCACCTTTTAATGGGTTCAGGACTTTCTGACTGACGTGATCCACCACTCCCCATGACTGATGGAGTTTAGATACCCCAGGAATATCCTTAAAACAGAATAAGTCTGGAAGGGATCCAGACCAACAAACCTTTAGAATTTCTACATCTACTGAACTAACTGGGTAAAAAGAGTAGGAGTCTTAGCTGATCTAAGCAGCTGGTTAATGTTTCCATTTATAGTTATAGTGAAGAACTTTTTTTTTTTTTCCCAGAATTCTTCATATGTTTCTTTGATCTCTCATTTTTGTGACAGTAACATACAACATAGTGTAAAGATTTTAAAATCCTTCTGGATTTTTTTTTAAATATCTGCTAATTCTGCTTTAATTCTGAGCAAAGATAATTTTTCATAATTTCAGAACATAAAACATTGAATTCTACCTTGCTCTTTATCCTCTTCTCACTGAATACTGCATCAGTACATTATTCTGAGGTATACTGTGAAAATATTCATAGAGGTCTTAAACTTTGTATGCAGACAAGCACTCGTATATTGACATCTCTCTTTTAGTTATTTTTCCAGTGTATTCTAGCATTCCCAATTAAGTTTAGGAAAGAGAAAAGTTGATATACGGAGCACAGAATGAATTTATTAGCATCTAGTTACAGAATCTGTAAGAAAATTATTCTCCACAAATTAATTCAGCTGTGTAATTTGAAATAAGATAGTTTGAGACAAACAGTACAAATAACAGTTCCTTCATCACAAAAAGAAAGAGAACAAGTCCAGCAAGGACTTAAAAAAACTCCATTTATGGAGACACAGATCTCTCCAAGACTGGAAATGCTGGTAAGTGGCTGAAGATCATCAGTTCACACCTGTCTTGAGCCTGGATTATGTTTAATGACCTTCTAGACAGAACAATACAAATAAATGTGAACTTAACATCTTGATAAAGTACTAAACTACAAACTGAAGGACAAAGCCTGGGCCTTTCAGGCTGTAGTTCTGTAGTTTCCTTGAACTAACATATTCTTCTGATTATTATTGCTAGTTATACTATTGGGGACGATAATGACCATACTTCCCCAGTTGAGTAATAAGTGCCCCAAATTATTCTGTCCTGGCAGAAGCAAGTAACAGCCTGTGCTTTTGAAAGGCTCTTGGGCCTTGACCTTGCAAACATTTGCATTTTTGTTTAACTTTAAGCACCCCAGTAAACCTGCTGATCTCAGTGACTAAACAAATGAGAATGATCGACAGCTGGAGGCTACCGCAATGCCGATCAGAGGCGGCACAGCTCTGCGCGTGCTCCCCTTTGTTGGGAAGTGAGATATCCTCCTCGCCCAGTGCGTTTCTCATCAGAGCGGCTGCTGTAGTGAGAAAGGATTCCTGCACTGGGGAACTGAAGCAGACAGGGAGGAAAGGAAGTGAAGAATGAAGCACATTCAGAGAAATTCCTTCTGGGGGAACGTTGAAGAATTCATGTGCTTTATTTTACAATCCCCCCTCTTGTTTTCTCTAATTTGTTATAAAGGTCATAAACCTCATCTTGCTCTGCGGGGGCTTATATACCTGTGGTGATGAGGACAGTGCAATAAACATGTTTACAGTGTGATATCTGAAGGAAATCTTGAATTTTTCTGTTCTATTTGCTTGGATTTCTACCCCGATCTTTTGTCCCTCAGTTCTTAGATAACATGACAGTACTGTAAAAATTCATACACTGTGAACAAACTAAAATATACTACCAAGTCTGGACTTTATATTTTCTTCCTAATTTGCAAATTACAACAGGAAACCAATTAGACAGTTTGGCAAACCTTGTCCAAATGTATTTTAGATAGAAAAACTCCACCAAGCAGGCATCACCACACTTGTGAACCTGTGGCAGAGGTGACAGGAGCAGCACACAAAGAATTTTCACTGGTGTGCTGGATGCCTGGCAGTTGGAAGTGACACTGCCTCTTCCAAATTTGGCTTTATGTGGGAGCTACAGCTGCAGGCACCAGCGGGAGACTGCTCCAGAGGTGACCAGCACCTTGTTCCTAGACAGAGGTATCAGTGGTGCCCTGGCTCCCACTGGCAACTGGGAGACAACTACCTGATCAGCTGCATCTCCTTTCTCTGAAAGGTGGCATCTCTGTACTACGACTGAGTTGCTACTGGAGCCATTAACTTTAAGCTTTTCTTTCCCTAACTCCATGGCAAATCACTCTTGAGGGTTGCCAGCCCTGCCCTAGAAGGTAGAACATATATCTTGAAATATGCCCTGTTAGTCACTGTGTGGTTTTGTTTTAGGAAATGCATTGGTATCTAACATTTAAGACATTGTAACATCAGAGTATAAACACCTCAAAGGTGGCACATCAAGGAGTGGTTGCTCTATGCAAGAGATGAAAGCCCATACAGAGAGAATACAGCGGAAATACAGATCCTGGACAAGAAAATGTAATGTGACTACTTCTGTGTTGTGAAATAGTTTTTTCACACAGCAAAATTATAACAGTGCTGCACAGAAAGAAACACGGACTTCTAGAGAAGCAGCTCTTCAAACGTGTAGGCCAAATTCTGCCATGCAGACCACATAACACCAAACATCACAACCAGCAGTATTCAAAATGGTCTATGGCCATCCAGACACTGAAAATTGTCAAGGTCAAAAGTGGAACAAGACTGACATTCTAAAGGAGTCCTTTTCTCAGCAAATACATAACGGGAGCAGAGGGGGTGGAGAGGAAAGGGAAGGAAGTTAATTTAGCCATCCCTGGCACAGTACATCTTGGGACCTGAATAACAAACAACAAATATATTTATTCAGCGTGGGACTCGTCTAACTTTGGAACTGTTTAATTTATCTATCTTATATTGAGATGAATCATTCTCAGGAAGTGTTTCTGAAGGGAATGTAGCCCAGCTAGCCCCAAGTTAGGTAACTAATTTAGAGATGCCTATGCTGAAACATAAGAATTTGCTACCCTTTATCTCTACTGTCTCCTATAGTTACTTTATATGTAGCATCAGCACCTCAGAGCTGAGAAAAATTCTTGCATTAGCCAGGCACCCTGGAAGCCACCATTCTATACATATATAAAAAATGCAGATGACGGGAGAGTCTTAAATCCATCACAGAACTGACTGTTCAGATAAAGCATTTGCTGATTTGTGGTGAAAGAATCCTACCTTCCTTGGTTGGATACTTCCCACACCTTTATAATATCTCTACATTTACTTAAATAGTATTACGCATGTATAGCAATTCAAGACTACTAGGAAAAAAAAGTTATTATCTTTGTGCTGTGCTGTATTATATTCCTGTAATGTCAGTAGAGGCAGCCACTTTAATGCATATTTTCTATAAATGATTGTATTATCATTTTTTAAGTCTCTCACAGAATTCTAAGATCTATTGAGGATTATTGCCAGCAGCATTAGGCAGAGCCTGAGGGTACAGACCGGGAAGGTGGACAACAGGGGCAAGGTAGGGCATCTGGAAAGTACAGTGCTTATGCTTTTAGCTCTGTCCAGGGTTAACACAAAACTCAGAATTTAAGCACTTATACACAAATACATTCAGCTAAGCCACTGCACATCTGCTTGTTTAATTTAACTAGTATTTCAAAACTATATCCAATGGAAAAACATTTACTCAGTAGTTAGATTCATAAATAAAACATGGATTAATAATGAGTAAAAATCATGTTTCAGAGGAATCCACTTAAAACTTTATTATAGATGGATGGTTCTACATCTTTTGGAAAGGGTCAAATACAGTCACATAGGCAACTGAATTGACTGGAGTCCCAGCTTCCTTCCCACTTATATAATCCTTTATAATACATAAAAATCCCCTACAGTGTGTACAGCCAGTCCCCTTGCTTAATTCTGTAAGAACGAGGGGGTCACGCAATACAAGTCTCAGAGGCGGTCAGAAACAGTCCGCATGAGCTGGAAATGCACACAACCCCTTTTTAGCATCAGGCTGGGAACCTCAGTCCTACCCTAGATCAGCAAAACCTGCAGATTAGTCATGCTGCTTTAATGCAAATAATTGTAGTCCTTGCTTACATTTTCCATGGCAATGCCCATCCTTTGTGAGATAATGCCTTTAAACACTACCCAGCACAAGCTTCACTGAGCCTTAGCTGACTCCCTCAATCCCAGCAGTGTTAATCCATGATTAACTCCTAGATCTGTTCACAGGTCTGTTCTTTAAACCCCAGCAAATGTAATTCCTCTTGACTGCTCCTTAATAACTTGTTCTCCTGCTCCCCTTCCTTCATAGTTGTAGGCATTGCTCTGCTCTTATTCCTTGCTGGCCCATGGATACACCAGCGAATTAGTACCCAATGCAAAAGAAGGAACATCGTCCCTGTGCTGCTCCCAGTCAGAAAGTGGCCCAAGCTTTTTGAGACGTCCAGTTTATAACCCCCCAGAAAGGGCATATGAAATAAGAGTGTATAGTGCCATACCTTAGTCGAGGTAATGGAGAGACTATACAATTTTAGAATGAAAAATACGTTTTTGTGGTGTATTTGAAATGGTCCTACCACAATGAGTTTTTAATCCACTACCAGAGCTTCTGCACCACCATAGTAACAACTAATAACAGTAACTGTCAGGAAAATTCAGTGACAAAGACCTATTTCTGGAATGCACAGATTTGAGATAATATGTACACATACAGAGTATCTAGAATTTTAATATGCACCACAGAGTTGGGGGGAAACGAACAGAAGATGAAGTTGAATGGAAAACAGCTCTACTTGATGATCCTGGTTCTTACTGAGGTTGACAGGTTTGAAGATATTTTAAAATGTTGTAATGACATTATAACATCAAAAAAAGATCTTATTGTGAGTTTTCATTTTCAAAATAATAAATTATTTTATGAAAAAGACAGTTTTCTTTCAAATGGACTGTCATAAATGTAAGATATCAGATACATTTTGGAAAAAAACCCTACATTTAACAATGCCATATAAAGGGAAAAAAAAAAGAACTGGAAATACTGCTCCACTTTTCACATGAGGATGGCATGTAGGAACTGAGTAATCTCACACTGTTAGGGACAGGCTGAGCAAACACAGATATATTTCAACATTTGTTCTAGAATTCTCTGATATAGCATAAAAAATTTGAAATGTTCATTGGCTCCCTCATTATACATAACTGTCAGCTACTTTTTCCTTTTAAATTTACCCCAATGTAAAGTAAGTTATTTATGCATGAATATCACATTTGAAAAGAAGAGAGGTCTTTTCACATAGACAGTTAGGAAAAAAAACAACTCAGTTCTTATCACAATTGAGCAGCGGGGAAAAATAAAGCAGTAAAAAAACCCAGGGAGATGTAAAGATCAGGGAAACAATAGAAACAGAGAGTGAAGTAGGGGGAAAGAGAATAAATAAGTCCCAAGAGGAAGAGAGTTCACACAAATCAATACGGAAAGTTCCAGCCTAGGTCTCATTACACAGGATGGTTGACTGAGGAATTGAATTAAGGTTTGCAAAGGTGACTAGGGATACAAAAAAGAATTGCTCTGTGGTGTCAGGAGCCTCCGCTTTCAACTTTTCTGATGAACACCATCTTCTGCAATCTTAGATTTTGCTGTAGTAAATTTAGTGTGTGCCCAGAATAAAGCAAATGGGAGTAACAAAAGAAATTCAGGTGTAGTTTTCATTTTAAGTGCTGCTATCTTGTTGAAACAAAATGCAAAGAGACTACACCTTACTTTCTTCTGTCAAAATATTTCTTCCTCATATTATTATATCTATAATCTATCTGTATAAAATACAATAACACTGCATCCAGTTTAACAAGGATAAAGCAAGGGTAGAAAAATGTATTTTAAAAGCATGTGTCATACATTGGAAAAAGGGTTGAAAATAAAAAGACAGAAGTAAAGGCCATGATTAATATGGGAGAAAATTAAAGCCATGTGTGAGTTCAATGAAAAAAAAAAAAACTTATCAAAAGATAAGTGGGATCATATGTTGAATAAGGGTACTAAACAATCCTATTAGTCTTAAAAATAGATCTCCACTTCCATCACTTGTTAGTCTTGGCATAACTGCAGAATTTTGTTCCCATTGCATATTTAGACCTGACAAAATGTACATTACTTTTTCTTCCTGGAAAATTCAAGCTAATTATTGACACAATGATCCTCTTTACCTGAGCATGGGTTGCTCTGGGAATCAAGAGTTGGCAGAACAGTCTGCACATCATACCAACAGGCTCTGTCATTACTTTTTCTAACCCAGAAGGCCACCAAAAGTCAAATGTAATCTTGAAGTGTAGACAAATGTTAAGTCCTTGGAAACATGATCAAAATCCTTTATCAGGGCTAATTCCTCCATGATTCAGTAGTAGTTTAACCAAAAAATTCCTCCAGATGTTACTGTGCTGTAGATGTCTTTGCATGTTCCCCTTCCTATTGGCAAGGAAGGGGAAGGGGGCAAGGTTTGGAAGGGGGGCGTGTGGCTTCTGTGAGAAGGGTGGCTTCTGTGAGAAGCTGCTGGAAGCTTCCCCCATGTCCAACAGAGCCAACGCCAGCCGGCTCCAAGATGGACCCGCCGCTGGCCCAGGCCGAGCCTAT